>JAQSEB010000087.1:0-600000 GCA_030063045.1 Pratylenchus scribneri | reverse complement strand
GAATGGTAAATGCGATTGTTGAAAAGTAGTTAATGAAATTCAATATATTCAAAAAATTTTTCGACTTTCCAACCCATAGGGAGGAGGACCCTTCACTTTTGCGATTTTCATGATGTCAAACTATAAATCGAAACTTTTGGACACTTTTATACATTTTTAGTACATTTCTAAAGCTGATACGTTACAAACAAAAAAAAATCCCGACCAGATAAACACTAATCCAGCCATGAATTCATTCAAAAGGAATGGAATATAAAATAAAATGAAGCTTTAGTTTTTTTTTTCAATTTGCCCAGTCCAAATTTACATAGAACTAAAAAAGCATGTGGACAAAAAAAGCATGTGGACAAAAAAAGCATGTGGACAAAAAAAGCATGTGGACAAAAAAAGCATGTGGACAAAAAAAGCATGTGGACAAAAAAAGCATGTGGACAAAAAAAGCATGTGGACAAAAAAAGCATGTGGACAAAAAAAGCATGTGGACAAAAAAAGCATGTGGACAAAAAAAGCACGTGGACAAAAAAAAAGCACGTGGACTAAAAAAGCACGCCCCATCCATTTGATGAATTCAAAATTTATTTTCATTTTTCACTTATATCGAAAAATCCCAAAAAAGCTCATTCGATCGATATATCGGATTCGATATATCTGTTGCAGCCGATCTCGTTTCGCGGCTAGCCGATCTCGAATTCGGCTGAAATATTGTTTCTCTAGGTGGATTAAGGTGGATACAAGGGGATTAAGGTGGATATTGGTATTGGGGATTAGGCAAAAAATCAATCAAAATGCTTTTTTTATGCAAATTCCAAAAAATTTCTTCGTTGATTTTATGAAAAATCATATCCATATATGAATGTGTAGAAAAAAAATTATCGATTTTTGTCGAACACCACAAAATCAATGTTTTTCATCATCTCCATCATCACGAATTTTGATGAGGGCATCCAAAAATTCTTTGGCCATTTCCTTCCGATTTTTCATGTGCATTTCTGGTTTTTTCTCCTTGCTTAAATGCCATCGGATATTATCAATTAATTTGGCTTTGAGTATTTCCATATTCGGCTCTCGTATGTCCAAAACGGTGGCCCAACCCCGACTGGCCATTCCCTCCGCATTGTAATATTGGTCGGCCTTGAAGGGCACACAAATCAGTGGAACATTGGAAATGGCCGCCTCCTGCACACTATTTGCGCCACAATGCGAAATGAACAATGCCGTGTTTGGATGGGCTGCAAAAAGGGGAAAATATTAAGTACATAATTTAATTGAGAATCTTGTTAAAAACAAAAGAATTTAAGTAATTAAAATTTTTCAAAAATTAGTTTTTTTTAAGATCATTTGTCAGTTAATGAACTAATTGTCATTATCATATTTGGCCATTTTAATAAAGGACAATGCCAATATTTGCCAAATGTGTGACCTATCCCCAATGGTTAATGTTGGCATAGTGGTGGTCAACAATTGGAATAAATTAGTTGGAAAAATCGGGGACAAATTTTCGCTTAACAAATTGCTTCTAGGATCCGGATTTTTTAGGTCAAAAAAATAGATGCCTATTTAGTAGTTTTATTGTATTTTTACATTGAATTTTTTTATCAAAAAAAAATGCCCAAAAAGGGAAAATAGATCAAATAAATTATTTCAAAAACATGAAATAAATACTTTTATTTGTTTGTCAAAAATAGGTCAAAACTTATAAATTCGATAAATACTAACTAGTTAAAGGAAAATTAAAAATTTTAGCATATCTAAATTTAATAAAGGGAAATATTTAAAATTGCGAAAAGAGTATTGAAAATGTCGAAAAGTTTATAACGGTTTAGTGGTTTGTCCAAAATTCACAAACCATATACCATTGAATAGAGCTCGTCAAAACGCGTCGATTGGTGTATATTTTGCCACATTTAATTGATTTTGAACAAAAACCCGTAAGATGGTTTAAGTGGTTTAAAACCTTTATTTTTGATCAAACCATGACAAAATATATACGAATCGACTCGTCTGAGATCCATCGAATGGATATACGATTTGGGGGTCTAAGAAAAATCGTTAAACCGTTATAAACTTTCCGCAATTTTCAATGTTTTTTCGCAAAATTAAATACCATACATTTAATAAATACTCAATAAATTCACCCAGAATTGCCGCCTGCGGAATCCAATTACTCAAAAAAATGTTCCCAGCGCGAGTGTATCCTTTTGGTGAACTTTTGGCATCCCTTGCCTTCCAAATGAATTGGATGCCATCTTTGGCAAATTCCGAAAATGCCTGATGAATTATGTGACGAATTTCCTTGGGCATTTCGCCAATTGCCGTTCCAAATGCTACCAAAATTGTTTTTGGGCATAAATTTATATGTTTTGGATGGTCACGATGGCCGCTTTGATGGCCGCTTTGATGGATTTCAGACCCTCCAGATAAATCGTCAAGTTCCATGACCATTGGGATTTTGTCCAGAATTTCTTTATTGCATTCCAAAATTCCTTTTGAATGGATCTTGAAAAGAAAACAATATAGGAAAATATATCTTTTTACTAATCGTTGATTATTTATAACACTTAAATAGCAGGAAAATTGAAAAATGCTAACTTAATAGTATTAAAAGAAACCTTTGTATTCTTACATGATAAATAACTTACGAGGATTTAATTAATTTTTTGGATTATTTATATATTAACTACTTTGTTCTCATCGTGTGGATCATCCAGTGATAAATGCTCGGGCAGACCGATGCCACCAAAAAATTGAATCTTTTTGCGCAATTTTTGTTCTTCGATCGCTGAAAATTGTGATGTTATAGGAAAGAAACAAATTATCCCATTAATTAATATTGACAATGTATTAAGATTTATGTACAATTATCAATTGATTTTTTTGTTAATTTTTTATGCCCATTAGGGCCATTACCCAAGATTTGGGGTAGAAATTCATCCCAAAAAAGAAAGTGCCTCGTGTCTATTTAATTTTTTTAATTAAAAAAATATTATCACGTTATTTGCAGAAAAATTTAGGAAATATTTTAAAAAAAGGATATCTTACCGAAACCAATGCAAAACTTTTTAATATAAAAAACAAAAATTTTAGTAATAAATATAAATACCCTATTATAAAAAAAACAAGACTGACTTGATGTTGATGAAGCGCTGCTGGATGCCGATGGCAAATGTGCATCTTTCATTTTGTTACTGGTTAAAATTTTTTGTACTAGAGGCATATTTTGACTCAATTGGGTGTTGACGAAAAAATAGCTGATTTTTTGAAACATTTTATGCAATGTTGGGAATGAATAGTCCTTGTGATGATGATACTGCCAGCGATATTTTTCCACAATTGGCTTATAAAGCTTCCACTTAAAATGAAGAGATAAGCAACAAAATTATTCTTTTCTAAGAATTATTCTAATAAATATAACAAAATTAAAATACCTTGCCTTTAAAAATAATTATAAATAAATTTCTTAATTTTAATTAAAAAAATATAAAAATTGATGTTTTTGATTAAAATAAAGAAATAGCCAATATTAGAAAACGAAATAAGATTTGAAAACCAAAAACTGGCTTTTTAAATTTTATAAAATCTGACCCTAAAATGAAAATATAATGTAAATTCGGATTTAATTAAAAAAGACCGCTTATTTTAGAACTGCAAATTTTCAAAAATTAAATATATTTTACTTTTTAGAAGATTATTTTATTGGTACCAACAATGCCTATGCCTATGAGCTATGACTTTCCTATTTGTCATACTGTACCACTACCACTTTTTACCTAATCACCCAACATCCAATTAATCAAATTTGCCTCAATCTGCCTTCTTAAACCCACCCTTTTCCCCCTCCGTGTTACCACATTTCTAGTTCCGACATTTGCAGACGAAACTGTCTAGCGCCGATAATGGCATAGATTCTGTGCCATTGTTTATGTCATATTATTAAGCAAAAAATTAGCTACAAAATAATATCAAATACATTGGCCATTGTTGAATATTCAAAGAATTATGGCCAAAAACCATTTGTTTAATTAAAATTCTGTTTTATCCGTTATTTGGCCATAATTCAGTGAATTCAACATTGGCGAATGATTTTGATATCATTTTGTAGCTAATTTTATGCTTAATAATATACCATAAACAATGCAACAGCAGCTTTTTTTGCCAACATCTGCACCAGACATTTTCGTCTGCAAATGTCGGTAAGTCTTTCCCTTCCCTCTCCATAAGTCTGTTCCCTTCACATTACCACATTTTTATTCACAATTAATAAATAAAGAATAATTAAAGTCGAGTTTCCACTTATTAGTTAGCCCTATCCCGTTAATTTGGCCACTGGTGCCTCCTCCGGGCGAATGCCCAGTTCCCGATTCAAACAACTTTAGCCCAAGATTATGACTAATAAAGTTATTTATTTTTTACCGTTTCGTCGTCTTGTATGGTGCGAATCTCCAACAATTCCACACTCTTTTCTCGCATTTGCTTCAGACGTTTCTTGAATGCTTCAAATTGGCTTTCAGTCTTTGCCAATTCCCTCAATTGTTGGTCATCTTTCCCAACAATTTCATGGTCACCAATCTCCGTGTGGTTCACTTCTGTTTATAATAAAAAATAATTAAAAGGACGTTTTATAAACATTTTTTTGGAATAGGATGATAATACATTTTTAATAAACCATTTTATTATCAAAATAATTGATTAAAATTAAATGACCAAAAAAGAGGTGGCCAATACCATAAATACTCTTTTATAATATCCCAATGAGAAATTATTTTTCAACTTCTTAATTTTATAGAAATTATTTTATTTCTGGAAATTTTTGAATAAATTAAAGCGAATTTTGTAGAGCTTTATGGAATTAAAAAAGCAATTTTTTAAATTTCAAACTTGCTGAACCAGTGCAGGTGTTTATGAGTCTTCAAAGTGCAGAGTGGGGTATTAGAGAATATGAAATTAAAAGAAAATTTATGGTAAAATAGAAACTGCAGGATTTTTTTTTTGCATTTTTCATCATATACATTTAATTAATATTTTATAGCCAATATATCCTATTAAGAGCTCTATAAATAATTACTAGAGCTAGGATTTATATTGAAATCAATATTTCTTTTGCGAACTTTTAAAATAGCTTGAAACAAACATAAAACAACTTTTTATCATTGTTTTTGTTGATTTGCGTGAACTTTTATGTCAATATTGATCAATATTTTGGCATTTTTTGGTCGTCTATATTTATTTATATCAATATTTCGACATTTTCTTTAGATTTTTGTCAATATTTTGAGATTTTTGAAGAATTTTACTAAATTTTATTGTTTTTTTTTAGAAAAAAAAAATTAGAAATTTTTGAAAAATTTTATCACTTTTTGAAAAAATGTTTGCACTTTCTTGAATAAATTTTGAATTTTTTTTTATAAAAATAGCATTTTAAACAAAATTTTTATATCAATATTCCATCAATATTTTGCTGATTTTTGCAAATTATATTCAATATTTTACTACTTTTATGTCAATATTTTATGCCTATATTTCGGGAATCTATATCAATATAAATTCTAGCTCTAATAATTACTAATTTTATATTTTAAATAAAAATAATTTAATTTATTGCATATATTTCTACCTGGAATTAATTTCTTCAATTCAAAAAATGCCAAATTCTCGTACAGCCGAAGATTTGGTACGACGGCACTGGTCGCCACCGTCCATCGAATTGTAGGCAACATTTCGAACATGGCCAACGCTGAAGCATTAATCACCTCAACGATGCCAACGTTGAATTTTTGTGCGTCGAGTTGTTTGAGTAAATCATTGTTTTTTAGAGGTCCTTTAAAAATTGGAAAATTTGAGATAAATTATAATGAAGATATGTATTTTAAATATTGGGGCTTGGGATAGCAGCATAATTTTTAAAATAATAATTTTTCCCCCACATAATACCCGAATGACACAAATTTATGAAACATTGAAAATTGACTAAATACGATTTAAAAAAAAAAATCATTAAAAATTCCAGAAAAATACATATGGGACCATTTATCAATATAAAATACCATTAAATTCTCTACAAAATGATATTTAGATCAAATTTCTAGCTCAATTCTATAAAGCGATTGTAATATGGGAAAAAGTGCCGAAAAAACAGGGTCAAAATTTCCGAGGCATGCAAATTTAGAAGATAAAAATTGCCAAGATCATGATATTTCTAGATTATAATTTTTATCATTAAGCCTAATGCTGAATGATATCTTCAAAAAGTGTAGTAAGGAATATGTTCGTTCGTTCATTAATTCCATTCCAGTACCATATTTTTAATTTTTTGTCTTCCATATATTTCATGGGTATAAAAATATTGATATATGTATTCATTATTCATTAATTTTTATTAATTCTTAAATTTCTAAAGTTGATACACTACTGCATTGTGCGTATGCGTACCCAGCCATTTTTTGAACGAATCCGGATATGGGTCGAAACGTTCACGGTGCTGCCAAGGGTCTTTCCATTTTGGCGGCACCCATTGTTTATCTTTTTTGGATGCATCAGACTGTGCTTTTTCTCTTCAAATGATTCAATTTGAGTGGTCATCCGTTTGTCTTGCGAATGAATTAATTTTACTGGAAATTGTTCATCCATATTGTTGGACGTGAGCACAAGGAAATGCTAAAAAAATGGAAGTTGGAAGTCGGAAGAGATATTAGATTTTCAAATATGGTACTTGTGGGCTTTACGTCCTCTTTTTTATTGAGAAGAGAAAAGGTGAAGGAAAAGTTAAGGTTCCCTCCTATGGGTGTTGGGATAGGAAATAGGATTAGGGACATTCAGGGAAAGGGATGGGATAAAATAATCTCAACCTAGCCCCCAAGCCTATCCAAAGACCAATAGGGGGACCCTTCACTTTTCCTTCCCTTTTTCCCTTAATGAGGAAAAAAGAGGATGTAAAGCCGACAAGTAACTCAAATATGGTCCCAGCGATTCTGTTTATTAGATTTTAAGGGCATTTATATAATAAAAATGAGTTTTTATTATCAAATGAAATGCCAATCATGCTTTTTGGCAACTTTGGCCTAAGGCATACAAATTTTAATAGAATTGAAATAAAATATGTTTTTTTTACAGTATTTATATTTATGTGAGTTGCCATTTTACATTTTCTTGTTTAATATAATTTTAATTTTGTAAATTTTTATAAATTTTTTACAAAAAATCAACCTTTAGCAATGATTCTTAATCTTAAATAATTTTTAATTATAATTTTCTAAATTTATAAATTTTCAGATTTTTCGCGCAATATTTTATAATAGATAAATTATATAAGAAATTCAAAGAACTTGGTAAAATAAAAAAAAAGAAGACTAAATTCAAAAATTTGCGCACGAATGTGGATATGGATTCTAGAAGAAATAAAAAATTAAAATTAATATTTACCACATATTCAAAATTTTTTGTATCCGAGTGAAGTATTTCGGCTAATCTTTTATGCAAATCATAATGGCTCATTTTATGCGGCTGAATTTGCACAATTACTAGCGCTCTATAGCCGTTTGTTTTGGCCAATTCAAATTGGATTAAAAAGAGGAGAAGCAGAAAGAATTGGCCAATGAAAAAAAGGGTAAATGAAGATGGGAAAATCATTTTTTCTAAATTTTTATAATTAACTTAAATTTGTCTTAATTTTATCAGAAAATTGGCAATTTTTAAGCCCATAAAATATGGCCAATTTCCACTCAAATTCAATCCTAAATAAATCCCAATCGCCAAATTATATGGAATTAAAAATTGCTGGCTTTACTATAAGAAATATTTTAGGTGAATTTAGAGATTTTATGAGTAATTAAATTAGCTTCACAAAAAATGAATTTTATAAGCAAAAATGGAATTTAAAAATGGTGAAATGAAAGGGAAAAAGGGAATGGGTCCCAACTCCCAAATTCATTGGATAGATTCGCTCGCGCGCGCCATTGTGATTGGGCCATGCGGAAACGATGGCACATGGGGAATTAAAGGAAATTCTCTAATCGGAAAAGAGATGGATATTCTAATGGGAAGGAGAACCGCTTAGATCCAATTTTTGGCCATCGCGCGCGGCGCTCAGTGGATTTCACTATTTCCAATAAAATCAGGGAAATTGAATCAATTTTCATTTCATGGGTTTCGAGTGATACTCTTATTTCACAGGCCAATCAAAACAAAAAATCATATGGAAGTGCGCGCATTGCGTTCGAACGTTCGCCTCATGGGCCAGGGCCCAGGGGCCATTTGCTTTCCCCCAATAAATTTGTCAACAACTTTCTCTTAATACCGTGCACTTTCCCTTCCATAAATGTAAATAAGTGCCGATTTGTAGAATGATCAAATAGGACGCGCGCAATCGGTGCCGTTCGCTGGATGGGCCTGCTTTATTTTTTCTATTTTCTTAATTTATTGTTGGCCAAAATCTTACCCTTCCTTCTTCATTCTTTCCTATTCCCATCCACATATTTTCATCAAATTTAAACATCCAATTTTGTCAATGCCTACACTGAAAATATTTGTAAATGATAAAAATGAATTTGCGATTTGCCTGCTTCCCTCCTCTGGTTGTTGTTGTTTTTGCCAGGTTATTTTCAATTGCGGGATATTCTTGGAATAAGTTGTTCTGAAGTTAAGCGAGGATTGGTCCACAAGTCAACGGGTTTTAAAGTAGTTGGAAATGAGGGGCAGATGAATAGATGAGGAGGGTCGTGAGGAGTTCTGCCGCAGTCTGGGCAGTTGTTCGGAACGAGAGGGTCCAGACGATTTCGATATGAATTGAGAACGCTGCAATAACCAGAGCGGAGTTGTGAGAGGATTGTGCGGGAATGGCGAGGGAGTTTTTTCTCTGTTTTGGAAATTCTTGGTGGACGTGTTCCTAATATGGGATTATTAGGAAAGTTGATGATGGTGCTTTGGACTGTGGAGAAGTGAATTCTTTGCTGTATTTGACGGATGGAAATAGGACCCTGGGTGTCTTGATTAGCAGCTTGGCTGACTCTATCCTTTGAAAAGGATCGGAGTGTGTTCTTCATGGGACGAGGGCGTTCAAATGTGATTAATTCGTGGTTAGGGTGGCTGGGATCGAAGCAAGCAGCGTAGAATTGATCTGTGAGCATGGTGTTGTGCTCTTCGACCGGAAGTATTTCTGTTTCGCAATGAAGGTGTGAAATTGGTGACATTTTGGTGCAGCCAGTGGCTATTCTGAGGGCGGTATTTTCTGCTGATTGAAGTTTGCCAAAGATGGTATTGGAGAGAAGAGGAGTCCAAACGGGCGCTGCATAATTGATGAGGGATCTCCCAATGGCCTTGTAAGTGGAGGAAATAATCTCTTTTTGTTGTCCCCATTTAGAACCAGCTAATGCTTTTAGAATGTTATTGCGCCTAGCAACTTTGCTGGCGATGTTGCGGCCATGATGACTAAAGGTGAACATTGTATCGAACGTGACTCCCAAAATTTTTGGTCGTTTTTCGAGTGGCAAGAGCGTGTTGTCGATGAAGATTTTTGGGTGAATGCAAGCTTCCTTGGTATCTGGGGTGACTAATGTGACTGAGGATTTTGCTGCCGATATGCTAAGGGAGCGGCTGTCGAGAAATTCTTTTAATTGTGGAAGAAAAGTGTTTAGGCGGCGAACAATTGGGCCAATTTTCGGGCCTGATGAGAATAAGGTAATGTCGTCGGCGTAGCTGACGAGGTGAATTCCTGGGGGCGGAGTGGGAAGATCCCGAATGTAGGCATTGAATAATGCTGGTGAGATAACGCTGCCTTGAGGGACACCTGTACGGATGATGCGGTAAGGTGAGGAGGCGTTGCGGAAATTAGTGGATGATTGGCGACCCCTGAGGTAATTAGAGAGCCAGCGGGCAATTGGAGACTGGCAATTGGAATTAATTAGATCGATAAGAAGGCGATGGTCCACTGAGTCGAAAGCCTTAGAAAGGTCCAGTGCTATAATGACTGTTCGGTGTGCTGGTCGTTTTTGGTTGAAGCCATTTGAGATGTGATTGGAGAGTTTTAAAAGCGCAGAAGTTGTTGAGTGATTTTTGCGAAAACCATGCTGGTGGCTTGCAGGTGGTAATGAAGAATTTATTTGTGGAAGGATGAGCGCTTCAAGCACCTTGGCTGCTGGACATAGAAGAGAGATTGGTCTATATGAGGCAGCATCGGCTTCATTCTTGCCTGGTTTTAGCAAAGGAATTATGGTGGATTTTTTCCATATGGCTGGGATGTTGCAGTTGGCCAAGGAGGAGTTGAACATTTTTGTAAGGAAGGATAAGCCCTTTGCACCCAAGTTTTTGAGATGTAAAATTGAGATGTTGTCAGGGCCAAGGGCCTTAGACGCTTTGGCTCTTTTTATGGCATTTTTGACGTTGTCAATGGTGAAAATTGGCGGCGATTCGAGGCTGCCCTTTTTGACCATCCTAATTGTTTTCCGCATTCTGTTGTCGGTTTTATGCATGCGAACCCTACCGAACATTTTGTTAAATTGGGTGGCCAGAATCAAGGGGTCGATGAATTTTTTATTGTCGAATTTTATGGCGTTGTTTGGGGGTGGATTCGGTTTGCCACTTAAGGATTTAATGATGCGCCAAAGAGGAGCGATGCTGCGTTTGACGTCTAAATTCTCGATGGTGTCCCTCCAGATTGATCTATTTTCCTTATGTATGGCGTGGGAGATTTTGTTATTGGAGTTCTGGATTTCAACCGAACGCGGGTCGTTAGCTCGGAGCTCGTCTCGCTTTTTTATTAACTCTTTGACTGTTTTGGATAAATGTGGAGTGAATGTTTTCCTGCGGCCACTTGGGATTGTGGTGGAGGCGGCTTGGGCGATGATGTTGCGAAAAATTATTTCGGCTTTGGGACATGGTAGATTGGCTGCGTGAGAGGATTTCTCAAAAAGTTGTTCGGAAATGGCGGTGAACGCAGGCCAGTTGGCCTTGTTGAAATTAGTGAAAGTTGTTCTGGGGGAGAAAAGACCGAAGTTGGCGGAGGAGATCGAAATGATTATTGGAAGATGATCAGATGGGAGAGTGAGTGAAGTTTTCCAATCCGAAATTGCAGCTAGAGTACCAGAAGCCAATGAAATATCCGGAGAGGAAGGTATACCGTTGATGGGAAGTCGAGTGGGAGAGTTTGAATTGAGAGTGATGAAATCGGAAGAGTCAATTTCATCTGCGAAAGTAGAGCCCCTGTTGTCAGAAATTGAAGAATGCCATAATAAATCGTGTGCATTGAAGTCCCCAAGAATGAGGGAATCGGAGTTACCATTATAGAGTAGATGTGAGATGGATGCATTGTAGTTGGGTGTGCTCGAATTTGGAGGAATATAAACGTTTGTTATGAAGATTGGACCATCTTTGAGATCAATTTTGACCGTTTGGCATTCGATGAAAGGATCGGGGCCTGTTGCTGGTGTTGGAGGGTCTATTTCCATAAAATTGATAGAAGAATGAATGAGAAATGCAACTCCGCCTCCATGATTGGTGCGGTCTTTGCGGAGGATGGTGTAACCGGGAAATTTTGGAGAAGATTGAGTAGAATTTAATTTGGTTTCTTGTATTGCAGCAACTGCTATTTCATTGTCGAATAAGAAAGATGCTAACTCTTTTGATTTAGAACTGAGACCATTGATGTTAATTTGGAGGATATTGATTTGAGAGGAGATGGTTGTTTTAGTTTGGTTATTAGGCGCGATAGGTATTTGAGAGCAGGGAGTGCAGCAATAATCAGAAGGATTATAATCAGAGATGCTGTGAAGTCTGCTGCATGTGATGTTAAGGTGAACCCATTTTTTGCAGTTAGAACACTGAATAGAGTTGTACTGAGCTGATAAACTGCAAACTGCACAAGGCCAACGAGGATTTGGGCCCGGGTTAGATTCGATACCAGCGCGGATGAGAAGAGTGCGGAGCAGAAGGGCTGGTAACTTAAGCTCCGATAATGAAAACCCGTAGTTCGTGGAATAAAGGAGAGAAGTTTTGGGATTTGGTAGTTTTGGAAGGGAGCAATGTGAAAATAACCTGGAGATTGATAGACCATTTGCAACAACGTTGTTGTTGTTGGCTGCACGTCGGAAACGCGGTCTGTTTGCAGCCTCCCTCCTCTGGTCATGTTTGCCTGTTACCAATTTACCCAATATTTTGTCCAGTGGTCTTCTATCAACCTCCCATACATTTTTCTTCCTCAAATGTTAAACAAGTGCCCATTTGTATAGAATGATCAAAAGACGGACACGGAATAATTCCTGTCAAGATGGGAAATTCCTTCCCTTTTCCCAATTCCACCAATATATTAGTCAAATCGGCCAATATCCTTTACTTCTTCTGCTTTCCAATTCCACCAACTTTTCCTCCTAAAATGTAAACAATAATGCCGATTTGTAAGAATGATCAAAAAAAGGACGCGTACGATCGGTGCCCTCCGTTTTCCTCGATCAAGAAATTTTGCTAATTTTGGCCAATCTTCCTCATTACCACTGGAGCGTGCGCTTGTCCAATTCGCGCGCGTCCACGGCCATTACAAATGTAGCCGTTCGCCACACATGGGTGCCCCTCCGTTTTGTCAATTTCCTCAATAATTTGGCCATTTTGGCTGTTTCCCTGCAATCCACTTTTGGCATAAACAAAAGAGCAATTGGGGTGTTGGGAAAGGGGGAATTCGTTACGGTTGGTTTAGGTGGAATTCCTCTCTAAATTCCACCTAACCAACCGTAACGAATTCGCCCTTTCCCAAACAATCTCCACTCCAAATCTATGCCAATTATCACCCATCAACCTTCCTGAATTCCCCTTCCCTTTCTTTCCAAAACCGCAATCAACCACTTTGCCCAACATCCTCCAAAGGCACCAATTCTCTACGCTCTACCTCCCTTCCATCCATTCTGCTGAATTCCCGGCAAGCCTGAATTCTCCACTCCTTGATTTCCTTATTTGTCAGATTTTGAAAAACCTCATATACCTCTATTTCAAAGCACCAAGTTTATGCGTGCAAAATTTATTTGCTATTTTCATCCATTTTTATCAACCTTTAATTTGCATTAATGCAAAAATTTTTTAGTAAAATATTCGTCCTCAACTAATGGCCATTTTTCTATATTATTTCATCTTTTTTCTGAGTTTCTGTGAAGGTAAAATTTTAATAAATTTTCAAAATTTTAATATATAAAAAATTTCTACAAAATCGAAAAATTATTAAATTTCTTCATAAGATAAAAATAATTATTAATGGTTAAATTATTAAATAGAGTTTATCAAGACAAGTCGAATGATACTTTATACAATATAAATTATCATGGTTTGGTCAAATTTATATGGTATTAAATGGTTTAAACTGATTTTATTTGGTTTAAAACTAAGAGTTAAGCTAATATTCGTCTTGGGCAGATTTCTCTTTTGGAAATAAGATTTATGGTCTCTTGGATAAACTTCAGAGAATCGTTACAATCTTTTTCGGCAATTTCAATCGTTTTTCTAATTTTTTTTCACATATAAAAATAATACCCTTATTAAATTTATTTTCAAAAAATAGCCCCAATCATTAAAATAGAAAATTATTGTTTTTAAAATAATATTTATACAAATTTTAATTTTAGTGTTCGCCGGCACTATTGAAGATGCTGACAAAAATGTTGGTCCAAGTCGGAGCCAACCTCATGACCCAAAGGATGACATTGCCAAAATTTTCACCATCCAAACGGCCATCAAATTTAGTAGAAATTTTTTAAAATTTTTGTAATATTTTTATTTCTTAAAGGCGATGGAGGTCATGTGATGATGCTTGATGAAGTGCAATTTGGTGAAATTACTTGGGGGAAACGCTACAAAAGACCCATTGAGGAAGTGTTGAAATATGCAAATGGCATTGACGGAGTTGAATGTAAGAAATTCTAAATGATATTTTATAACTATGTTTGTGATTAAAAAAGTGGATTTGGATCAGATTGGAAATTAGCAAAAAGTATTGGGTTATTATATCAAAAAAGCGACAAAATTGGTCAAAATCGGGCATTTTGGTTTTTTAGGACTTAATTTTATTAGCCAGAAAGAACTTAATCCCCAATATATGAAAGTTTTATTATAGTTTGAAAAATTGCTAAGATTTTAGCCAAAATGTGTAAAATTCGGGTAGCTTTAAATGCTTTGGACCTAGCTGATGAATCCAAACAAAATCAATCATTTATAAATTATTATACACAATTTAAAATTGTTTTAAAATTTAATTTCAAATCAAGTTGCCTTCATAGAATTATAAATTAATACCGCGTAAATAATTTTGAAAACATACTTTAGAAAAATTCAACCTTCGAATTAAAAAATACTTTAATTAAATATTTTTGCCATTTTTTAGATCAACCGTACATTGAGGCAGACAAAATGGATTTTAGGTCAAAAGTGAGGGCCACCGGAAGACTTCGTTTCACGAAAACTATTGAGAAAATTCGGATTCAAAGGAATAGATATGGCCCAATGGAAGAGATTGAATTCCACATTGAAGAAGGGAAAACAATGACAGTCCGAAGATTAGTTCAGGTGGACAATTGAATTTAAAAATATTACAATTTTTAATTAATAAAAGGCGTAAATTTAATTTAATTTTGAATTCTAGGCCTTGACCTTAAAAATCTTTAGTTCTGTGAAAATGAAAATTGCATAATCCCAAAATTACTATCACTCAAAAACGCACAAATAATGGCAAAAATACCCTAAATAAAGCAAAAAAAAACAAAATGACTTCTCAAAAATACTAAACTAAAAATTGTAATGATCAAAATTATTAATCTTAATCCCAAAAAAAAATTAAAATAACAAAAAAATAATCTCAAAAAATCTAAAATGAAATAATAATTTATAAATAGTAATAAAATTTAGAAGTTTAATTCGTGAGTTCAATATTTTGTTTTTAATTTTCTAAAAAATAGTTGGCATTGCAATAATATCAAAATAATAAATGCAAATGTACTAAGGTTTTAAGCAGAATAAAAAATTAATAATTTTTTTGATTTTAATAAAGGGAAATATTTAATTTGCAGAAAAAAAACATTGAAAATGGCGAAAAGAGTATTCAAAATGGCGAAAAGTTTATACCAGTTTAGTGGCTTACCCGAAATTCACAAATCATATACCATTGAATAGAGCTCGCCAAGAGACAAGACACATCGAATGATATATAATTTGTCATGGTTTAATTGATTTTGAACCAAAACTCATACAATAGTTTAAGTGGTTTAATACCATTTTGATTAAACCATGACAATTTATATACCAATCGACGCGTCTTGACGAGATCTATCAATTAGATATAAAGTTTGGGGGACCAGGACAAACCAAGCCGTTATAAACTTTTTGCAATTTCAATGTTTTTTTTTTGCAAATTCAAAATACCATCCTTTAATAAAAGATCCATTTCCTAGAAACTTCAAAAAATTGATTGGCGCTGGTCCATTCTCCATGGATATCAAAATCAAAAGAATCATTTATTTGAAGTTGGCTTCACCGGACATTTCACTTTGATCCTGTTGGAAAAGAAGCCCGAAAAAGATGAATTGGAAGAAATTCTACGATGTGAGTTTTCACAATTTTGAAAATTTTTAAATTTCTTTTTAGTCCATTTCACGCCAAATGGCCTTCGAATATTTCGAAAATCCAAAGGAAACAAAGATTATGTGATTGAGGCAGATTTAAGTGAGATGGAACAGCCCAGTAGTGCTGTCACAAATGCGGAAGGTCGACGTGGAATCTACGAGAAATTCGACTTTCCAAAGCAATTGATGACTGAAAAATATTCAATTACGCAAGTAAAATATTTAAAATCTTTTATTTATTAAAAAAATTTAAAATGGACTTCAACAAGATGAACTATAATAATTTAATAGGAAAGCGGATTTTCCTCAAAAAATGGGTTATAGTTTCATTTTATAAAAAAATATAAAATTATAGAGGATAATTTGAGTTTCAAATGGTCTAATTTTCTAGTTTTGCTACGTTAAGCTCTGGGCTCTGGGCCAAAAAATTAAATTTTGATATTGAAGCTTTTGCTTCTTTTCATCCATCGTGAGCAATATTCACTTTATTCAGCCAATATAGACAAAAAATCTAGCTAAATATTCTACATTTCGATAAATTTTTTGCTACAATTATTTCAATTTAAAATTACGATGCTGTGGTCACAGAAAAGATAAAAAAGAAAAATTTTTATCTCTAAAACACTATTATAGGAAAATCAATCCACACAAATTTCTTTCCTTTTTCCTTTAATTCCACATTTTTTTTATGATAAGTGAGGCTTAATTTAAAATTGGGGAAAAGTTAAAAATTAATTTAAAGCTTAAACAAATTGGCCTAAATATTGCGGGTGGCCGAAAACTTGAAGATCAAAAATTCGATTGCCGTGCCTGGGGCTATCTTTTCATATTGGCCATTGTGCCGAAGGAAAGGGCAAGGGAATTGAGGGATTTACGAAATTGGCCAGTTGATGTCCAATTGGAAGAAGAACAATTTTATCAAATGGGAGTGCCCAGAATGTTTAAGAAATATGTGCCCCATTTTGAGTAATCCATTTTTTTGTTATTGAATAATATAATATTTAAATATTGCCGAAAACAGATGAATATTGCATCATTTAGAGGCCATAAATATTGGCAATAAATAACTTTTATTTATGGGGTTGAAATTGAATAACGGCGAAAAGACTCATAGAATCGTCACCATAATAACCTCTTATCCATTCATTGGTGTCTTTCTTCCATTTATTATCAAATAACGGGCTCTTTGAATTTTTCAGTGATTTTTTTCCAAATCTTAGAAAAAATTTAGTTAAAATTTTTCGATTTTTTAAAATTTTTCTATATCCAATTTTTGAAACTTTGCCATTTAATTCATTACTAGTGCCAAATCAAATTAATTCAAAGTTTTTTTGAAATTCCCATAAGCCATAACATAGTTGTTAATAAATTGGTCCTTTGGGATTAGCTTATTAGCATCAATATTTTTTTAATTTATTTATTTTAGTTATGAAAAATGGATTAATAAGCAAAGTGCGGAAGTGAAGAAAAATGACAAAAATGTGGATAGAAAAAACGAAAGAAAAGATGGATGAGAATGAGACGATGAAAATACACAAATGAGTGAGATGATTCTGATTATTTTATAAAAGAAATATCAAATGAAAAAAAGACCTGAATTATAAGCAAATACAAATCTTTCTTTTCTCACTTTCCAATGGTGCGTTTTATTGTTTATTTTTCGGGAATAAAATTTAACAAATGCAAAATATGTATTTTATTGGAATACTGAAAAATTTAAATTGTAGAAAAATTTTTTGTTCCGGAAAATCAACAATTTTCGGGGACACAAAACTTGTTTCAAGGCCAATTCATGCTTCCTTTTTTAACCCGATCCTGTCAAACCATTAAATTATTTATAGCAAATGCTAACTTTAAACGCTTGATTATGGCCAAATTATAAGGCCTCAAAAAAGAATTTTTCAACATTGAAAATTCACAAAAATTCATTCAATGTAAAATTTGACCGTGTGCTTTTGTAGAAGAGACTTAAACAAAAATAAAATTATTTCGGGTCAATAATCTATTACGAAATTTGCAAATTGAACTTTGGCAAATCCAAAAGTAACAGATTTAAAAAAGAAGAATTTAGATTTAGTTTCAGCTTACATTAGAGATTTAAGACTAGGGATTAGCTCTGGAGCAAAGAGAAACGAGGAGTTTCATCTTTTTTTTTAAATCTGCAAATGCCAAATCTGCAAAAAAAATAATCTGCAAATTTTGGTAAATTGTAAAAGAGAATTAAAACTAGCAAATTGAGATCCTTATTTTAATAGAAAAACAAAAGGGCATTTTGTGTTACGGATACGAGTGATCATTGATTAGGGAAAATGGGTTCGGATATTTGCTTAAAAATCGATTAAAGCCTCATTGGAGGAAGAAAAAGGCTGATAAATTAGGTCGAATATAACGGAATTTCTCTCAAATTGACATGCGGCAGGCGGAAAAGGCAAAATCATATCCCCAACGGAAAACAAAAGTGCATTTTGCATTACGGATACGGGTGATCATTGATTAGGGAAATGGGTTCGGAATTCGGATATTTGCTTAAAAATCAATTTAAGCCTCATTGGAGGGAGCAAAAGGCTGATAAATTAGGGCGGATATAACGGAATTTCTCTCTAATTGACATGCTGCAGGCGGAAAAGGCAAAATCATATCCCCACGGATGCCAGCGCGCAACCGCAAGGGATGGCCTCAAAGTCACGCATTGGGGGAACCCGTAAATTCTATCCTAATAAAATTTTATTTCCTTCTTTCCCTTCCCCCTCATCGGCATGCCCTTCCCCGCATGTAAATGTGTCACGGATGGTCATTGGCAAAATAAAAAGCCGGCAAATTTCGGCATTGCCCAATTCATTGTTACCAAATGCTTAATCGTCCTCTTCACATTTTCGATTCCCAATCTTCAATCATTTCTCTAAAATTTCGAATTAAACATCCCTCTTTGAGGTTGCAGCAATTGGTGATTTCTGTAAAGTTTCTCGTATAATAAATTATACCCATGTTCAGCTAGGGATGTTACGAGAGAACCATATAAGAAAGCCAAAATTACAAAAAATTCATCTTCAAAAAATATACATTATTATATGTAATAAACCAAGGTTGCCGCCAAACGCCGAAAACTTAGAGTTGAGACGGCCCAAACTTTTTCGAGTCGAGCTTCGAGTTCTAGTTTCGAGCTCCCTAAAACCTCGACTTTTGAGCTTCGAGTTTCGAGCCAATTTAAAATAATTTTTTTTTCCAATTTTAGATATTTTTCACTTATAATAAAAATGGAAATACTTTCGAATAAGGTGTTCATTTTCCAATATTTTAATTGTACTAGATAGTAACCAGAACTTAATCATGAAGAGGAATGCTAGAATGGCAGCAAAAAATTTTGTTCTTAAATTGGTCCCGGCTAGTGGAAAATTTTAGCCAAAAATTTTGAGTTTCGAGTCGAGCCGGCCCAAATTTTTCCAGTCAAGCCTCGAGTTTCGAGCCGCCCAAAAACTTCGAGTTTCGAACGTCAACCCTGTAATAAATCCCTTTTAAATATGGTTTATCAAAAATTTAAAAGGTTACTTTTCCATAGACTTTTAATGATTTCAAATAATATATTTTCTTCATCGTAAACTTAAATAATCCATTGCCAATGGACGGCTTAGTTACTGTCTGAATAGGTGTAATGAAAGACGCGCAATATTGTAATTGACCATGAATCATAATCATAATCACTATATTTTGGCTAGAATCAATTCCATTCAAAATTAACAGCCAATTTTAAGCCTTCATTTCCAACAAAAATGGTTAAATTTTGTTCCCATCTAATTTTCACAATATTTTCCATTGTTCTCCTCCTATTCACTCCGTGCGTATTTTCTGTTCGCGTCCTGTTCATCGCCCCATACAATGACCATATCAAAAGTCATTTTGCATTGGCCCAAACAATGGCAGAAGTATTGGCCAAGCAGCCATTCATTAAATATTTGGTCGGTTTTTGTGGGAAAAAATTAAATTTAAAGATTTAATATATTTTTTAATTTGAAAAAAAAATAAAACGGTTTTTTTGAGAAAAAGGAAAATTTAAAGATTTAATATATTTTTTAATTTGAAAAAAAAATAAAACAATAGATTAAAATCGTCAAAATTTTACAATAATTATTTTCCTCAATTTTTTTGAATCAATTACAAATTTTTTAATTTAACGATTATTAATTTTTAAATGTTCCATGAATTAAAAAAATTTAAAAATTTCAAAAAAATTTTCAGTACTGACTTTTTATTTTTTTCATTTTATAAATTTTTTTCTAAAAAATAGAGAAGGAGAGAAGGGAAGTGAACAAATTCTTTAATAAATAAAAAATATTTTTAAAAAAAATTAAAATAAATTAGGAATAATTTACAGAAAATATTTGTTCCCTACTCGCATAAATCCGCTCAACCAAAAGTGAAACAAATGGATCCAAAAATCGAAATTGAAACATTTTCAATTGGCTATGATGAAATTAAGGACATGGGCAATTATCCAAAGTAAGACGGACGATTAAAAAAAATAAATAAAATATTTCTTATTTTTACTTTCAATTTTCAATAAATCATTATAAAATTTTTAATAAAAAAATAAGGAATTTTTTATGGAGATTTTAGCATATGTTTAAACTTTAAATATGTCCCAAAATTTTCCATCATTTTGGTAACTTTTGGAATTTAAGCATGGATATTGGATATTTGGATATGATATAAACTTATTTGTCATTTCATATTGGCCATTTTGGTAAGGGAGCAATACCAATATTTTCAAAATGTGATCTATCCCAATCAGGGTAACCCATTCACATGACTAAAAATATGGCATTTGTTACAAAAAATCTGGAAAAATATGGAAAAAATATAGCAAAAATTTTTAAAAAATATGGCAAAAAAATGGAATTGCTTAAAAAGCTTAAAATTCAATAGAAATTTGATTTAAAAACTTTTAATTTGTATATTTCTACATTATTTTGTTGGCAAATGTGGCCTCGGAAAGAAAAATTTTAGCCAAAAATGCCCGCGGAGAAACAATAATGGCCTAACAGTGAGAAAATTTGTTAAATTTGCTCAACTCAAAAATAGGGCAAAATATGGCAAAAATAGAAAATATGGAAAAAATATAGTCGGATGGTCAAAAATATGCAAATGCCATAAAAATATGGCAATTGGGTTACCCTGATCCCAATTATACATGCCAACAATTGGCATAAATTAGTGGGACTATATTGAGGCAAACCTTCATCATAAAATTAGGCAGATATTTTAATGAATCAAAATCAACCAAATGAGACAATTTTGTGAAGTTTAAATTAAATTTTAGCATTTATTTTTTTATTCTTTTTGGTTAATTTTGCAGAAATAACAAAATTATATAAATTTTATTATTTTACTAGGCAATTGGTGAGCACCGAGAATGGCTTTGAATTGAAGCCACCTGAAAATAAAGAAATCACCAATTGGCCATGGCCAACGGTGAGCATTGAGCTGATGAACAAATTCCGGTTTGAAATGGAAATGCTTTTGGCACAAGGTAGGATTTAAAGGTGGTAGATAGTTTGTCTATAACAAATTTGCTATAAACAATTCAGAGAATTAAATTATAAAATAAATTTTTATTAATTAAATTAAACTACCTTGATTCATGTTAGGAAAATTAATTTGCCTTTCAGCAACAAACATTTTATCATATAGGGAAGAATTTGATAATTCCTAGGGTTAAAATTCAAGACTATGAATTAATCAATTTTATTACAATAAATACCTTTAATAAGCCATATTTATTTGGTGGAAAATTCCATTCATAATTTTGATTTTTTGTACATATATGCAATTGGTCAACTTATTAAAAAATTCACTTAATTAACTATTAGACTGGTACTAACCATGATAAAAAAAATAGAGCTCTACTGGTTTGTGCCCAATTGTACAGCAATTTTAATTTAGGGTTATATGTTTAATTTATTAAAATTCATATCCTCATTTGCGAATATATTCTACACATTTTTCACAAAAATTAGATGTTATTTTACTTAACATAAATGTTTTAAAATTTGTGTTTTCAACATTTAATCTATTTTTCTTCTATTCGGATTATCTTGAAGTAAAAAATTATTTAACAAAAAAAATATTATTCAAAAAATTTTTTCCTTTTTATCAAAAATTAATTTTAATTATTTTAAGCTCTATCAAAACATGTGGAAGTGATTAAAAAATTGCGAGAAGAGCACTATGATATTGGAATGACCGAATTCTTTTTCCTCGGCAATTTGGCCGTGTTCCCACTTTTACATATCCACAATGTTGTCATCCATACGGCAGTGCCAATGTTTACGCCATTTTTTGATTTGGCCGGTGTCATTGAGGAAGTCAAACATCTTGGAGTGCCAGGTACACATTTTGGGCTTTTTTGAATTTATTTAAACTAGCTAAGGGTGTTCGTTATCTTTTTCACCCCTTCTGGGGATGGACTGCATTTCATTCCGGATCTAATTCGCTCATTTTTAATTCGCTCATTCAGAGTCTAAATTCCGAGTCTAATTTGCTTTTTCCGGGTCTAAATTCCGTGTCTAATTAGACCGGATCAATGCTTTTGGACTATTTCATTCCAGGTCTAATTCGCTCATTCCGGGTCTAAATTTCGGGTCTAATCAGACCGGATCAATGCTTTTGGACTATTTCATTCCAGGTCTAATTCGCTCATTCCGGGTCTAAATTTCGGGTCTAATCAGACCGGATCAATGCTTTTGGACTATTTCATTCCAGGTCTAATTCGCTCATTCCGGGTCTAATTTTCGGGTCTAATTAGACCGGATCAATGCTTTTGGACTATTTCATTCCAGGTCTAATTCGCTCATTCCGGGTCTAAATTTCGGGTCTAATTAGACCGGATCAATGCTTTTAGATTGTATTTCATTCCGGGTCTAATTCGCTCATTCCGGGTCTAAATTTCGGGTCTAATTAGACCGGATCAATGCTTTTAGATTGTATTTCATTTCGGGTCTAATTCGCTCATTCCGGGTCTAAGTTGCTTTTTTCGGGTCTAAATTCCGGGTCTAATTAGACCGGATCAATGCTTTTTCCGGGTCTAATTAGACCGGATCAATGCTTTTTCCTGGAATTAGACCGGATTAATGCTTTTGGTTTGGGCTGTATTTAATTCCGGGGTCTAATTAGACCGGATTAATGCTTTGGACTGTATTTAATTCCAGAAAAAAAATTTCCAATTCAGCAACACCGAAAGGTTTAAAAAACGATTTTTTATTATCTTAGCTTCTATTTTAACTCCAATTATTTCTTTACCTCTTAAAAAAACTAAGTTTTTTTTTGCAGAATAGCTTTTTCATTAAAAAAAGACGCTTTTTTCCAAAACCTCCTGTCAATGGGGTTTTGGGTCTAATTAGACCGGATTAATGCTTTTGAGCTGTATTTCATTCCGAGTCTAATTCGCTCATTCCAGGTCTAATTTGCTTTTTCGGGTCTAAATTCCGGGTCTAATTAGACCGGATCAATACGTTTGGACTGTATATCTGGGTCTATTTAGACCGGATCAATGCTTTTGGACTGTATTTCATAATTTTTAAAATTTTCATCAAATCAACTAATTATTTCCATAATCAATTAATCATAATTAGTGCTAAAATCGTTTTGCAAAATTCGGAAATGCAAATTCGTTCTACCTTAAAATTGGCTTAAATTTTAATCGAAAATTTTTTTCTTGATGAAATTTTTCTAGTTTAATAATTTATTTTTTTCTGGAATATTTTCAGAAAGGAAAGCAGCCAGAGTGGAAGGTAAAAGATCATTTGAAAAATCAAGAGTAGAAATTGCCCATGATTTCTCCGTGATGGCAAAAATAAGTCGAAAAGAGATCCATGATGCGGTAATTTTTCATTTAAATTAAATTTTTTACAATTTTTTATTAAAATTTCCAAATAATATTTAACAGAAATAAAATTTTTGTACATATAGACAATCAAAATAATAAATTTTTCTAAATTTTATTGGGATTTAGCCGCTTAAATTTCTGTGGAGTTGGATGAAGTTGCTTATAGTGCTTTTTTATGTCTTTGGCCTTATAAATTTTCGAATCTCTTTTAGGTTGGCTTACATTAAAGAGTGTATATGTTACAGGCAATACTGATTATCAGGCAAAATCGATTTTGCCTAGGCAAAATTGATTATGCCTGATAATCAGTATTGCCTGTAACATATATTAATTTTCAGTGACCGGAAAAATCATTTTTTACATTGTTTTACCTTAAAAATTCTCAAAGTTAGGCAGGCTTCTATATTAGAGAGTAGTTTTCTAAAAGAGAATGGAAATTATAATTTTCAGTGTCTCGAGGTTGGATTTCTATAGGAAAGTGGGATTAGCAAAAATTTTTATCAAAAATAAAAATTCTTATTTGATATCTATTAATTTACATAAAAAAATGACTGAATTTATATAAATTTTTTCGTGTCGAAAAATATCATTTTTAAGGCCATATAACTTAGCCAAATCAGATTTCTTTAAGAATCCCTAACCTAAAGCCTCTTCTAATTCCATCCTGCCCTTAACCTAACCCAGAGCCCTAGTACCTAGTTATGGCCAAGTTTGTAATATAGCCCCAAAAAATAATATTTTTCTAATCGAAAAAATTTATGTAAATTCAGTGATTTTTCATGTAAATGAATAATTTTCAATCCTTTTTTTCTAATTTGCCAACAAAGCATGCGCCAATTCAAAATTTAATACAAAAATAATTTATATATTTTTAAAATTGATTAGGACCATGAATTTAAAACAATATATGAAGGATTATATGGTGGAGAAAAATATGTTGGAATTGCGGAATTATTCAAGCAGACCAAATATCGATTTATTAATTGGCAACCTTCCATCGATTTTGATGAAATTCGAGAAGTGGACAAGAAAATTGCCAATTTGAAATATATTGGTGGCATTGCAGTGCCACGAAATCTCCCTCAAGAAAATGAGGTCTAAAATAATGAAATTTAAAATTATTTAAAATAATAAAATTATAATATTATAATTAAATTCATATATAGGAAATTTGAAAAAAATCATTATAAACAGGAACCACTGAGCTTAAATTTGATTTTTAATATTATTTTTAACAAATTTGTAATGAATTGTCTAATTAATTAATTCAATAAATTATTTTTAGGCCTATTTTGATTTGTTAGGCTTGGGGATAAAATTAAGATATTTTATAGAGCTTGGGTGAGAAATTGTTTATGTAAAATAGAGTCCAATTTGTCCAGCCAATTTTTCCCCTAAAATTGATGAATTTTTGACAATTAAATTAATAGCGGAGGGGGCCGGTTCATCCCCGCCGTTTCATCGCCAGCTACTTTTGACGAATCATAACTCAGCAAAGAAGAAACCGTTTGAGCCAATCTTGGTATCATTGGATAGAGCTATTTAAGATCTATTGAATAATGTTTAAAGCTTTTTCGAATAATCGAAATTTAATTGGCTTAAAGTCGAAAAACTGGATAAAAGTCGCCATTTCCCTATTTAGAAGCTTGTAATTAAGCGAATATTCAACTTTTCACATATTACTCTATACCATTTAATAAAGCTTAAATAGCTCTATTCAATGATACCAAGATTGGCTCAAACGGTTTCTTCTTTGCTGAGTTATGACTCGTCAAAAGTAGCTGGCGATGAACCGGCGGGGATGAAATGTCCCCCACCGAATTAATAGACATTTACGATTAAGAATATAATTAATGGATATGTTATCTATCGTTTCAATATAAAACGAGAAGTGAAAAAAATTATTTTTCAGAACAAGAAGTTGCTTTCTTTTAAACAATTATTTTTAATATAATTTTGCAAATTTCTTTAATTTATTAATTCATTTTTAATAAAAGGTTAAATTTTTTTAAATTTAGGAGACAAAAGCCTGGTTTAATTCTCATTTCCATTCCATTGTGTTGGTCAGTTTCGGTTCCGTGTTCAAGACGGAATATATGCCTAAACATTTGTATGCAAAATTCATTGAAGCATTCGAACATTTTCCAAACACTTTGTTCATTTGGAAATTCAATTCCTCCATTGATGAACATGAAAATAATAAGCCCAAAAATGTTGCATTCACAAATTGGATGCAGCAACCACTCATTCTTGGTAAAAAATTAACAATTTTATAACAAATAATTTAAAATAAATTAAATAAAATATCATTACAATTTTAAGTATATTTAAGTAAATTAAAATTAATATCTGATTAATTTTTTTTTATTTTCGTGAACTACGAGAGAAAATTTAGGAAATTGCTTGTGTTAATATTTCATTTTCAAAAAACTTATGTTTCTTAATTTTATTCCGAAAATTTTTATTCTGCATAATTAGGAATCTCAAACATAAATTTTAACCTCAATTTATGCCAATTGTTGGTAAGCCCAATGCCAAAATTTAATATTGGGCTAGATCACATATTTATGCCCCCTTACCAAAATGGCTAATGCCATTGCATTAAAAATGATAATTTTATTAAAAAAATTTATTGATAAACTACAAGTTCCCCAAAATTGATTCATCAACAGGCTTTTCTTTTAAAAACTCTAAAACTATTTTAACAGGCCTAGATACCAAAGAGGTATTGAGAGTGATTGCTGAAGAGAAAAACTAAATTTTTAAATACAAAAAATAAAATTTTAAAATTATTAAAAATTACGACTTTTTCTAGGGGTTTTACTTATTGTGATTTTTATTTAAAATTTAATTTATTGGAAAAATTTTTTCAGCCAATCCAAAGACAAAAGTGTTCATCTCGCCGTGTGGTTCCAACTCTGTAGTGGACGCCCTGGATGCTGGCACTCCAATGTTGTGCATTCCGGTGACCACGGATCAACCCTATAATGCATATTTGTTGGCCAAGAAGTCATTGGCCCAGACAATTTTAATCCCGGAAATTGGACAATCAGCAAATTCTCAAACAAATCCGTTGAGAATAGCATTAGAGAAATTGCTAAAATGGAAAGATGAAAATCAGTGAGTTACTAAAAAAAATTCATTTTTTGGTGCTAATCCTAGGATAATGAATGCATTTAATAGTCCAGCAAATTGTTCATCATAGGACATATTAAAAATTTGAATTTAAAAACCTGACAAAATTATGAACAAACAAATGAAAAAATAATCTTTTTGACCATAATTTGGCCAAATTTTTTTTTTACTTAAATTTTAATGATATTCATTATACCCATTTTAGACATCCAAAACTTTAGAATATTAGATATAAATTAATATATAATTTACTCAGCTGAAGGATGACTTGATAAAAAAATGTTGGAAATCTTTTTACATAAATGGTAGCCCCAAAAAAGTGTCATCAAAAAAATCATACATAGCGTATTTTCTTTTTTAGAAGCCACTCTTTACCACCCTCGATTTTTAGGTTCGATATTTCATGGCATAATTCACTTTTTAAAAATTTTTTGCATTTCTTAGTGCCATTGGACTCGAAAAAAACTAAAGTTTTTTTTTGTTACAAAACGTCAACAGATAACAAAATTATACCCCAATTTTTTGCCTATTTTTGGGGCTAAGAAACATATTTATGAGCCCATTGGCTTCAAATATAGAAAATCCTACATAATTATTTCGGTGCAATTCAAAGAAATATACAACATTTAATAAAATTAATTAATAATTAAATATTTATTTCAGCGAATTCAAAGCCGCTGTCAAATTGGTGAAAGAAGAGATGAGTCACGGTGAGAAAAATTTTGTGGAATCAATGAAGCAATTGGCCGAAAAAATTGACCAAAATAAAAAAGAGAAGCCGGAAGGAAGCCACAATGCTGCCCATAAGCATCCGAAAAATTTTGGAAGAGGCCGATTTGTATCGATGGAACGAAAAGAAGCACTTGATGGGAATTTTGGAGCCTGAAGGATGGAATTGAAAATTTGCGAACAAATTTCTTGATATTTCATGTTTTTTTTTAATTTCGGCTTTTTCCTTTTCTATTATGGCATAAATTTTTTTCAGCTACAATATCGGTTTAAATTAAATATGAGTGCTTTTATATGCCTATTTTTATTGAATTCATTTCAATTTTTTGTCTCAAAAAGAGCTTAAATATTTGCTAAATTATTTAATTTTTATCAATTCATGTTTAATTAACCAAATTTCCATTTTATAAAATCCGTATTTTTGAGGCCATAAAACATGGGCATAATAAAATTTAGTGTTTAGTCTTTTAGATATGAGAAAGTTAAATCAAATCTTATTTTTTTCAATTTATATTATTGCCTTTGCAGCCGATATTTTGACTCGAAAATTTTTGGTAATTGATGTGATTTAAGTGACAACATGTTTGAAAAATATAATACTGTTAGAGAAAATTTGGCTACAATACTAGGTGCAATGCGCTCAACACAATAAACACAAACTATCTCCTTCCGCATTCACGTATCCTCCACTGGACCGCCCCTTTTCCTCCTTCAAAGACTATTCCCCCAGTCAGTCGAGACTCGAGAAGATGTCGTGAATAAGCCCGGCCATCGAGAGGGACAAATCAGCAGAAAAGCTGGTAAAACAAGTAGATTTATTCCCGGTGGACTCCGTTCAACTTAAGGCCAAAGCTCCAAATCCTAGGAAAACCTCGAACCTATTCCAATTTCCATCCCAAATATTCTATCTTATTCCCACTACTTGCGAATTAAACGGTTTTGTGCCGATTGTGGTAAAGTTACTGTGGCCATGTTTGTACAATTTTATAGGCATAAAATTAACTACAAAATGATATCAAAAGCTTTGGCCAATGTTGAGTATTCAATATTCACCGAGTTATGGCCGAAAATCCGCCAGTTTAATTAAAATTGTGTTTATGGACGTTTTTTGGCCATAATTTGGTAAATACCAGAGCTGTGCTTTTCATAATTCCTAGCTCCGGCTCCGGCTCCGAGCTCCGGCCCTTAAAATTTTATGCTCCGGCTCCAGCTCCGGGCTCCGACTCTCAAAATATTTAGCTCCGGCTCCAGCTCCGGAGCTGGAGCCGGAGTCGGAAAATTGGCTCCGACTCATTTTTTTGGAAAAAAATTTTGAAAAATAGTATAAATTTAATCTTCACAAATAAATTAATTTTATTTTCACTTCATTAAAATAAAAATTTAATAAAAAATGATCTAAAAAAGAAAATTTTTCTTAAAAAAACCGAAGTCGACCGGAGCCCGGAGTCACTAAAAATTTTTAGCTCCGACTCCGGCTCCGGGCTCCGACCCATAAAATTTTTAGCTCCGGCTCCAGCTCCGGGCTCCGACCTTTCAAATTTTTAGCTCCGGCTCCAGCTCCGGCTCCGGAGCGGAGCCGGAGCTGGAGCCGGAGCCGGAGCTTAAGTCGGAGCTAGGCACAGCTCTGGTAAATACCAAACGTTGACAAAAGCTTTTGATATTATTTTATAGCTAATTTTATTCCTAATAAAATTGTATAAACAATGCCACAGCACCTTTACCACCAACGGCACCAAACCGTTTTATCCGCAAGTATCGGGTCCGCAAATGCCGGCTAATCGAAAAATGAAGTGCCCTCTTATGGTAGATCAAGATTAGATCTAGGCCCATACAACATATCTTCACTCTGAATATCATCTTACATATTCCTATATGACCTTAACCTTAATCCTTATGAGCTTATGACTCATAAGTGGGAAAGTTTTGGTAAAATTTTGGAATAAATAATGGGTAAATCTTTACAAAAATTATATGTTAATTTAATTATGAATTATGATCATACAATAAATTCAATAAGAAGAGAATTTGAATTTGCATGTCTAATAAGAAATTTTTGGAATTAAAACTTTTCTTAAAACGAAAATTGTATTTTCAAACAAAGAAATTTCTACGCAATGTCACAAATTCTAATATTGAAATGAAATGGAAGATTTGTAGTAGTGGAGACGACAAAAAAAATTTTAATGAATATATCAAATTCGCCTACAGTTTATTTTTTGTCCAAAAATGCGACAGAAATTTAATTTGCATCAAATTTTAATTGGGGCATTCCATTTGTAAGATACTAGATAAAATAAATGAATAATATTTTTGTTGAATGAATACAGCCTAGAGTCCATTTAAATTGTTTATTACATTTTTTGCTAATCCCTTCTTACTTTCTTTTGCTAACGAAGCTACGTTTATACAAAACTGGGCCGACAGTCGGTGTAAAAAATGTAATTTTTTGGGTATCAATAAAAAAATTTTTTATTCAAAAAATTTAATTTTTTTAATAAAAAAGGAGGAAATTTTCTGCTTTGGATTAGAATAAATTTAAAAAAATATAGGATCTTGAAATAATTTTGACCAATATAAATCCATTTGAATCATCGCAGTGATTGTCGTCTTAGCAATTTTTAAAATATTTTTAAAAATATTAAAAAATATTAGAAATTTTAAAATGATTATCCTATCCCAAGCAGAAAAGTCTTCTTTTTTTGTTATAAAAATTATTTTTTTGTCTCACCTATTTTCAAAAATATTTCAAAAATATTAAAAATTTTGATCCTATCACATGCAGAAAAGTCTCCTTTTTTTTATTATAAAAATTAATTTTTTGGAAGAGTAAAAAAAATTTTAAAAATTAATTTTTTTAGAAGAAAATAATTTAAAAAAATTTTTAAATGGTATAAAAATTTTTGCATTCAAACAAAAACATCAGTTTTTTTTGTCTTAACGCCGACGCATTGGTTTAATAATGAGAGGTGCGCAATTCATTAATTATTCACATTTATGCTTCAATGATTATTTTAATTTGAAAATTTATCTTCACATTCATTAATTCTCAATAATAATAATATTAATGCAAATATTCGCCAATTCCATTTGCGCACTTTTATATTTTCATTTTTTGGAATGTTAATAAAAAGATTATATAATGATAGACCACTAAAACGTTAAAAACTTTTCTGCAAATTCAATACTTTTTTTTTTACAAATTCAATTCTTTTTTTTTTATCTAAATTAATACAATTCATTTTTGTGGAATGAATGAAACAACCAATCAACTTTGTATTGCAGCTGAATTGGGCTTACAACAAATTATTCTCCTCGTCCATATTGCGCTAGTCCCACAAACTGTAACATTCATTTCCATTTTCATTTTGTTATACATTTATTGGCGTAATCGAATTGCAATTCACGGCAATTTGTTGGTCAGTTCAGTTCTATTAAATGCCCCATTTGATATGTTTCCGCTAGTGTCAGACAAATTTTTTTGCTTTATAATTATTTCACCCTAAATTAAACCGTTTCGAATATTTTGTAGATGTTAAATTATTGATACAGTAACACATTATCTATATAAGTAAATAATTTTAAAATATTTTAAATTGAGAAAATCAGAATCTTTTGAATAAAAATAGGCAAAATGTTGACAAATTTGAAGGTTTTTGAATATAAAAATTTATGCTTATATTAATAAATTAATGGATCTTTTTTTATTAACTGGTAGAAATTTTTTCTATCAAATTAAGAACATTGTAAATCATTCATTATTTGCTGAATTCGCTTTCGTCACTAATTCTCCCGCTTCGCTATTTCAATCCAAAATTAATCATATTTCACAAAAGATCCTCTTTTCCAATTTGATTGCCGCCTCATTCATCGGCAATTTTGGAAGTTTATGTTCTGGCCTCAGATATTCCGTATGTTCCCTTTTATGCTTCCCCCACAAATAATAGTTTTCTTAAAAATTCACTTTTAGTTCATCTATTTTACCTACAAACATCCATGCGATCTTCTCACACCTTTGCCAATCGTTGCCTTTTTTACTTCTTCATATTATTTGTTTTCCGTCGCCTATCCGGCGTTCCATTTTTGCATAATGGTCGAACGGTTCCGTGCAACATTTTTTGCTGACAAATACGAAAGTGAAGGACAAAAATTGGGCATTTGGATGGCCATTTCCATTGTGGGTTATATTCAAAGGGAAAACATTCCAACTTGTCTTTGGGTTAACTTGGTGCCGTTTATCATCAAGTAATTAACCAATTTTGATGATTTTTAATTCAAATTAAATAGCAAATTGTTTTTCAATAAAATGATATTAATTTTATGATATAAGAATCATTGGAATTGATTCATTACCCGATGAGTTATTCTAAATGGTGCCAAGTTGGGGCCCATCTATATTGAAATAATTGCTAATATATTTCACTTTGTTGCAGCCATTTTTGGAAATTGGAGATTTCCTGAAATGGACAAGCCTTTAGCTGTTCAATTTTGAAAATCTTATCTGTATTTGTACAGATTTAATAATAGGCTCTTTCGATTCAGCATAGGCTGAATAATTTTAAAGCGTTATGAGCTTGTGGGCTGAACCGTTGCTTAAACTCAAATTCGTTTTGGTTTTATTTCTTTAAAATATGCCTAATATTGGTTTGAAATTGAAATTTCATAAATTAAATTGCTTTGCCGATTTTAATGAACAAATTCTTGCGACTTAAAACGCTTAGAAGCCGAGATTTTCAAAATTGCCTTGCTATAAGCCTGTATAGTGTTTTAATTCCGGAAATGCCAATGTTCAAAATTGCCCATAATAATTCATTTCAACAGTGGCTAATTTCCCTTGCCTATATGGCATTCATCATTGTCGCCGCATTCATGGACCCCGAAATGCACTCCAATCCACGTCCATCCATGGCTCTGTCCAATCAATACAGCAATCAGCTAATATTCTATGTGTACATTTTTTTCCTTGTCATCATCATTTTCACGGCATTTATGGACTGGCGTATTACATTGATGAACAAGCAGCATTTGCGCCATAGCAAAAATCAAAAGTATAGTCTAAGCCGAAATTATCAGCTCAACGAGAATTCACTGACAATGCGTCTAATATTCCCATTGGATGTACTTTATGCAGTCCTATATACACTCCATCAGGCAATTTGCTTTTCTTTCCAAAAAAAACTTTCCTCTCCAATAATAATTTTTCCTCCAAAATTTTTTCACCTACTCTTTTCCCTGAAAATTATTTTTTTCCCACAATAACCCAATAAGTTGGAATTTTTGATTTTTTTTTTCACAAGATTATAAAAATGAAAGGAATTCAACTCAACTCATTAAAACTAACATTGAGCTATTTATTTATTATATTGTTTATAAATTGTTTAAAACTCCGAGGTTTAGGGTAGGCTAGATTAGGAATAGGAGTATGTGCCTTCTTACGTTTATCAGATCTAAAAAATTTACATGATCAATTCACTTTAAAAAGAATCTGATTATTCAATTCTCTGTCTAAAAATTACATTAGATTCATTTTTGTGATTTAAAATTCTCATTTTTGTAAAAAAAGTGATCAAAAAAAAAAATAAAGAAAAAAGTTGTTGAGAGGAAACACTACGAATTTCAGGCTACGATCATTTTGCTTCGTGCCTTCAAAACATCCTTGAGTGCAAATGATTTCGTTTTCTATTATACACTAGCCAATATTGTATTATATTTCAATTTTTTAATATTTGAATATCCTCAATTTTTCAGTTGCTTTACGTCTATTACCCAATCACAGCCATTGTCTATATTCGATTTGTGCAATTCGTCAGCAAATGCCAAAAAAGAACAATTTTAGAATCAACAAAAGCAACAAAATCAGTCGATTTTGCCGGAATTCATTTCAAGCAACTTCAGGCACAATGGAATATGGAGAAATGAATATGTTGGCTAGAAGTTGATTAATTAATAATATTTTTAACCTTATAGATAAATGATAACATTTTGTAATTTAAAATGATTAAATTTCTAATTTGGTAATCCATTTTGGTCTATAATTGATTCAATATATTCTACTATTCTGATTTTCGCCAAATATTCTGATTTTCTCCAAACATTCTGATTTTCTCCAAACATTCTGATTTTCTACAAACATTCTTATTTTCTCCAAACATTCTGATTTTCTCCAAACATTCTGATTTTCTCCAAACATTCTGATTTTCTTCAAACATTCTGATTTTCTCCAAACATTCTGATTTTCTCCAAATATTCTGATTTTCTCCAAACATTCTGATTTTCTCCAAACATTCTGATTTTCTTCAAACATTCTGATTTTCTCTAAACATTCTGATTTTCTACAAACATTCTTATTTTCTCCAAACATTCTGATTTTCTACAAACATTCTTATTTTCTCCAAACATTCTGATTTTCTTCAAACATTCTGATTTTCTCCAAACATTCTGATTTTCTTCAAACATTCTGATTTTCTCCAAACATTCTGATTTTTTTCAAACATTCTGATTTTCTCCAAACATTCTGATTTTCTCTAAACATTCTGATTTTCACAAACATTCTGATTTTCTCCAAACATTCTGATTTTCTCTAAACATTCTGATTTTCACAAACATTCTGATTTTCCCCAAACATTCTGATTTTCTACAAACATTCTGATTTTCTTCAAACATTCTGATTTTCTTCAAACATTCTGATTTTCTCTAAACATTCTGATTTTCTACAAACATTCTGATTTTCTTCAAACATTCTGATTTTCTCCAAACATTCTGATTTTCTCTAAACATTCTGATTTTCACAAACATTCTGATTTTCCCCAAACATTCTGATTTTCTCCAAACATTCTGATTTTCTCTAAACATTCTGATTTTCACAAACATTCTGATTTTCCCCAAACATTCTGATTTTCTACAAACATTCTGATTTTCTTCAAACATTCTGATTTTCTCCAAACATTCTGATTTTCTCTAAACATTCTGATTTTCACAAACATTCTGATTTTCCCCAAACATTCTGATTTTCTACAAACATTCTGATTTTCTCCAAACATTCTGATTTTCCCCAAACATTCTGATTTTCTCCAAACATTCTGATTTTCTCTAAACATTCTGATTTTCACAAACATTCTGATTTTCCCCAAACATTCTGATTTTCTACAAACATTCTGATTTTCTTCAAACATTCTGATTTTCTCCAAACATTCTGATTTTCTCTAAACATTCTGATTTTCACAAACATTCTGATTTTCCCCAAACATTCTGATTTTCTACAAACATTCTGATTTTCTCCAAACATTCTGATTTTCTTCAAACATTCTGATTTTCTCTAAACATTCTGATTTTCTACAAACATTCTTATTTTCTCCAAACATTCTGATTTTCTACAAACATTCTTATTTTCTCCAAACATTCTGATTTTCTTCAAACATTCTGATTTTCTCCAAACATTCTGATTTTCTTCAAACATTCTGATTTGCTCCAAACATTCTGATTTTCTTCAAACATTCTGATTTTCTCCAAACATTCTGATTTTCTCTAAACATTCTGATTTTCTTCAAACATTCTGATTTTCTCCAAACATTCTGATTTTCTTCAAACATTCTGATTTTCTCCAAACATTCTGATTTTCTTCAAACATTCTGATTTTCTCCAAACATTCTGATTTTCTACAAACATTCTTATTTTCTCCAAACATTCTGATTTTCTCCAAACATTCTGATTTTCTCCAAACATTCTGATTTTCTTCAAACATTCTGATTTTCTCCAAACATTCTGATTTTCTACAAACATTCTTATTTTCTCCAAACATTCTGATTTTCTACAAACATTCTTATTTTCTCCAAACATTCTGATTTTCTACAAACATTCTTATTTTCTACATTCTGATTTTCTTCAAACATTCTTATTTTCTCCAAACATTCTGATTTTCTTCAAACATTCTGATTTTCTCCAAACATTCTGATTTTCTACAAACATTCTTATTTTCTCCAAATATTCTGATTTTCTACAAACATTCTTATTTTCTCCAAACATTCTGATTTTCGCCAAATATTCTGATTTTCTACAAACATTCTTATTTTCTCCAAACATTCTGATTTTCGCCAAATATTCTGATTTTCTCCAAACATTCTGATTTTCTTCAAACATTCTGATTTCCTACAAACATTCTGATTTTCTCCAAACATTCTGATTTTCGCCAAATATTCTGATTTTCTCCAAACATTCTGATTTTCTTCAAACATTCTGATTTTCTCCAAACATTCTGATTTTCTCCAAACATTCTGATTTTCTTCAAACATTCTGATTTTCTCCAAACATTCTGATTTTCTCCAAACATTCTGATTTTCTACAAACATTCTTATTTTCTCCAAACATTCTATTTTTCTCCAAACATTCTAATTTTCTTCAAACATTCTGATTTTCTTCAAACATTCTTATTTTCTCCAAACATTCTGATTTTCTTCAAACATTCTGATTTTCTCCAAACATTCTGATTTTCTACAAACATTCTTATTTTCTCCAAATATTCTGATTTTCTACAAACATTCTTATTTTCTCCAAACATTCTGATTTTCGCCAAATATTCTGATTTTCTCCAAACATTCTGATTTTCTTCAAACATTCTGATTTCCTACAAACATTCTGATTTTCTCCAAACATTCTGATTTTCGCCAAATATTCTGATTTTCTCCAAACATTCTGATTTTCTTCAAACATTCTGATTTTCTCCAAACATTCTGATTTTCTCCAAACATTCTGATTTTCTCCAAACATTCTGATTTTCTCCAAACATTCTGATTTTCTACAAACATTCTTATTTTCTCCAAACATTCTGATTTTCTCCAAATATTCTGATTTTTTCCAAACATTCTGATTTTCTTCAAACATTCTGATTTTCTCCAAACATTCTGATTTTCTCCAAACATTCTGATTTTCTACAAACATTCTTATTTTCTCCAAACATTCTGATTTTCTCCAAATATTCTGATTTTCTCCAAACATTCTGATTTTCTTTAAACATTCTGATTTTCTCCAAACATTCTTATTTTCTCCAAACATTCTGATTTTCTACAAACATTCTTATTTTCTCCAAACATTCTGATTTTCTTCAAACATTCTGATTTTCTCCAAACATTCTGATTTTCTCCAAACATTCTGATTTTCTCCAAACATTCTGATTTTCTACAAACATTCTTATTTTCTCCAAACATTCTGATTTTCTCCAAACATTCTATTTTTCTCCAAACATTCTAATTTTCTTCAAACATTCCGATTTTCACAAATATTCTGATTTACTCCATTAAGCACATTATGATAAATAAAAAAGAAAAGAATTTTTAATTTAAATTCAACAATTTTAAAATACAAAATTGGTTTCCAAACGATCAGGAATCGGTCAATGCTAATGAAAAGCATACAAAAACATGCATGTTGAACAGCAAATAAAGAAGAAATAAAAATTTTATAAAAATTGATTTTCAATTAACTTATTCCTGATGATCACATAAACCAGTAAAATATTCATCAAAATTCCGAATGAGGCGATGAAGGTTCTGATTAAAACAATTGAAATTAGGAACGCACTAATAAGCATTGAAGTAAAATTGAATAAAAGGTTGTATTTGATATATAGCCGTGGTTGATACAAATAAGAAAATGTCAATAGCAATTGAATAATATATTGATGATTATACACAAGCAAAGAAATATTAAAATAAATCCAAGTCAATTTATAAAAAAATAGTTATAAAAGGAAATTTATTAGGTGTAAATATAAATATTAGTAGAATTTTATCGATGAATCACATGAACGGGTGTTGTTGTTGTTTGCGATTGATTCCTTTTTGATAACCATGGGAGGACGGATTGATAACAATTTCGATATTCTTGACTGTAAAATATTAATAAAATTATTTAAAATAAATTAAATTTAAAAATACCTTAATACAAAAAGCACTGGCCCATTGCATGCTGATGCGAGAATATTTATTGAAGAAGTGAATGTACTTATTTTTTGCCAATCCGATTGAGAAATTTGTAAAAGGGGCACATAGATTGGACTGGATGCATTGATGAGCCAACCAAAAATAATTATGCCCATAATCACATTCAAAGATCGCAAAATTTGCATATTTTTAATGTCCATTACTTTAAAAATGCAATCATTGATATTATATAATAATTAATCAATAAAATTAAATTTATAAATTTTTGATTCAATTTTTTGGAGAGTTTTAAAATGAATTGAACTTGAACATTTTTAAATAATTGCTTTAAATTGGGATATTGATTAATCCTAATAAAAGATTTTTATTTTTATTTAAAAATTTTTTTACATTTTACGCGCTGAATTCTGGCTTTGATCATCAAAAACAAAATGATGGCATAAAATGAAAGTGCCAAAATTTGCGCGAACATGATTCCGCGAAAAGTGTATTTCCTTCCATCTTCATTGAGAAAATCGGCAAAATTGCACAAATAATAGTAACTGTAAAATTTATATTAATTTTGGAAAGGATATTCTAAAAAAATGAGTATAATTAAAGATGATTTTTTTTGCTCTCTATTCACCAAAGTTTGTTAAGCTGGTCGAAATAACATGAAAGTTTTAATAGATATTAAAATTAACCATATATGTAGAGAATATTTATATGTTTTCAGATACTGTACAAAGTCGGCTATTATTTTTCAGAGTATTTCAAAAACAAAAAATTAACTTTTCTATTTTTCGTTTAATAATTCCTCAAATGGTTATTTCAGGGAGAACGGCCTTCGAATTTTCATTCTTTTAAAAATGGGTTATTAATGGAGAGGAAGATTCTACTAGAAAAGAGGGCATACGGTATTTTTTTCTTACTTTGGTCCAATAGTATTGGAAAAGATCACAATGGTCATTACGACAGCAAATGATACAACAAAAAAGAGGACAAATCGAATGTAAACAGTTTTCCATGCCAACAATATATTTCGATAGCTTAAAAATTAAAATTGAACGTAAAAAAGAACAATCATACAAAAGAGGGAAGCATAGGCAAATGAAACGTTCCAAACCGATGAACACCATCATTGCGGTCTGCATTAGTGCCCCAAGTAATGCGGGCAATCTTAATAATATGCAAATTTCCACGGGTGCCACATTTTGTCCAGAGAGTGGGAGCCAATCACCGGCCAAATATCCAGCGGCGTATAGAATGGATGCGACCGATTCAAAGGTGATGAAAATATTGAAAGGACTGTGAAGCTTTGACCTTTTGTTAATAAAAGGGAAAATCACCCAAATTGAAATAAAAATTGCCCTCTATGATGCAACTACCATATTTTTCATAAAATTCAAAGACTAAAAAATATCCCATCATCTTGTAATTATTAAAAATGGAAAATAAAATTAATATTACAAAAAAAATTCGTATGAAAATTACTTTCCATAATTTTAGTTTTTTAATAAAAAAATCTTCAAAAGGAAAAAATTAATTGGATTAATTTATATGATTTTTTCTCATTTTTCTTTTTTTTTTGCTAAAGTCGACATTACCTTTCTAAACATGCTCTGATGATAATTAAAAAATTTATTAATTAAAAATTTATTAATTGAAAATTTTTATTTTGAATATATTTTTGATTTTTTTAATTACCTTGATTTTATTGAAACATAAATGAAAGACAAATTCAATAAAATGCCAATGAGGGAAGAGAAACATTGAGGAGCATTATATTGTAGAAAATATTGTGCCGAGAACCCACTGTCATGATATTTTTGGTAAAGCTATGAATAAACTTTTTTTTAAAATATAATTTAGATTTTAGCCTAAATCAATTTAAGGTAAAGCTATGAATAAACTTTTTTTTAAAATATAATTTAGATTTTAGCCTAAATCAATTTAAGGTAAAGCTATGAATAAACTTTTTTTTAAAATATAATTTAGATTTTAGCTTAAATCTTTTCATTATTTCTCAATTAAGTTTTTATTCACTTTTGAGTCATTTTAAATTTTAATTATTTTAATTGAACACCCGGAAGTTAATCTTAACCAAAATTCAAAATAATTTCAATTTAGAAGACTATTTTTATCAATTAAGTTCTTATTCATTTTTGAGTCGTTTTAAATATAAATGATGTTAAATCATTTGAAAATTTTCAATTTTTACTATTTAAAAATTAAATAAGCCTTTTCGCACTTTTTACCTGATCATAAATTGAGCCTGCTGGATATGGAGAGTTAAATGTCGAATTCATTAATAAGAATATTTACACTCAAATCTAAATATCTTTTTATGAATTTTTTTCCATTGACTGAATTGTTATTTTCTTATTAATTCTTCTGAAATCGCAATTCCATTCTTTATTTAGAATATTGGCCAACAAAGAATAAGCAGAAATATCGACTCAAAATAGGTACTAGTGCGTTTTACCGAAAAAGGTCAATTAAGATATTTTTTCATATTGGTATTCGACAATTTACAAAGGGCCAAAAAACAAATGATACATAAATTTGTAATTTTAAACGAGATAATATTAATTTGTCCAAAAAACACTGAATTTGTCCAAAATCTTTCCTGCGAAAAATTTTATATTTTTGAGGCCATAAACTTGGCCATAACTAGGTATTAGTGCTAAGGGTTAGGTTCAGGGCAGGATGGGATAAGGGGTTAATAAGGGTTAGGGCATGTCTTCAAAAATATTATATTTTTCGCCACGAAAGATTTTGGACAAATTAAATGTCCTCCATTTTAAATTAACAAAAATACGGTTTGATTGAAATCTTTTAAACGACTTTTTCAGTGACGCAGCAACACGTTAAAAAATATTTAATGCCCTATGGAGTTTTCTTATTAAAAAATATAAATATTTACTGTTTATTAGTGAAAAAAATAATTGGATGACCAAAGATGATTTGACTTTTTTACCATCGAATATTCAAAAGAAATGAATGAATTACGCAGTTTGTAAACTGCATTGTGTATATCACATAGATCATATAAAATATTCTCCTGTCTGGGTGCGCAACCAAGCAAGACGATTTTAATTGGTTGAGTACTGACCGATCTAGTAAATTTGGTAAAAAATTTAATGAGATAAAAAATTTAAAATGAAAAATATTTAGAGGAATTAAAAAAAATAATATTGACATATAGAAAAGAATTTGTAATATTATCAATACTTAAATCACTTGAACTAGAGTTCGTTGAGATTGAGTATTCGAACCCAAAATCGAGCTTCGAGTAGTATTGAACCGAGCTTTTGAACTTCGAGCCTCTGACGATCAAGCTTTGAGCATTTTCGAGCTTTTTTCAAAAAATTTTTCCATCTTAAATTTTTTCCAAATAAAATACAATAATTTGTATGCATTTATTTTTATGAGAATTTATTTGTCAAAATTAGGTTCTTTTCCACTACATTTTAAAATAATTTGTAAAAAGTCCTAGAAATAAGACTTTTATAATTTTAGTAAATTTGTCAAAAATTTTTACATATTTTGTGTCTCTGCGCATATTAAATGCAAATACAAATGCATACTTTTTCTATCTAAATAAACATCATAGATCTAAATCAGACAAACTCAAAAATAATAAATATGGAACGCAAAATACAATTTTATGGCCTAATCGACCAAACACAAAAATAATTCACTTTTCATGTTTTTACTTTTTATTCCCTTCACCCATCTCCATAGGCAACCATCAAAATACCAAATCCCCTCTCTTTCTTGGCCCAATTTCCCTCATTTATTTGCTCTTTTACATTTCTGTGCCCTCATTTCTCGTTTTTTATTCAATCTCTTTCTAGCTTATTTTCTCTAATATTAGCCACCAAAAATGGTGCCAGTCTTCCTTCTTTCTATTGACTACTAAAATTTATCGAGATTTATTTTCTCTTGCCTTTATTTTTGTATAATGCTTTTTGTTGCTTTTGGCCATCTTTTTTTCATTGATTTATTAACCATAAAAATTTTTTTTTCCATTTAAATTAAATGAAAATTTGATTCACAAATTTTAATAATTTATTTATTTTTCATTTTTATCAATAGAATGTTGTCATTGAAACAGAAAAAGGCTTTCAAATGCAAAATTTGCAACCGAGATTGCGCCTACCATTTTTATGGGGTCATTGCATGCGAAGGTTAAATTTGAATAAATAAATGAATTAATTTAAAAAATAATTAAATTTCCAGGATGTAAACAATTCTTCCGTCGAATTGTTATAAAACAACAGAAATATATTTGCTACAAGGAACAAAAATGCAAAATTACAGAAGGTTTTCTGATAAATTCATAAATTTTATGGATTATTAAATATTTAGGTGATAATTGTCGGGGATGTCGACTTAAACAATGTTTATTAGTGGGAATGGACCCAATGAGGGTTGAATTGAAAAATAGAACCGAAGAAAGAGGCAAAAATTTACAATTTATTAAAGAATTGAAACAAATGCAAAAAACCCTTTGCTTTCAAATGGAACACGAAATTCGCGTTCGTTTTTGAGGGCATTTCCCTCCTAGAATAAATTATTTTGATTGAACAGTTTGGTGATTCTATGGTCCAAATATGGCAAATGATAAATTCGTTGATGCCATTGGAAAGAACGCATAAACATATTTGGGAATCGACCAAATTATTCCCAACAGCCTATACGGAAAGACATAAAAGTGTGGAAGGATTATTACAGGATGCGAATGGTCTAAGGGGAATGATGGAATATTTTAATGTAAATTAATGGGTTGAAATTAATTTTAAATATTTTATTTAATTTAAGCCAGAAAATTGTTGGGATAAAGCACATTTTATGGTGGAATTGGAGACGAAAACATTCCTACACAGTGATTACATGAAAATGGTCATCAAAGATTGGTTCCTTTTTGTGGAAACGGCCAAAGGAATGCCATTCTTCAAGAAACTTGACATTTCTGATCAGGTGGGAATATTCGAATTAAAGCATGCAAAAATTGTTAATTTGCCAAAATTCTTACCAAATTTAAATTAATTAATTAGACAAATAGAAAAATGTTAATCAAAAAATAATTGATACAAAAATTATCCAAGAAACACAACGACAGATAATTGCCTAATTTATTGCCTAATTTGTTTTTATCATAAAATTTCCATCAAATTTTCAAATCTTTTCATTTAATCAATAAATCACAATAAATGGATGATAAAATTTTATCAAAATTACAATTAATATTCACTTGAAAAATTGATAATTATTCATTTGGATACCCTCATAATCTTTTTTTTGCAATAAATTATCTAACATTAATTCAAAATTTAATCAAATTTGGTTCTCTGCCCAAATTTATTGGCCATCTTTATTTTTTTAGATTTCACTTCTAAAGGGAACAATCAATGAAGTTGGCTCACTTTCCGGATCATTTTACTCTAATGCCCGAGGATCAGATACAATAACCAGAGCCAATGGGTTTGCACAAATTTGCCTATTGGAGGGAAAAAATTTTCCAAAAAATCAACAGTCAGTGGAAATAATTTTAATGACAATAATTTTACAAAAATTTGGCAAATTAAAGACCATTAAATAAATTCATTCAACTCAAAATTTAAAAATTCTATCATTTTCTATCTATATAGCTTTAATATTTTCTCCTTTTTATATATTTTTGGAAATTTAGATCATAAAATTCATTTTATTTTGATTTATTTTTATCTTAATTTATTTTTATTTTGATTTATTTTTAATTTTACAGTCTCCGATCAATTTATTTGCGAGTCAATTGTGAAGGAATTAAACGGATTCAACACTCGGGCATTGGTCAAGAAGAATTTATTCTCCTCATGGGCATTCTTTTTGCTAATTCAAGTAATTAAAATATAAAAAAAGTAGCATTTTTACAATAATTTATTTTTAGATGTCGATAATTTGTCATCAAAAGGCAGGGAATTGCTCTATGCTGAATCGGTTCACTATTCAAAAGCATTGCACAAATTGTTACAGGCCAAATATGGCATTTTTCCTGGGGCACAAAAATTTGTTGAGGCAATGGGTCTTTTGGAGATGGCCCACCAAATGAAAAATTTATTGAATGCTTTTGTAATTAATTTAGAAATTTATGAAAGACCGAATATATCAGAAATTTTCCCAAAAGCTCTCGAATTTTATCCAAAAAGATTGAACGAATAATTTAATTTGATTTTATTTAATTGTAAAAGGAAAAAATATTTATCCAACTTACAAATTTTGCATATCTGAATGTTTAATAATGCATAAAATCAGACGAATAAGAGAATTTATTTAAAAATTTTAGCATAATTAAAATGATAATCATCAATAGTAATAAAAAAAACATGGCCACAAAATTTAATTAAAAAATTAAAAAACTTCACAGTTGTTGTTGTTATATTTATTTCATTTCTTCTTAATAACCATCGGCGGAAGACGGATTGATAGCAGTTTCGATATTCTTGACTATAATAAAAGATTAATTATTACACAAATATATTAGAAAATTTTAAATAAAATTACGTATTTAAATAAATTTTTAAAATAAATATAATTTTTTATATAGCAGTCACGACATTCCCATAGATACAAAAATATTGCATTTCAGAGGAAACCCCTACCCATTTCCCACATTTTCCCTCCAAGAGTGGGAGTGAAAAATGTACAGAAATACATTGGAAATAAATATTTCTTCAAAAATTTCAGAGGAATATTTGAGTATTTCTTATGAAAACTAAATTTCTGAGAGAATTCCAACTCATTTCCTCCTGTTTTCACACATATTCCCTCCAAGAGTGGGAGTGAAATTTTTTTAGAAGGGAAAAAAATTTTCCCTTGAAACGAAAAATATTTCCGCGAAAATTACCATGAAAAATTTTAGTAATTTCCTAAATATTTTTCCCCAGAGAAATTGAAAAAAAATTTTTTTGAAAGGGAAGTGAAAAAAGTCTTTAGAAGGGAAAAAAATTTTCCCTTGAAACGAAAAATATTTCCGCGAAAATTACCATGAAAAATTTTAGTAATTTCCTAAATATTTTTCCCCAGAGAAATTGAAAAAAAATTTTTTTGAAAGGGAAGTGAAAAAAGTCTTTAGAAGGGAAAAAAATTTTCCCTTGAAACGAAAAATATTTCCGCGAAAATTACCATGAAAAATTTTAGTAATTTCCTAAATATTTTTCCCCAGAGAAATTGAAAAAAAATTTTTTTGAAAGGGAAGTGAAAAAAATTATATTGTGGTAATAGGAAAAAAATATTTTGGTAAAGGAAATGAAAAAAAGTTCTATTCCGGAAAAGGAAAGGGAAAAAAGTTCTATTTCGGTAAAGGGAGTGAAAAATTTTTGTAGAAGGGAGAATATTTTAGAATAATACGGAAAAAAACCCCTCTAAAATACCAGTGAAAAATAGTGGGAAGAGTAATGTAATAACATTGAAATGAAATTTTTTTTTGTAGGAATTCCCTCAGAAATTAAAATTTTAATGTAATTTCCCCTAAAATATTATTTTTACAAAAATGTCCATGAAATTTATTTTTGGATGAATTTCCTCTAAAATATGATTTTTATAGAATTTAAACTGAAATTGAAATTTACTTGGAAATTTCACTGAAATGAAATTTTCTGATGAAATATTTCTAAATTTAGTATTCTATATGAATTACTACAATAATATAATTTTAGAAGAATTTCATCAAATAGAATTTTTAAATAAAATTTCCCTAATAATTTTATAGTAATTCATATAAAATATTAATTTTTATGAATTTCTTAAAAACTATTATTTAAGGGGAAATTACTTCCTAAACCTAAATATTTTCTAAAATTTATTTTATTTTCCTCTGAAATTTTTGGAAATCAATCGAAAAGAAAGAGGAAAATAAATTTTTATTCATAATAGTTTTAAAAATAATATTAATAATTTTACGATTCAAACAGATCTGCACATCATCAATCGTGTTCGAATGTTCCCATTGCCATAACAAAAGTTCTCGTGTCCATCCAATTCTCCAAGTTCTTCTCATTTGGTTTCATCAATTCTTGGAATTGTACAATTGGAATTTTATAATTCAGAAAAAGGCCTGTTGTAACAATTTGCTGACGATCGATCAAAGACAATTTTCCATTGCAAAGTTCTTCCTTTAATATTTGATAGCAATTGCGAAAAGAATAACTAAAATTGAAAATATTATATTTGTTCTTATTATTAATTTAATTTGTTCTATTAAATTTTGATTATTTAATAATTTATTTTTATTTATTTTTCGAATTATTATCAATTAAATAAAAAATATTAATCAAACCAACCGATGTTTCATTAAATCGGAAAATCCTTCGAATTCGGACATTTCTTCATCAATTTCGTGAGAAACTTTGTAATTTTCTTTTCGGCCATTAAGATCTCCTTCGATTATCTTTGTAAATTTCATTGGAGGCATAGGAAAATCATTAATTGGATCCATCTTTATTGTTTTTTTTATTTATATTAGAAATTTAATTTAAAAAATAGCATACCTTTTCTACGAGCCTGACAACTGCATATTCTCTGTTTTGGTCACTTATCAATAGTTCTACTAAGCATGGTCGCAATGAATTGGCAAACTTAAAAATTAATATTTTAAAATATTCATTTAAAACATACATTCGTAATGAAAATTATCGAGTTCTTCTTTGTTTTATAAAACTGCCGAGAGCATAACAAAAAGTGTTTGAAAGTTACACATTTTGCAGCTCTTAAAGTGGACAAATCAAATTCATTGCTGTAAATTATATTATATTAATTTTTGGATATTAAACATAAAGACCTCAGAAAATTGAATATTTCTTCCGAAATAATTCTTTGTGATATATTCAATTCATAGATGTTAGCATTGGGTTGTTTTTCTTTAGTACTTAATTCGTAGAGCAATAAGGGGTCGAGATAATCATTTCTCTGTTTAGAAGATTTCAATTTGGCAGTGATTTGTTTTAGTGCTGTTGGAGGATGTGTTTGTAAACTATCAAGATAACCCATATAGCCTTCGACTAGAAATAACAAAATTTAGTTTGGTTTAATTTTTTAAAAATAGGAATTAAAATTTAAACGCAAGTTTTATTACAATTGGTTGCTTAACTTCTTGAATTATTTAAAATTATATAAATATAAAAATTTTTAATTATGAATTATTTTAATTAAAAAACCTACAATTGAAACAATTGTGTTGTGCCGGAGAACCGAATTGAAGAGCCAATTTTGCATAATGTAAATGGGCATGTGCTTTTGGTGTATAAAATCTTAAAGCAAAGGCGTCACCAAGATGGGCATGCCACTGTTGCAAAAGAACTTCTGCCAGATTGATGTGTTCTTTGAGTAATTCCTTAAAAGAAAAAATAAGCTATATTGTTTTTTTTTATAACATTCACCGCTGAATGGAGCAAATTCATGGCACAACTCAAGCACAAAAGGGAAGTGATCATTTTATTTAATTTCTCATCATTTAATTCGTAAAGAATTGGGAGGATAATTGGAATCAGAAATAAGCAAATAGTTCGCCATTCTGATGTTTTGAAATATTTTTGATCGGAGAAACAGCGAAAAGTTCTTTTAATTTCATTGGGAAATTCAATAGTGGGTTCTATTGCATTTAGAAATCTTTGTCTAGAAGCAATTTTTAAAGAATTAAAAATATTTTTAATATTCGATATCAACTCACAAATCGGCATTTTTTTTGAATTCCTTTAATGCTTCTGAATAGAGCCATTCAAAACATTCTTTGAAAGAGCCTATAAATGTTGAATGCATTGAATCACAATTTATTGAATCAGGCAATTGAATAATATCACGGAAATGGCATGGACCTTCTTGAGCACCAAAACCTTCTTCTGGCCAATTGTCTCTATATTGCCATTCATCCGTCGGAAGAAAAAGCATAGATTTTGTTGTAGTGCTGTAATCACCCTTAGCAAAAAAAATAGAAATTTTTAAATTTTTTAATAAAATTAAATTGACCTTGATTGTGCATATAGGGCAAGAATAGCGGCCATTATGATTGATAAAATTCAAGAGATGGGATCGTGCAGGCATATCCGCTATGAATTCAACAATTTTAATCATGCATATTGGCAAATTCTTAACTTTATAATTTAATGTCGTTCGTAATTTAAAAAATATAAAACCTGTTCAATTTCAATCGGATTTTCAAGTAGATTCATTAGTTCTGGTCTGAGCACTGGCATTATATCATCGAATTTCATTTTTGTGCTGCCAACACTTAATTATAAATTTAATTGTCAAAAGTAAAATAGGAAGCTTAACTAAATTGCGGCTACAATTGTGTTGTCTACGGATTTCTGGACTTTTGGTGGCAAATCTATGATGGACATCAGAATGGCTGTTAATTGTAATTTGGAGCTTCCCATTGTTAATTGAGCCGAATCCATATATAGGCACACATTGATAGTTCTTTTATTAGGATTTAATGAATCATTGGCATAATTATTGCGAATAATTGAGCCAATATAGTCATAATGATCTGGGCATTCCATAATGGTTTTCATGTGACGACAATATGAAGACCATTCAGCTATTATTATTAATCAGTTTAGGTACTTATCGACTTTACATCCTCTTTTTTGGAAAGTGAATGGTTCCCCTTTGGTTTGCTTTATTTCGGGTGAGGGTCAGTCAGGGTTGGGTTAGGGATAGGATGAGGTAAGAATCATCTTTACTTGTGTCCTAAACCTAAACCCTAACCGAAACCCTAAAACCAAAGGGGGAGGACCCTTCACTTTCCAAAAAGAGGATCTAAAGTCGATAAGTACCCTAATTTAGAATAAAAATGATTTTAAAAAAATGACCTCTCATTATGGCCTCCACTTGAGCTCTTATGTTGAACACATTCCATTTTGAATTGCCTCCAATAACCTTTAAAAAAATATTTTTTTATAAATTTTAAATTAATTTTTAACCTCAATTGATGTATCTTCTACTAATTTTAGCTCCAATGTTCGTAATGTTTTTGGAAGCCCATTAGGCGGTAGCATTTCTTTCAACATCTTCAGGACGGCCTCTGTGCATGCATTTGACCATTTGAATCGGACCCTTAAAATACATATTTAATTAATTAATATAAATTGTATTTTGATTTTAAATTTTTATAATTTTTATTTGTATTACGTTTTTTATATATTTAATTATAAAGGTTTTATTAAAAGGTTTTTAAGTTAAAATTTCGGATGTTTTTATTACTTATAATTAAAATTTGATAACTAACTATGCTATTTTTGTTCCTACTCCCTATTCTTTACGTTTTTAATTTTCAAATAAAATTTGTATTTAATTATTATTATTACTTGATACCAGAACATTTTGATTATAATATAATTGTATAAAAGAACCTAAGCGTCTGTATGTACATAAGAGCTTGTTTCATTGAAAGCTTGGCATTTGTGTAGAGCATATTCACATGTTCAAGAGCTGCTTGGAGATCTTAATATTTGAAAAAAAATAAATTCATTTATAATATTGTGAAACTTAACCTCTAAAATCAAAATCATTTGCAAATTCGCCAACAACAATTTCTCTGGTGGCATCAAATATTCCATTGCCAGTGTTGTTTTCATTTTGATCATTAATATTGTATTGTTGATTTTCATCATTGTTGTTGTTAGTTTGTTGTGGAAGATTGTCAATTCTTTCTCCTTGTAGTTGTCCGAATTGATTTAGTAGCATTTTCTTTGGTCTTGGTGCGAATTTGCGAAAATTTACAAATCGCTTTCTGTTGATTGTGCTTGGATATTGGAAAAAACTTGCCATTCTTCTTAAAAAGTATTAATGCATTAAAAAAAATCAAAACATTAATTAACATAATTAAATATATTATAAAAGTTTGGAACTAAAATTAAAATAAAAATTTTGTGAATATTTTTATTTGTTTGTTTTTTTATCGATTGATTATAATAGATAGTTCGCCAGATTGTTGCGAAAAATATTAGTTTGAAATGAGAACAATATAAATAATGAATTCCATGATCAATAATGTGAAAAATTAAATAAAATGATGAAATTTATTAAATAAATAGAATAAGCAACTGTGTGTTAGTCCTGTGATGTTGCTTTTCAATAAATATGGAGAATAATGTGAGATTTATTAAATAATTGTTTTCCGAGAACTGATGTTATTTTGCTTTTCTTCTCGTCATTCTTATCATGTCGGATTGTTGCTTGTGGTGGCAACATAGATTTCTTCAGCAGCCTCTTGTTCAAGTGCCAAACGTGCAAGCTATGGAATGGAATATAATTAACTATTAAATTTTAATTTTTCCATACAGTCACATCGTGCCAGTCGCCATCCTCATTTGGATTGCGAATAGTAATTGGCTTGAAGTTCTTATCGGAAATATAATTGTCGGTCCGCCCATGATTCCCTGCTTCTTGTTTGGCCCGATGGTGAATGTTTGCACGTGCGTGGTTGAGCCACTTGCACCAAATATCATCTTCGTTGAATGCGTCAATTTTACGTTTGAAAATTGATCCGCCAATGAAGAGCATGAGTTCTATAATTTTTTATTGATCATATATTTTTTTATAGCATTTTATATAATATAACCTTGCCACAATAAAAAATGCTCATCTGGCAAAGCTACTTTATCGGCTGGACATGAAGATTCTCGACGAACATTTCCAACCAATTCCATATGATGACGTTTGAAGTGATCATGTGGGAACAGGAATTGGGCAGTGGCTATTCCGAGAGTATTGGGATCATCGATCCAGGCAAAATATTTTCCGAGATAATATTGGATCAGCTCCTTCAATTGACGATCTCCAAACTTCTGAAAATTTAAAAAATATAAACATTTTTAAATATTTTTCTTACTGATGATTTTCCGAGTTCTTGATTCTGCTTGATCATTTTAACCACTGAAATTCGGTTGAGAGTCTTCAGTTGCACATATTCGCCATCAGCATTCGGATTTTTGACGAGCATATTTTGGCATTCATTGGACCATGATTTTTCCATATTTTTATAGCGGTTTGTGTATCGGGTAGCACTATTCTTTCCCTTTTGTTTGACGACATTTGAAAGCTCGGGTAACACTTCAGCCATTGGTACGCATGTTGATTGAAGTCCTAAAAATTTGTTTGACTATATATTAAGAAAATAAAAATCGATGCAAATAAATCTTGAACTACACTTCCCAAAGCCGATGTTAAGTGAGAAATGTGCATTTAGTTCTCATTGTTTTCTTTCAGGTAAATTCTGAAGAAATTTTCCAGTGTTCCTGTCACATCTACTTTTCCGCTTTCATTCTTGGCAATGCAGCCTTTTGCCACCTCTCGAATTTCGTTGTCATTCAAGATTTTTGGCAAACCAAGGTTTTCAATCCCACTTGCAGCTTCATTGAATCTATCGTACACCAATTGTCGGTATTTGGCTCGTTCCGAATTTTTGTTATCCCTTGCCTTCAGAAAATTCGTAATATCATCCTCATCATCCATTTGATTAGCAGTCCTCTTTGTGCCAATAACGTTATAAAATACTTTTTTATATTTATTTCAATTATAGTTTTAATTTGAACCTTTGTTAGAGGTGTTTTTGCATATGTATAATTGAAATTCATGGCGAAAAGCAAAATTCTTTGTTGTTAGTCGCAGATCTTTTATTAATTTGGTTTTAAAATTAAATAATAGATAAAATGAATTAAAAGTAAAATTCTTTTAGATTGATGACTGAAATTAGAAAAAATTATAAATTGTGTTATTCCTTTTTATCGAAAATGTTAATAAAATAATTATCATTTTTTTGAAAAAATTGGAATGTGTGAATCCGTGCATTTTCTTGGGGACAAATATTTTATTTCCGGTAGAGTTCTTTTCATAATTATTCAGTCTTCAGCAATGTTTTCGGCATTTCCAACGGCAGTGACATCGGCATTTGCTTCGGCGAGCAAAATTCCCATAAGCATTTTACGGCATTCATCGCAGATTTTTGTGCACGATTCACATTTGAAGACTTCAAATGCCCAGTCGTCGATAATGTTCTTCACCTTTCAAATTAAAAATTATTATATTATAATAATTTTTTATTAATCTATTAGAATACCTCGGCTTCAAAGTTTAAGTCAGAAACATTGCTGCCAACCGATTCATCGCTGCCAATGCTTGCCATTTTAACAGTTCTTCTATTTAAATTTTGTTGAGAGCTCTAACTATAAGAATTAAAACAATTTAACAAACAATTAAGATATCATAAAAAATATAAAATATTATTGAAAAATTAATTCACAAAATTAGCTTTTCTTTTTATTGAATCAACCAAAAACAATTTAAAAAATTGTATAATATGCAGTACTTCTTTTTTCCCTGTTGGAGTTTAACAATATTTGATCCTGAGCATTTTTTTCACTTGAGTTCTGAGCCAATTACTTCTGGAAATATTAATTTATATAAATTAAAATGCAAATAAATTACTAATGCCAAATGTTCAAGGATGTGCTGCAATTTCTGAAGTTCATTCCATTCATTCACCAGAGAATCCAATTTTGCTCGGAGTACTAGTAGTTTTGCGGCCATTTCGCGATCAATTAAGTCCCTGGTGTGAGGCCAACCTTCTAGAATCCAATCGTTGATCCGTTGGCATGCAAATGATGATGCGAAGCAGAGACGGGAATAATCAAATTGTTGGAAGAAGCACTTAAACTTTTGGATCAATCTTTCTTTGTCATTTTCGGATAGTTTGGCATTCTCATTCCAATCATTGATCTCTTGAAAAATTTTCCATTCAAATTCTTCGACATTCATATTTGACTTAAAAATTAGGAATTTATTTTATTTTTCTCTATGGATTTGGATTTCTTACCTTTTTGGAAGCCAACCTTTTTAACTCCTGTTGTTTGTTAGTATTTGATTATAGATAGAGAACTATAAAAAATTGATTGAATTAAAATTATATGGAAAATGTATAAAATATTTGTATCGATTTTTTATATCGTACTTTAATAATAAAAAAAAATGAATTTTTTTATTTATTCAATATTATAAATAAAATAATAGCTGGAAATCAATTTTTTCAGCAATTTCAGAAAGTTCTTCCTGCCATCTTTATAATTTTTGTCCGTAACAATATCTCATTCGAGTTCTGAGTCACTTGCTTCACTTGCTTCTAGAAATGTTGATTTTTAATAAAAAATAAAATATAAAAATATATTACCATCTTTAGACATAAGAATGTTGTAGTGCAATTCCTGCAACTCATTCCATTCTTTGACAAGTGAATTCAAATTCGCTTTTAATTCGAAGAGCTTTATGGCCATTTCCGGATTGCTCTCGATTAAGTCCATTTTATGCGGAAGTTCTTTTTGAATCCAATAATCGATTCGATCACTGGCAAAGGATGCTTTGAAGAAAAGGCAAGAGTAATCAATTTCTTTGAAAAATTGATTAAAATTTTGGATTAATCCTTCTTTGACAGTTGCGGAAAAATTTGTAGGTGCATTCCAATCATTGATTTTTTGGAAAAAATCACATTCAAATTTCTTCACATCCATTTTCTTAATAAATTGAATTTTTAATTTTATTAAAATTAGTCTTTTTACCTTTATAGGAAGCCAGATATTTTTTATATTGTGTTTGATTGCAGCAAACTTGATTTAACTAAATATTGATTGGATAAAAAAATAGTTGATTAATGTTTAAATTATTTAATTACGATTTTTAATATCATACATAAAATAAAAATAATAAATTGAAAACATTTATTTTTGTTTTATAATTTATTCAATATTAAATAATATGAGTTTTTTATTCCATTTTCCCAACAAATTCCGAAAGTTCTCTTTTAACATGTTCGAAATTCGAATAAATTTTTGTGCGTTCTCGAATCCATTTTGAAATTTTTCCAAAATCCGCATGCTTTGGTTCCATGCATTGAGCAAAACGCAAATCAACCAGAAATAATGCAGACCAATCCATTTTGTGTCGTAATCCTCTGGAAAATATCGAATTAAAATAATGTAATAAAATAGAAGATTTTTACCTCCCAAGTGCTTGATTTATGGCCTTGAAGGCTTGAGTTCTATACCATTCGTTGCCAGACAGTAATGTTGACCCTGATACTTTGGATAAATCATTATTGAACTGCATTTTTTCTTTTATGAAATGATTCTTGATGTTCGGCAAAGGAATGCCAATGCAGATAACAGCTCTGGCCAATTCATCTTTGAAATCGACTCCTTCAGAAAATTTTCCACGAAATACAGACAATAGCAAAGAACCATTGCAATGTGGACTATGTGAATTGGGTTGATGTATTGCTCCTTTGTAGGATGCCAATATACACTTGAGTTCATTCCCGTTGCGGGATTCTTTGAGTACTTTCTATAAATTGATATAACCTTTTATAAATTTATATAAAATTTGCCTTTTTCTCCTTGAGTTCATCCCATTTTGAACATTCCATCAATGATTTATTGATTTTTTCAATGGCATCATAGTTTGGCAGGAAACAAATTATGCCGGCTGGAACAATCAAGCAAATTTCAATAATTGTTTTAGCCAATTCCATGGTGCATTGAAGTTCTTGCATGCCATTTTGTGTACATATCATTGATTGATTAGTTGGTCCCCAAAATAATTTAAAATATTAGTTATCAATTTTCCAAACTAACTAATTGTATTGTGGCAGAAAATATACGATTCGATGGCACAATTTGATGTCCTTCCATTTCAGTTGCTTCTTTGATACCTAATTCTGATTTTAGGCATTCAACTGGGCAGAGAGTGCCAGAAGCCAAAATTACTGAATGGCAAGAATTGAAGGAGTCCTCGAAACATAAACGAGCAGTCATGCACATTAGATGAACTTTAACTTTTCTTTAAAAATTTAAATTAATTTTTTTTGAAAAATTGAAAATTGAAATATACTTGAAATCATCGTTCAATCTTAGTTCTTCTTGCTTTATTTTTATATTCATTTTGTTCTCAAATTGTATATTGCATCTAATAATCTTTTGTTTTTTATTTCAGTAAAATTTTATGTTTGTTACCTGTACAAATTTTTGCTTCCATCCTTTTTGTAATATTGGAGAAAAAGAAGAAATCTTTGTGCAAAAAATACAGATGCATGCATTGGTCGCAACTTCTTGATAGAAAATTTGCCCATCAACAAATTATTAGATTTGCTGGCCAGAATTTTTAAGGATTTCTGAGTTTTTATTAAGAATTTTAATTAATAATTAAAATAAATACGACCTTTAAATTGTCCAGTTTTTCCTTGCTCATATCAATGGTCTCATTTATGAGTTTGTGTAAGAGTTCAGAACCAATTGTGTAATCTTCATTATTGATTTTGAGTTCGGCAAATTTCCGAATTAATTTGTGCAGTTCTTGATAAAAATTCAGGACCTTAAATTATAAAATTTTTCAAATTAAATTTTATTTTTAAACCAACCGTTTGATAAGAGTCAGTAAAATCAGAAAGAATGTTCTCCATAATTTCGGCATTCGATTTGTTTTCTTTATTTTTCTGAAGGCACTTCTCAATTTGTTTCCGTATTGAAGATCCTGTTTTAGCAGTTTCTTTCATTGTTTGAACCAAAGAACCTAAAAATAAATTTAGTTCACTCTTTTCCTGCATATGTTCAATTTGCTGCAATAATTCGCTTTCAATGAATTCAAAGCTTCCGGCATCGATGCATGCAGACTCAATATTATGTGCTTCATCCAAAACAATTATGGCATTTTCCAAATTTATGCCAGATGAATTGCGAATCATTGGATCTAGGAAGAATAGAGAATTAGTTATTAAAATTTTTTATTTATAGAAATTACTTAGTAAATAGCTATAAGGACAGAAGATTATATCTGCATCTTGACTCAATGTTCTGGTTGAAGCATAATATGGACAGCAAGATTCGGCTTTTAGAGTGTCTATTAAATTTTCTAAATCAAATGAACGTGCACCACTTTTGTTCTCTATTAAATCTCGAATTTTGTGTGCATTCCAATCATTATCCAAATTATTCTTTAATTGGCAGCCATTTGTGGTGTTGAACAGATCTTTGCAACCATTTGTGACCGATTTTCCGAAACCATATTTAATATGTTCATTGATGCACATGATTTCACATTAAAACTGGAAAATTGAAAAATAAGGTACTGGTTCATTGCAATATGGGCATTTCCCGTTCGACTACAATTGTGTTGGCATATTTGATGTTTTACGAACGGAAAACGTTGCATAATGCATTGAAATTTGTGCGAGATAAGCGGCCAAGTTTGAATTTATTTGTAACTAAATAAAAATTTAAATTTAAATAGTTGCTCGACCCAATGATGGATTTATTGACCAATTGAGGAACTATGAATTAGAACTTGGTTTGCGCAAGGCGAAAAATCACAAAAAGTAAAGAAAAGGATGATTAATAGATAATTTATTTGATTTATTCTCAATTTTTCTGTTGGAATTTTGTTGATAAATATGACTTAAATAATTATTTCTTAATTTATGTTCCGAAATTTAAATATTTCACAAATATCGTTTATTTAAATGTTAACTTTTCATATAAAAATCAATAGAAATAGATATGGCTTAAAACGGCGAGAATGCCATTGACCGAGAAAACCAACTACGAGGACTCTTCAACCAATTTTTGGAGGTTTTTTTAAAATTTAGATCTACTAGTACAAACATTTTAATAAAAATATCTATTTTTAAGTTGGCAAACACACCCACAAAAAATGACAAATGCGAGATGTGTGACCAAAATAAAATGCTAGTTGATGATCTCAGCAAGGCTAATGAAAATATGGCTGCCAAAGTGACTGCAATGCAACAAGAGATTATAGAACTCCGAGCAAAGGTTTAATATAAAAATCCTTGCAATTCAATCAGATAAATATATATTCTGGTCAAGACAGCAAATGAATTCGAAGAAAAGGCTGACAAAAAAAGAGCTGAATTGGAGGAAAAGGTAAAATATCTTAACTAAAAGGAATATATTTTTCCTTTAAACTAGATCTCTTTCGCCCTTATGATTTTGGAATCACATCAAGCTCCAAAAGATGAATATCGCGCCAAACCGCCAACCCGAGAAAATAATCACCTGTAATTACTAATTTTTTAAAAATTATTTATTAAATTATTTTAGCTCTGGACCAGCCCTGTTCAACTATTGGCAAGACCTTCGTGATCGCTGCAAACAGTTGGAAAATGACGAAAAGCGACTTCTTTTGGCTCAAAGTGTTGTTGTACAACCGAATGAAAATCAACAAGAGAATGTGCCAATCCAAGGTGGATATTCTGGCGGTAGAGGAGGTCTCAGTCGCAATGGTGTTCCCTCTCGCGGTCGTGGTGCCGGTCAAACCTCTGATGCAAGCATCAGCAGCACTAGTCACATCCGTTCTCGAGGGGGCAGAGGCGGCGGCCTTTGGCTCGGCGGTAATGGTCTTGGCGGTTTTCAAGGCGGCGGTCAATATGTGGATGGACATGAACAAAGTTCTTCCTATCAGCAGGGCCAATGAATGAATTGTGAAGAAGAAAAGAATGGAAAAGATGGAAAAGGTGCCAGAAAGTGGCAAATTCTTTGTGACCTTTGTTTATTTATTTATTTAAAAAATGAATAAAGATTTTCAATTTTACATTGCACTTTTCAATGAATTTATTTTTCAATTAATTATATATATATATATAAATTATAAAAAATTTATTTCCTTTTTTTATTCAGTTCTAAAGCAATTGAGTGTTTGGCTGCGAAAAGAATAAACAAAAACAAATCAGGTTAGAGATATTTTATATAAAATCTTAATCCAAAATTAACAAAAAATGGTTTAAATGATAAATTTAAATGCATTTCTAGTTTTTAAAATCTTTTTATATTGTATGAGTTTATGATTTGTAAAAATAATAAACTGATTTAAGTTTGTTTTCCAAAAAATTAAATTCTAAAATATTTTCGGTTTTTGTTTAATTATATTAATTCCTAATTATATAAAAAACCAATTTCTTTTTAAATTTAGTTTTGAATCAAGTGCTTGAAGTTATGGAACAACATCTCATTAAACAACTCTTTGATGCAATTCAAAAATCAGGGATTGGCAAAAATCATGAAATGAACCTCATTGAGCGCTTGGCCCCAAATTTCAATGGCAAAAGTGTGGGGATGAATGTTTCTTTTTGGCTTGGCCATATTGGCTCAGGTTTGATTAAAATTTGAATAATAATATTGTATGGAATTTAATTTGGCAGAAAAAAACATTGAAAATCAGAATAAGAGTATTGAAAATGACGAAAAATTTTTAACGGTTTAATGGTTTATCCAAGACTTATGAACCATATAAACAAATCGCTATAACTCTTCAAGACAGTCGATTGGTAGGTAATAGAACTAGTCATGGTTTCATATAAATTAAAAGTAAAAAAATAGTTTAGATTGTTCTATATTTTTCGTCTCAAAAAGTACTAATTATTGCTTATAAGATTAAGGTCTCTGATAAACCATTGAACCGTTATATTCTTTTCTTATTTTTTTTGATATTATAAGTACTTGCCAAAAATATATGTTAAAAAATTTAATTTAATTTTCACTAATTTTAGAACTGTCCAACTACGATAAAAAAGTGCAGGATTTGAGCGATGAGATCAAACGCATCCTCGACGAATATAACAACAACATCATGGGGCAATTAATGAAGGACTTTGAAATGCTGAAGAAAGAAGAAAAGAAAGATGATGGAAAAATGGAGGAATGAAGAAATGGAAGGATTTTTGGGAAAAGCATTTTTGAAAGCACTTTTGGCCTTATTTTAATTATCCAGAAAGGCAAAATTTGTTGAATTTGTTGAATTTATTTAAATAAAGAACTTCAAAAATTTTTTTCTAATATTTCATTTTGTTAATATATCAAAAAATAACAATATTTGTTAATTTTCATCAATCAAATATTTTATCAATTTTAGTTCTATTGCAAACATAAAAACTTGCTGTCTCGTGCACCGAAATCAAAAACAAGAGGTATCTTATTTTTATAAAACAAATATCAAAATTTAAAAGTAATGAATTGCATATATAAAAATAATTAAAGCTCTATTATTTTTGCCATTTTTATTCAATAATAATTATATTTTAATCCATTACAGCACTTCTATCCGAGGACTACATCCCACACAACAAAAGCAGCATTTTTCGAGAGCCAAAAAATGAATGCCAAGACCTTGTCATCGGTTCAAAGAATGGTAATTCTTCAACAAAAATTTCTTTTAAACACTAAAAATTATAGATTCAGTTTGTACCAGTCCATCAAAAAAAGGAAGAGGAAAAGCATCCGGCAATCTTGTCGCCTTCCCTGGCTGATTTGGATGATTTCAGCGCTTTCGTCAACTCAAAACGACATGTTGGTGAATCTTTTGGATTTCTCAAACTCATCATGCCAACGGGCTGGCAGTCATGTACTGGACTGCCAAATTTCAAAATCGATGGTATCAGGTTATTAAATTTGAATCAATTAATTTATAAGTGAAAAATAATTATCCAAAAAAATGCTTATTTAAAATATAATTTTTTAGCGAAATTCAATATGCCATGGCAAAAGATGGAGGCATTGAAAAAGAAGGAGTCTTTCAACGAAAGCTAAAGAACTTGCCATCAATGACAATTGCTGATTTCCAAAGCCGATTTGAAAATACAACACCCAAAAATGTGACATTGCGCGAATTGGCAAATTTGAGTTTAGAGGAAATCAGCACGAAAGCAATGGAAAAAAGGGAGAGATCGAAAATTGTTTGGCCGGCATATGCCTTCGATGTCGAAGCACCGGAATGCGTGCAATTCAGCAAGCCCTTGGATTTGCGCAATTTGGGGACCATTTTGGATCGTCATAAGGTAAGAATATTTTTTACTTTCTAATTTTATAACACAATTTTTTAAGGAAAAATACAGCGGAGTTGTTACCCCAATGCTGTATTTTGGGACGTTTGGCAGCTCTTTCACTTGGCACCAAGAAGATGGAAATTTGTACAGCATTTCAGTTTCTCTGGGCGGTGATGCAAAAATGTGGATCGTCAGTCCAAACAAAGAAAGTGCCAAAATCAAATCAGCCATGGAAGCACTTTTGCCCAAGTCCTTTGAAGATTGCCGAGAAGTCATGCGCCACAAAAGGCACTTCCCAACTTTGCAATTTTTGGAACAACATGGCATTAAATACCAAATGGTCTTTCAACATGCAGGGGAAATCATGATCAGTAAGATTCTTCAATAATTTTTATCCATAAATATTCAATATAATTTAGCATTCCCTGGCGCATACCATTTCGGCACAAATTTGGGGTTAAACCTGGCGGCCGCTGTCAACTTCGCCACCAAGAACTGGCTGATGCATGGTATGAATTTGTGTTTTCTTTAAAACATATATTATTTTTTCAGGAATTTTTGCCAAATATTGCGACTGCTCCAGAAAGCCTCATCTGATGATTCATTGGGAGGACTTGGCAACTGAAGAACAACGAAATGCGGTGAATGAAGTACTGAACGGAAGGAAACCTCTTTAAAAACTTGAGGTAATTTTTTGAAAGAAATATCATCTAATTAATTTGAATTTTTTAGGACTTGTTATTCCCGAAACTTGGAGAAAAAAAGGAATTCAATGCGCGTCAACGTCAACGTGCTATTCGAATGACAAAATTTTTGGAAAAGAAAAAAGAATAAGTGCTTTGATTTATTTCTGATTTTTAAATTTATTTATGAATAAAAATATTTTTGATTTTCCATATGTAAATTTCAAAATCAGATGATATTTATTATCATTTATAATATCTTTTATATTTAATAATTTTTTTGTTCGGTGCAAAAATTCAATCCAATCCAAAAACATTATCTATCCGAATTCGGGAGATAATATATAAACAACTAGCCGAATTCGGGAGTTGTTTATACGCATGTTTTAATCCAAAATTTTGCACCGAACAAAAATAATTTTAATTTATTTTATCAAGTGCAAAAATTCATTCCAATCCAAAAAACATTATCTATCCGAATTCGGGAGATAATATATAAACAACTAGCCGAATTCGGGAGTTGTTTATACGCATCTTTAATCTAAACTTTTGCACTAGATAAAATAAATTGATATTTTTTAATTTTCTTCACCAACATTTTCTAATAATTTCAGCAGCAGTTCTATTGCAAATACAAAAAATTTGCTGTCTCATACACCGTTATCAAAACAAGAGGTTTCTATTTTATTATAAAAACAAATATCAAATTTATAAAGCCCTAAATGACATATAAAAATTAGAGAGCGGATTTATATACACGAAAAAAATATGAAAATTTGTAAAAAAATTCTTAAAATTTGTAGTGTTAGTAAAATAATTTTCCTAAAAATATGCAATTTTTCATATTTTATTACATTTTTGAGAGACAATTTTTGCCAAAAAAGTGCCAAAAATATGCGTGTGCATATAATTTTATGCAATTTCCTAAAAATCCACTCTCAAATAAAAATGATTTAAAAATAAAGTTTATCTTCTAATTTTAAAATTATTTTATTTTGGGTCAAATATGGAAGAAGACAAGGAAAATAATCCAAACGGTGTCAAAAAAGTGAAGGAAGAAGAGGTTGAACAAAAAGGAATAAAGATGAAGGATGAAGGAAAAGATGAGAAGAAAAGAGAGAAGAAAGAAATGGATGATGAGCCGAAAGAAACAAATAAGGAAGAAGAAGAGGACGAGGACGAGCCGAAAGCAAAGAAGATGAAGAAGGAAAATCCAAAAAAGGAGAAGGAAGATGATAAAGAACTATATCTTTGCCACGGGAACTTTGATGTGGCGGTGGCAAGAATTAAGCGTGATATGACCGGTCATGAAATTGGTTGCGTTTGCCGAGAATGCGATGTTGTTGAAGCACGAATCAGAACAAAGAGCGTGAAAATCATTGCGCAATTTGAACTGGTTGATTGAATTTTGCTTAAATTAAATTTTAATTTAATAATTTAGTCCAATGTTGAGCACTTGGGAATGGGAAACGACCAAATTGAATGGACCTACTTTCTTCGTCTCATCATCAAGAACTCCGTTGAAAAGCTGCGCGGAAATCGACATGAGACAGGTTTTTACTTAAAAAAATAATTTAAATTTAATAAAATATATTTTCTAGTCCATGTTCGATTCAATTCAAAGAACTGCAAATATGCCCTTTTCACGGACACGGCCGTTTTCAACGCTGTCATCGCTGCTGTTCCCTGGAAATTCAAAGTTGTCTGGAATGCCGAAACAACGGAGAGCAGCAACACCGGAAGTAAATTCTTTTTTCAATTAGTTAAAATTTTAGCCTTTTGAATTTTATTAGATCTAGATAGAATAATTTAGGGAAAAATGCCTAATTTTTATTTAGTAATTTTTTATTGGTTTATTTAATTATAATCTTATACCAAAAAATTAAAAATATCCACATACTCTGTAAGCAGCCGAAATTTTAATTAAAGATTGCGGTTCTCCGTCCAGCAAATCTTCGTCATCATCTTCATCCAAAAAGTCCTCTTCATCCAATGGAACTGATGAAATTGTGAAGGGAATTTCCAAATTTGGCAAAAAAGATATCAAGGAAGAAGATGAAGATGAAAGTGGCTCAGAAGAAGATGAAAAAGAAAGCGGAAGTGAATTTGAGGAGGACGAAGAAAGCGATGATACAATGGATTGTGACGATGAAGAATCAAATGAAGAAGATGGTCTCAAAAGCAATGAAGAAGAACTCGGGGAAGAAGGACTTATGGATGAAGCAAATAATTCGGAAGATGGTCATAAAATGCATGAAGAAAAAGAACTTAATAATGAGCAAATGGAAGAAGAAAAGGTTGAGGAAATCGATGAGGAGGAGGAATATGTTGATGCAAGTTTAATAATGCTTCATGATCTTCTTGATACTTTCGAGGTTAAATAAAAATATATTTATTATTCAAATTTATTTAAATTAAAGGATGTGTTGGGCGAGGACCAAGATGACGAACATGGGAAAAAACTGAAGGAAGAGGTTGATGATGATGATGGTGAAAAAAATTTGAATGTGAAGGAAGAAAGGGATGAAGAGCTTGGTGATGGCCGTAATGATGAAGAAGAAATGGGGAAAGAACTGAAGGAAGAAGTTGATGGAGATAGAAAGGCTGATGAAGAGAAAGGAAAAGAAGTGAAGGAAAAGGTTAATGAAAATGGAAAGGAAGATGAAGAAGAGGTTAAATAATATTCTATTTTTAAAAAATTTTTTATAATTACAGATCCAAGTGATCAAAGAAGTGGAAAAGGTTGCCGACGCTGGTCGAAAGGTTGATAAAGAAGAGGTTAAAAAATATTCTACTAATAAAATAAATTAAAAATTTCAGATCGAATTCATCAAAGAGGAAAAGGTTGTCAAAGAAGAGAAGAAGAAAATTGAAGAAATCGTCCTGGACTCGTCGGATGAAGATGTTTAAATGGTTGATGGAGGCTCTAAATCAGATTGAAATTCTCCTTCAAATTTACGAACAAAAATAAAACATCAACAACAAAACAAAACCAATCTTTTTGATACTTTCATCTAAATAAAGAAACAACAAAATAATCTTTTTTGATAAATTTATTTACATTTTAATTCCATCTTAAAAATATATAATTTGTTTTACTTTCTTAAAAAAATGTTTTATATGCATAATATAATATCTGATTGATTTTTTTAACCAATATTTTTAAATCTAGTTTTATAGTGCAAGTTTGTGCATCGATTACTGGTTCTGGCAAAATATGGAAAAACGGATGGAGAAATCAACAATAATATTTCAGGTTTTTTTTATTTAAAAAATTAAAATTCTAACAAATAAAAATTAAAAAATCAGCTTAAAATAAAATATTCAGTTTCAGTTATATATCGTTTAAATTTAGGACTCATTGATGATCGCATCCATCAGTGTTGTCGGTCGGATTGGGCAAAAAATTCAACAGAACTTCAGGTTTTTATTTTCTAAAAAAAATAAATTCCAATTTAATTAAATATTCATTTATAAAATATTCAGTTATATATCGATTAAATTTAGGACTCATTGAAGATCGTATCCATCAGTGTCGGTCGGATTGGGCAAAAAATTAAGAGAACTTCAGGTTTTTATTTTATAAAATAAAATAAATTCAAATTTATTTATTAAAAATTAAATATTCTATCAAAAATAAATACAATAAAATGTAAAAATACAAATTTTATTTTAATGTATAAATAAATATTTTGGCAGGCATTCGTTTTGGACCGGAGAATAATTGAAATCAACAAAAGGCTCATATGGCAAGTTCGATCAGCATGGACAAAAAGCTGCTATGCAAAAAGGGATGCCCATTGTCATTAGAACATGATTTGCAAATGACGAATAAAACTAAAATCAAATTATTTACGTATATTTTTGTAAAGTTATTAAATTCAAATTTTTTAAAAAAGATAAATATTTCTGAAATATCTACTGAAAAATGAAGGATTTTCAGTGGGATTTCAGACTATTTACAAACAAAAATTCTTTCCAAAAATTTCTAAACGAAATCCTTAAAATTATATTTTTTAATGAAAATCACTAGAAAAAAATATTTCCAATAGTTTTCAGTAAAAATGAAATTTTTAATAAATTTATGCTTAAAAAATTATTTTCTTCTATCTTATTTAAGACTAAATTTTTCGACAAAATTCCATTAAAATCTATAAAAAAGTTCTTCAGAAAAATCATATTTCCAAAAAATTTCATTGAAAAAATAAATTTCTGTAGGATTTCCTTGAGACAATTTTTATAAGAAATTCCATTAAAATCTATAAAAAAGTTCTTCAGAAAAATCATATTTCCAAAAAATTTCATTGAAAAAATAAATTTCTGTAGGATTTCCTTGAGACATTTTTTATAAGAAATTCCATTGAAAAAATCTATGAAATTTGAAAAAAATATAAAAATTTTTAAAAAATTTCATTGAAAATAAAATTCTCGAAGGATTTCATTTAGTAATTTTTTAAAATAAATTCCAATGAAAAATTGTCTGATATCCCACTGAAAAATGAAATTTCCTTTGAATTCCCTCGAAAAAATACATTTCCACCAAAATACTTATAAAAATATATTCCCTTCTAACATATTTCCACCAAAATTATTTACTAAAATCCCTTAGAAATATTCATAGAAATCCCATGGGAATAAATATTTAAATGAAAATTCTATTTCAATAACAATTTCCACGGTAAAAACGAAAGAAAAATACTTTTCAAAGAAATTTCTATGAAATATTCAATTTCCCAAGAATTCCCCTAAAATTTCATAGGGATTTCAGTTAGTAATTTAGTCGGAAATATATGCGAAGGGAAAATTTTTTTCATAAGAATTTCATGTGAATAATGTGTTACTGAAAGGATTCCTGCTTATTTTTCCATTTCTGAGGAATTTCAGTCAGTAATGCTGCTTCCGAGGAAATTCCTACCTAGTCGTTATCTTCCTGTATCTCTGGGTTTAACTCCCCATATCCTAAGATTACCCGCCTTACTTGGGGCACTAATGCAATGCGCAATGATGGTGTTCATCGGTTTGGAACGTTTCATTTGCTTATGCTTCCCATTTTTTGTATGCTATATTGGTCCGATCTATAGATAAAATTCATTTATTAATATTTTAACCTTAAATTTTCCCTTAATTTACCATTTTTTTTATAAATTTACACGATTTATTTTAAAATTTCTATGCTTGTATAATCATCAAAATATTGTTCAATTACTATTGATTTTTTCCAATTTATACAAAGCACGGTCATAATGTAAATAATCTTTTATTCATTTTTAATTCAATGCTTAGTGCATATCCAATACAAAATTGTAAATTCATTCATAATAGTATTGTTTTTGAGCAAACAATTAGTGATTTAAGCAATTTTATTTCCAATCTCTTTTTCTATGTGCATGTTTTCTTTGGATATATAAACATCGATTCTCTTTAATAAAAATTCCCAAAATTTGACATTTATATTTTTTACCATCGATTCCGTCATTTTTGCAAAACAAATTCAATATTCGTTTTTGTTTTCGCTGAGTTATAGAAATTGAAAAACCAAATCTTTTGTTCAATATCTCTTTTTAGATTGTGAGAGCATTCTTTATCGGCTGAGATGGATCTTTTATTTGTTCATTTTTTGTTAAGCAAATTAGATTTTAACAGGGAGGGAAACGGATACGGATATACGCAGATATCCGCGGACACGGATGGATACGGTTATCATTTTTGGGTTTATCGCGTTTACGGATCGGATACGGATATGAACTGCATGGATAAGGATGGATACGGAAATCATTTTTGCAAATCATCAAGAATACATTTCGGATACGGATTTGAAATTTCGACATTTTTTTTACTGTAGAGCACATTTTTGGCTAAAATTTTCCCATAACGGACGATTTTTGACATTCATCTTAAATTGGAATGGCCGAAAATGCCAAAAAAAAATTAACAGAACTAAGAATAAAGTCATTCTTTGAATTGGAATTGATTTAGCATTGAATCAAGATCTATGGTAAAAGAAGACAAAGAAATTAAATTGGCCAATTTTCTGGTTGCCTACAATTGTCTGGACGAAACAATTTACAACATACAATATGATTAAAATTTAGAAAAGATTGAATAAATGTATTCAAATTTTTTAATGGTGAGCCCATTTGTTTGAGACTTGAAAAATTGGATAAGAAAATGTAGGAGAAAATTATGCTTAATGATATTTTACGCTATACTTCCATATTTAAAAGATGTATCTAATCAAGAGTCGCAGGGTTAAGGGCTCAGAGTTTACCATTAAAAAAGGATTTATAAAGGATAATCTTGTCCAGTGATGCGCGCAAGTTCCAAAGCCGTTCAAGACGCTAAATTACGTGATTTACATGTTATCGAAAAATAAATTTGTCATCCCGTTAAGCGATAAAACTTATTTAAGAATACGAAGCATGAAGGGTAGCATTAAAGATCAATAAAGTAACAATTGTTTTTTTGAAATTTATTATCTAGAAACATTAATATTTTCCATGTAAATGTTTTTTTTTAATAGGTCTTAAGGCGGCCTCTTCCTCATCAACAAAAATGCGTAGCCAGGTCAAAACATCCACCCGCTCATCAAAAAAGCATGGCCGTAACAACGCATCTACCAGCAGCTCAAACTCAATTATAATCTTCGGTGACTACGGTGGGGGAGGCTGTGGCGGTGGTGGATGCGGTGGCGGTGGAGGTGGATGTGGTGGCGGTAAATAAGAAAAGAAACTAAAAACAAAAATGATGCTTTTGTGGAAAAGGGTGTGATGCATGATGATCAATGAAAATACATTTTTATTCCTTTTTCGGTTATTTAAATTTACACAATCTTTCAATCTATTGTTATTATATTAATACCATTAGAGTAAACTCCTTCTATCATTCATTTTGATAATAAAATTGTTGTGTCCGAGATCCGAGTTCAACGGAAATTAAATTGACTTGGCTTACTTTTCCCAAGAAATATGAATAGTCAATATAAAATGATTTATCGCATTGGAAATTAAAATGTCAAGATCAGAGATGGGGTGAAACTCAAAAACATCGAAATTTCGACGATCGAAATCGGAAATTTCGATCCCATCCCTGGTCAAGATATAAATTTAATTAAATTCGGCCAAATTTTAGTCTAATATTTCCTATAATTTCTAATTAAATTTCAGGAATATACAACTGCGTGGATGGGAATGGGAAGTCATTGTGAAAAAAATTGATGACCATTTATTTATATTTTTTCTATATCAAAATGCAAATATCCTGATTTTAATGATTTTTTCAGTAATGATTAATGAACCAATACGTAAAAAATATATTCCTTTTCACAATGCATATATATGGACTATTCTTTTAAAAATATAAATATTTACTGTTTATAAAGTGAAAAAAAAATAATTGGATGAAGATTTGACCTTTTTTTCATTGAGAATATTTTTTAAGAAATATTCGGATTACAAGAATGTAAATTGTTTGTTGAAGTGTATATTACATAGATGAGATCATAATATTATCATGTCTGAGCGTGCATCCAAGCAAGATTATTTTAATTGGTTGCGTTCTAATTCTGACTGATCTTTGAGAGTAAATTTAGCAAAAATATACTCATTTTTTTGCCCACTAATACAAAAAGATAAATTCTGTATAATTATTTCCGTAATCCGTATCAATTTTCCTTCCCTTTTCTATCCATATTGTTTTAATTTTCATATCGTCGTCTACTTATTACAAAATGGTTTCCGAATTCTCGCCCTAGAAAAAATTGACATTTTGGTTTGATTTTTATCGTACGAATCTTGTTTAATTGCTTTGTACTTTTTGTGGTATTTAAAAAGACAATAAATTGTTTTTTTTTTCAAAAAAATTGGACCATTTGCGTCAATCGTTGCCGTCAGCCATTATTATTATTTAAATATCAAAATCATTTGGGCGAAAAATTAAATGACTTTAATTTTGAATTTTTGATGGTGGCCATTTAGATTTAAGATTAAATTTCCATTACCCTACTTTGCATTTTATTTCCATATTAATTTAATTTTAATTTCGGAAAAAATTTTTTTTGAAAATTTATACTATTATAATATGAATATTTAATTAATAAATTAAATATTTTTATTTTCTTATTTAACAAATATGCAATATAAGAATATTTATATGTACCTTTCCTTACATCCTATTCTCAATAAATATAATTTGGTTTTCGAAGAACTTTATAACAAACGCATTTGAAAATTCGGTGCTGTGTCGATTCGCTCAATTAAATAATTTAAATGATCTAAAATGCATTTTATAGCCATAATATTGGCTATACATTGATATATTTATCATCCAAAAATGTAAAATTTTGGCCAATTAGTGGCCAAAAACTATGAAAAATTGCTTTTTTTTATTATTTATGGCCATGACTTAGCTAAATTATTACAGTTTTGGATGATAAATATGTCAATTCATAACCTTTGATTAATCTTTCCTTTATGGATATCATCCTTTTGTTTTAAAACTTAAAAAATACAGAGAAAAACATTTTCATAAACAAATGAATATATTCCTCTTCGAATATGATAAATGGGATCGCCTCTACAACAACTGTTCTACAATCAATGCCCAACCTCTTCCATGGGATCAACGTCGTTATTTTGCCCTTTCCTGCATTCTCATTGGGCTGTGCATTTTTTATTCGGTTAAAATAACAAAAAAATAATCTAAATAAAATTATTTTCAAACCAGTTTCTCTACATTCCCTGCATTTTTTCTCTAAAACAACATCTGCGTGATGAACGCGGCCGAATCAACCCTTGCTTTATTATTCTGGTCTATATCAGTATTGTGGATTTGGTGTGCCTTTGGTGCGCCGGATTCATGCATGGATTACTGTACCTGATGGGAGCGGTCTATTGCACATATCCGGCATTAAATTTTTGGTTGGGATTGGTTGCATCAAGTATAAATTAATATTTTTATAATAATTATATAATAATATTTTTATATTAGGCTTTGCCCATGCTGAATTTATGGCCGATGTGGTTGGTTTGATTTTCCATCTTTTTAGACATTTTTTTTTGTTTGGTTCCAAATAGGTTCTTGCCTTGAACCGATGCATGGACATTATTTGCCCTGAATTGGCCATCAAATGGTTCCATGGGAAACGTGTTTGTTTTTGGTTATTCCCTTGTACCGCAATTGCCGTATATACTTTTTTGCATGAAATGCCATTAGTCTACAATGGCCTTTTCTTTGGCTGGTTCACAAATCCATATGAAGGATTTTTGAATGTACCTAAAGATACTGTAATCTTTTTTAAAGATTTAAATAATTAAATAATATTTTTAATTAAGTTTAAAAGTTATATGTGCATATTTATTTGTTTTGTCCTAGTTTTTGGTACATCGACAATTTATGCCATTTTCCTTGCCGCATTTTATATCAAATATTTACTCTTCAATAATGGAACAGTGCATCGAGTTTCACTCTCAAAAATGCAGAAAAATGTAAGAAATCGACTTTAATTTTCACAATATTTTTGTTTTCAATATTTTCAGATTTTTCTGCAAGTTTTTCTAATTTCCCTATTCAATATTCTTACTGGTTTAATTGTCTTCCTAATGAACCAATTCCCTGCATTGGTCAATTCAACAACAATTATTATTGGTCATTTTGCCTGGTAAATTATTCGGCAACTCGTACAATAGTGCAACTCCTATATTGGCATCTCGTATACTGGCAACTCGTACACAGAGGAAATAAATAAATTTGTACATTAATTTATTAGCGGTAAATTGGTGTCCAACATAGGGTTATTAAAAACAAATAGATTTCTATCGACGAGATGAATTTAGAGCTTTGCAGAAATATTTTGCCGGAATAGTCCAGAAAAATAAAATTGATGATTATGGAAATTTAATGATTGTTTAAGTGAAGGGTGGAATCTTTATTATGTATATTTCAGATTTGCAATATTAAATTATACTTAAGAAATAATTAAGACATTAATATAAACCCTATCTGGACCATTTTTATTTAAGTAAGCTTGAACCTAGATTTATCCCTACCTATACGAATATAAATTGTTACAACATATTTAATATTAGTTTTTACTTTTTATGAATAATCAATATTAAATTAGTCTTGTCGAGAATAATCGATTGGTAATTAACCGATAAATACACTAATCTACGACGTACGAATTTACTTATTTCCTCTGTGGAAAAAGTACAAATTTCGAGTGTACTAATTGGTAGTGAACGATTTGCCCTATTGTAAGAGCTTCCCGTGTACGAGATGCTTATATGCGAATTGCCATATTGTGCGAGTTGCCTTGACACCAAAGTATTCATCCAGAATAACATAATTTTCTTCAATAAGGTTCCATATTCATGGTATTCCTCCGGTCATTTATATTTGCCTCAATAAAACTCTTCGAAATGATTGCAGAAAATTTTTGGTTAAAATTACTAAAATGTCAAAATGGAATCAGATTTTGAATCGCCAATTAAACGCCGCAATTCATCCACAAAATCAACATAGAAATACAGGAAAGATAGTAATTTCGACAATCAACGGGGTCGAAAATGTTGGAGCTATTCAACAAAAATGAAAAAAAAAGAACAAAAAATGAATTATCGAAACAATGGAAAAGAGAGAAGATTGATTGGAAGAAATAAAAAAAGTTAATGTGTTTGCATTAACAAAAATTTTTTTCCTTTTCTTCTATCGATCATGATGATTTGATTAATTCAAAATATTCATCTAATATGTATGATAGATAAACTTCTTTCTTTCATAAACAAAAAACATCCCGATTTGCTTCCAAAAATTACTCTTTCAACAATCATTTGAACATTTCAACGGATTTACCAATTTAACTCTGGTTGACCAAATTTGTTTTAAAATTGGATAAAACAAGCAACAGCTTAATTGTCTTGATTTTGTGTCCTTTCCTAGTCTCCGAATTGGTAAAAAAACGGTAGATTATTCTGAAGAAAATATTTTGCCCTTTAACTCATTTGTGAAATGAGAATGTTTGTGAGAAATAGAATTAGCCCAAAAGGCACATTATCTGAAAAACATATTTTTCGGGAACACAGATCTCTACGGTATACATATAAATTTGCCAATAAATACATCTTTCCGGAATACATAAAAAATAACTATTAGGAAAACATAAAATGTATTTCTTCAAAATAGTTTACAAAAATATTTACATGAAATTGGCGTAAAAGAATATCTTCGAGAAATAAATTTTTTACAGTTAAATAATAAAACATATTTATAATATAATTTTTAACATTTTTTTAGAAGCAAATTTAAGAAAAACAAAAATTAAATAATTCAGGAAAAAATTTCCGAGGATCTTCTTTTTCATAAAAAATCTCCACATAAATTGTATAATTGATTTGGGCTTTACGCGCCTTCCAAATATCATTTAACAAATCCATTAACGCCATAATTCGTTCAGAGGCGCCAAAAATGCCAAATTTTGTTTGCAACATTTTTTGAAGAGCATTTATGTGAAGAACTGATTCTTGATAGATTATTTCTCTTCCACTGGGCGATAAATTATTTGCATCTAAAATATTTATAATTAAATTGGTATAGTATATAGAAAAATTAATTTTTAAAAAATTAATTTCTATAAACGTAAAGTGTAATGATAATTTTATTGGTATTTATTAGTTAACTTTATATTTTGAATAAAAGAAAAGAAGGCGATGGGACCACATAGGTGATGTATCCCTAATAAGGCATTCTTTATTTTGACCTCAAAATCTTTATTTTCAAGGCGAGTGTACTTTATTTTGAAAAAAAATCTGAGAACCCTGGATATGTATCATTTTAATTTAATTTTTAATTCTTTAATTTAAAATATATTTATTTTTTCCCTTTTTATTTTTACTTGTATTTGCCATTTTATTTTTAATTCTTTAATTTAAAATATATTTATTTTTTCCCTTTTTATCTTTACTTGTATTTGCCATGAAAATCGCCATTAGAAAAAGAAATTCCTTGTATTCCAATCCCAATTGACTCATTCGCTCAACCAATTCACATAGTGAAATCCTCAAAAGTTGTCGAATTCTATAAAAAAAATATTCTATATTTTTGTAATTTTCTCTCACTTTTGATCATTTTTATATCTTTTAGGTTCCATAATTGTGATTAGTTGGAAGCCATTTGCTCTTGTCATTGTTTTGGCGCACATTGCATGCGAATAATATGCATAGGTGAATTGTGAGAATGGCGTGACAATATATTTCAACAAATTAACCTGGCAATAATGAGCGATAAATTTGTAAAAGAGAAATATTTATTTAATTTCTCGAAAAACATTGATAATGTCGAAAAATATAATTCATAAAGTCAAAATAATTATAATGGTTTAGGCTTTAGGGATTTTTTCTATATTCTCAAAGCATATATATCATTGGAGAACTTGTCAAGACACAGTTTATATAAGGGAAATATTTAAAATGGCGAAAAGAATATAGAAAATGGCGAAAAGAGTATTGAAAATTGCGAAAAGTTTATAACGGCTTAACGGTTTGTCCTAGACTACTAAACCTATCCATTGAATAGAGCTCGTCAAGTCGCATCGAATGGATATATAATTTGCCATGGTTTAATTGGTTTTGAACCAAAACCCATAAAACGGTATAAGTGGTTTAAAAACTTAATTATTGATCAAACAACGACAAAATATATACCAATCGACGCGTATTGACGAGATCTATCAATTGGGTATAAGCTTTGGGGGTCTAGGCTCTAGGACAAACTGTTATAAACTTTTCGCCATTTTCAATACTCCTTTCACCATTTTCAATATTTTTTTTTTCGCCAAATTAAATACCATCCGTTTATATAATTTGACATAGTTTAATCAAAATTAAAAGTTATTAAACGGACGGTTCAAACTGATTTTAATTTTTCGTTCATAAATAAGTTAGAATTGGTTAAAACTAAATTAAACAATTATCAAATGGTGCATTTTGAGGAGATCTATGTATTGCTTTTGGTATAATGTTTGTTTTGTCTTGGATAAATCATTGAACTTTTACAATTTTTTGGATACTTCAATACGCTCGCTAAATTATATATCCATTTACAAATACCTATTTCTTATTTGTCCTTTATATTACCTTATCGTCTATTTCAAGTTTGTTGAAGAATGGCATGGTCCTGGCGATTTCCACTACCAAGAGCCAGTCTCTCTCAGCGATTCTCGTTATTTTTTGCGAATAGAACAATCCTTTGTTCTCAATTTCGCTGATAATTAAGGACTTATTGTAAAATTCAATTGGGCACATCTTAATTATAGTTTTAGAATACTCAAATAAATGTGCGCAATGAACCGAATATTCTTCCGCCTTTGATAACAAATTTTCTGGGTCATCGGCCAAATAAGCAGCCAAAGTTGAATATCCATTCCTCAATTCAGGGGACAATTCTCGCATTGATTCCCAAATCCATTTATGTGCTCGCATAATTGGCTTCAATTTTTAATCATTTTTTCCACAAAATCAGGCTCATTCAATTTTAAATTCTAATTGCCAATTTAAAAAAAATTAAAACAAAAAAATGGGTTATACTTCAATTTGCACATTTTCCCCTTGCCAAAGACACTTTTGCCATTCTTTCATTTTTTCAATAAATTTTTTATGCTTTTCACTGTGTATGCCATCCATTGAGTTCACTTTACCTGGGTCCATTCCCATCAACAAACATTTTTTCAGTCTACATCTTCGACAATTGCTTCCCTCTTTTAGATTTTTTTTATTCATTAAATCATTTTTAAATGTTTAAGAAACCTTCTTTGGTGATATCACAATTCTGCGTTTTTTGCCAACATTTATAAAAATTATGTTTTGTGACAGTTCGCCGAAAAAATTGTTTGCATCCTTTTGAAAATAAATAATAAGAAAATTTAAATCTTTTATTAAATCTCCCACCTTCGCAACTCAAAATTCCATAATAGGAATAAAAACATAATCGATTGCAAATTCGGCATTTTGACGCCCTTTTCTGGGTTTCCAGCTTTTTACAGGTTAATTCTTCACCAATGATTAACTTTTTCGACTTTTTCTGACAAGTCAAAACGTCCATTTGAATTAATGAATATCTTTTATTTTGTTCGAAAAATCAATTTGAATAGACTATAAATTCTTCAATTTTCTCATAATATTTAATGGGAAATACAATTTTTCTAATTTTCGAGAATAAAATGAGCAAGACGACTTATTAAGGTGGCGACTGCTGCTGGCGTCTGGCTTCACATCAGTCAGAGAAAAATGAAATGAATAGAGAGTAAATGGAAAATGGACTATTATATTTCTCTTCACCTTTTTATACCAAAATTGAACCAAATTGGAATGGAATTGGTGTTTGAACTTTGATTTGAATAAAAATGAACCAAAATAAAATAGGGACGAAATTTAAGAAAATCGAACATTTAATTTTCGAACAGCTAAAAGATATTCATTAATTCAAATGGACGTTTTGACTTGCCAAAAATGTCGAAAAAGTTAATTATTTGTGAAGAATTAACTTGTAAAAAGCTGGAAATCCAGAAAAGGGCGTCAAAATGCCGAATTTGCAATCGATTATGTTTTTATTCCTATTATGGAATTTTGAGTTGCGAAGTTGGGAGAATTTTAATAAAAGATTTAAATTTTCTTATTATTTATTTTCAACACAAACATTCTGATTTTCACAAACATTCTGATTTTCACAACCATTCTGATTTTCACAAACATTCTGATTTTCACAAACATTCTGATTTCCACAAACATTCTGATTTTCACAAACATTCTGATTTTCACAAACATTCTGATTTTCACAAACATTCTGATTTTCACAAACATTCTGATTTTCACAAACATTCTGATTTCCACAAACATTCTGATTTTCACAAACATTCTGATTTTCACAAACATTCTGATTTTCACAAACATTCTGATTTTTTCCAAACATTCTGATTTTCTTCAAACATTCTGATTTTCTCCAAACATTCTGATTTTCTCCAAACATTCTGATTTTCTCCAAACATTCTGATTTTCTCCAAACATTCTGATTTTCTCCAAACATTCTGATTTTCTTCAAACATTCTGATTTTCACAAACATTCTGATTTTCACAAACATTCTGATTTTCACAAACATTCTGATTTCCACAAACATTCTGATTTTCACAAACATTCTGATTTTCACAAACATTCTGATTTTCACAAACATTCTGATTTCCACAAACATTCTGATTTTCACAAACATTCTGATTTTCACAAACATTCTGATTTTCACAAACATTCTGATTTTCACAACCATTCCGATTTCCACAAACATTCTGATTTTCACAAACATTCCGATTTTCACAAACATTCTGATTTTCACAACCCGATTTTCACAAACATTCTGATTTTTACAAACATTCAGATTTTCATTTTCACCAATATTCTTCCCAATCATTCAGTTCAGATTTTCATTTCGTGACTGACTGAAAAAAAATTAATTCTCATTCTCTCTCTTTTTAAATTTACCTGTTGTTTCCATATAATTGTTTTTGAAAAATTTTGTGTTCGGATAAAATTTTGGACTAAAATTGTTCAATTACAGAGTACAGACAATATCCAATAATACCCGTCTTCTATCTATGCCCATTTTACCAAATTTTTTCCACCCATAAGATAAGAGTAATGGTGTCCATTTTATTTCTTCATTTCTTTTTCTCACATGTTTACATTCCTTAGTTTCCTCGTATTCGTATACAAATACTCTCTCAATCAAAAAAAAAGTAAGTGTCATCCAAATCTATTTTTGTTTACTCAAATGAATAAAAAATAAGTGAATGTGTATGGGCGAAGATTACTAAGACAACGGTCGAAGATTGAAGGGTCGATAATTTATAGAGTTCTCATAAAAATTGATGTGGACGAAAAATGGGCAGATAATTCGCCCACACAAAATAGAAAAAATTGTTACACAAAATATTTACAATTAACAGAGAGATGAATTGTATCGAAACTAGTTCCCCATTCCTCTCATTTTTTAATTCTCCCCAATCCCAATTCATAAAATAAATTGATGTGGAGGTGAAAAATTGTGGAATTGATGGGTCTTGTGGGGGAAAAGTGTTTAAAATGATCGATTTTAGTCATTGCGTCCACATTTCACCATCACAATATTCTTTCTTATTTTTATCAAAAAGATACACAAATGGTGGAATTTTTAATTCCCAATTCAATGCACTCTTTTCTTATCATTCAGCCAAAAGAAAACCCAATTTTCATTCAAAATTAATATATTCATATGAGTATTGAGCACAAAGTACCTTTTACTGTCGAATAGCATTTTGAGTTCCACTTATGCATATTTTTGCATGCAGAATTAATAAATTTGAATTTATAGTTGTTTTTTTTTTTTTTAATTTTATGAAATCCTAACGTAAAAAGTCATTTATCTTTGAGTGAACCATGAATTTTGCTTTTAAATTGAGATAGTCCTCTCGTCAAATTCATTGAAAATATTTATTAGTTCACTTTATTTAATCTCTAGATAGTTTTTACATCAACTAAATTTAATTGGTCTGAAAAATATTATCAAAAAAACGCGATTTCATCCTATTTTCCTCTTTTTTAGCCATTAAATTTTGTTCCAGTTAAATAAATCCATCAAATCTTTAATTAATCCTAGTCCGGTAATAAAATAGCAAATTTTAGCTTAAAATTGATTTGCACAAATTTGGTTAAAAATGTAAATGCGACAAATCCTTATCACTAATTCATTTTCAATTTACATTATTTTCAGAGAATTTATTCACAAATATACAAATAATGACTTCCACTCCATTATTGGACAAATCATTGGCTCAGCGTTTCATGGATCGTCTGCCTTTCCATAGCGCCAACAAAATACAGGTAATTTTTCTCAAATTTTATAACAAAAAATAATAAAAGAATAGTAAAATATTTTAATGAAATTATTTGAAATTATTCTGAAAATTATCCGGTACTAGCCTCAAAAATTGCTACTAAAATTTCGGTATTAATATTTTATTTGAAGGTTGAATACATTTGGATCGATGGCTCGGGCGTTAGCCTTCGTTCCAAGACAAAAACTGTACCCAAGGAGTCGGCCACACTGGAGAAATTGCCAATTTGGAATTTTGATGGGTCGAGCACAGGACAAGCCACGGTAAGACTCATTAATTATTCTAATAATTTTATTGGGTAGCATAAAAATAATTTATTTTTTCTCAGGGAGCTGATTCGGACGTATTTCTCAAGCCAGTCAAAATCTGCAAAGATCCATTTCGTCCTCCGGGCGGTTTACGTAAGTTTAATAGCCTATTGAGAATTTGCATGGAAATAAATTTTTGAAAAATTTATTCCAGTTGTCCTCTGCGAAACTTTGACCAACAAAATGGAGCCCCATGAAACAAACAATCGTCAACGTTGTGCCGAAACTATGGAGAAAGTGAAAAATGAGGTAAGATTTTTAAAAAAAAATGAACAGTTCGATTAAATTATTTCCAATTAGTTCAAAATTTTCTAAATTCATAAATATTATTTTTAAAATAAAATCAGAAAAATGTATGAAAAATGCTAAGCATAAAATAAGCCGAAACTCGAATTTTATAAAAAAATTTCAGCATCCATGGTTTGGAATGGAACAGGAATATACAATTTTCCATGCCGATGGGCAAACTCCATTCGGATGGCCAAAAGGCGGATTTCCCGGGCCACAAGGTAGGATTAAATTAAAAATTTCTGAAAATTTTATTCACAAAATTTTTTAATATTTTTTCGAATTTAATCAAAATTTATTTTTTTAAATATTTAATATAAAAAAATATTTTTATGTACTTTTTATTTCATTCCACAGGGCCTTATTATTGCGGAATTGGTGCAACAAAGGCCTATGGACGTGATGTGGTTGAAGCTCATTATCGGTAGGCTTTAAAAAATTTTTAACATTCGAATAAATAATAAATGTCAAAATGTAACTAAATTTATTACTTCCCATTTTGTTAACCAAATCCATTTAGGAATACTTTTCCAGAATTTTTTTGAAAAGTAAATGAAAAAATTTCGTCTGCTTAATTGAAATATTAAAAATAAATCTAAGAGAAACCCAATTATTTAGCGTATATTTATTTCAGGGCTTGTTTATATGCTGGAATTGATATTTGTGGAACGAATGGTGAAGTAATGCCTGGCCAATGGGAATTTCAAGTGAATAATTTTTTCCTCTTTATTTTAAATTTATTATAATTATCACAATTTTAATTATAGGTTGGTCCATGCGAAGGCATCGAAATGGGAGATCAACTTTGGTAAGCACATTTTAAAAAAGTGTTTTATTTACTCCCTATTTAAATCAAAAGTATTTTAATGAAAATAATTAGAATAATGGTTAAACACAAATTTGTCCGCAATCTAACTATAATCAATTTATACAAATCTTAGTGTAAGCCTAATGCCAACATTTACCATGGATAGGTCACACACCCTTTTGTAAATGTTGGTATTTTCTCTTACAAATACGGCAAAATATGTCACTAAAATAAATGCCATATTTTATTATTTCAATCACCCTAGAAATATTGTCTAAAAGAGTTTGGATTATAAAAATATATTCGCAAAAATTGCAGGATTGCCCGTTACCTCCTCCATCGTACTGCTGAAGAATTTGGGCTCGACATTTCATTGGATCCAAAACCGAAGGAAGGCGATTGGAACGGAGCCGGCTGCCACACAAATTTTTCAACGGAAAAAATGCGCAAACCCGGGGGATATGCACACATTTTGGCAGCCATTGAGGAAGGCCTGGCTAATGCACACCACGAACACGTAAGTTTTGGTGAAATACGTTTGGTTTTGAATTTTTTTAGTGAAACACATTTTCTTGGTAATGTACTTTCGGTTAAACACATTTTGTTATGAATGTATTTTCAGTGAAACACATTTTGTTTTAAATGTATTTCAGTGGAACACATTTTGTTTTGAATGTATTTTCAGTGAAACAAATTTTTTGGAAGTGTTTTTACAATGAAAACACATTTTGTTTGTAATGTGTTTCATTGAAATACATTTTTTGGATGTGTTTTTACAATGAAAACACATTTTGTTTGTAATGTGTTTCATTGAAATACATTTTGGATGTGTTTTTACAATGAAAACACATTTTGTTTGTAATGTCATTGAAATACATTTTATTTTAAATGTGTTTTCATCGAAACAAAACATAAAATTAGTCAGCTTTTTTCAATACTTAATGATTAAATTTTATATCCTTTAATAATTTTTAAAAACAATAGATTGCCTATTATGATCCAAGCGGAGGAAAGGACAATGAACGTCGTCTGACTGGACACCATGAAACCGCCGCAATTGACAAATTCAGTTATTCAGTAAGTTTTTTAATAGCATTGAAAATTGTCTATAATTTCAATTTATAGGTGGCAGGCCGCAATTGTAGCGTCCGTGAGTACTTTTCTATATAAAAATTTAAAAATGGAATTTAGTTATGATTTATAAAAATTATGTTTTTAAATTCAGGCATTCCTCGACAAACTCAATTAGATGGATATGTGAGTTTAAAAATTTAATTAAAAATTTTTATAAAAATTAATTTTTAGGGCTATTTCGAGGATCGACGCCCAAGTTCCAACTGCGACCCCTACCTCGGTAGCCAAAAAATTTTATTTATAAATTGTGATTTATCAAATTTTCGCTCTAAAGTTTTCTACAAAGCCTAGATTTAAAGAGCTATGAAAATAGAGCATAAAAATAGTACTAAAACTTATTTTAATTAAAATAATTAAATATCACTATATTCGAATTGGAATGTTTGAAATTAGTTTTATTCAACCATTAAAAATTTCCACTTTGGAGTCATAAGATGTAGTTTTTGAGAAAAAAATTTTGAGGTAGAAAAATTTTGGGAGAAAAAAGTTAATTTAAATTTCTTATTCACAGTCACCGACGCCATCGCTCGTACCGTTTGTTTGGGCCAGAAGAAGTTGTCTCGATCATATTTGCCGAATGAGGCGGAAAAATTGCGCGAGATGCTCACCAAATTACGAGCTGACGGAAAAATTGCAGAAGATTGAATTCCAAGTGCGCAGTTGTGAATCAAATAATAGATATAAAAATGATGAATATTCAAACATTCAAAACAAAATAATCATTTATGCTCTAATAATTAATAATTTGGTTTTGGTACATTCGAATAAAATTTTTAGATTTTGTAATAAAAATGTGTTGATAAAATAAATTTTTTAAATATTAAAAGAATCTATAAAATAATCCAAAATAGTTTGTCAAATTTAGACAATTATGGTTCTTTATTATAAATTCGTTGAAGAGAGAAAAGTGAACAAATTCGATTTAAATATTAAAATTCCTAAATTTGTTATATAAGCTCCTTAAGTATATTTTGAATTTTAAATAAATTTATAAATTCATTATTCGATATTGATAGTAAATGATCATTAAAAATTTATATCCTAGAATGCCCCTAAAAGATAAGAATAAAAATTAAAGGAAATTTATTGAGTATAAGATAAAGCACAATAGAGGGAAAACAATCGCAGATCAAAACAGGCGGAATTAGTGCAATTACAAATCAGAACAGGCGGAATTAGTGCAAATACAAATCAGAACAGGCGGAATTAGTGCAATTACAAATCAGAACAGGCGGAATTAGTGCAATTACAAATCAGAACAGGCGGAATTAGTGCAATTACAAATCAGAACAGGCGGAATTACAGGCGGAATTAGTGCAAATACAAATCAGAACAGGCGGAATTACAGGCGGAATTAGTGCAATTACAAATCAGAATAGGCGGAATTAGTGCAATTACAAATCAGAACAGGCGGAATTAGTGCAATTACAAATCAGAACAGGCGGAATTAGTGCAATTACAAATCAGAACAGGCGGAATTAGTGCAATTACAAATCAGAACAGGCGGAATTAGTGCAATTACAAATCAGAACAGGCGGAATTAGTGCAATTACAAAGCGCAATTAGTGCAATTACAAATCAGAACAGGCGGAATTACAGGCGCAATTAGTGAAATTGCATATCAGAACAGACGGAATTAGTGCAATTATAAATCAGAACAGGCGGAAATAGTGCAATTACAAATCAGAACAGGCGGAATTAGTGCAATTACAAATCAGAACAGGCGGAATTACAGGCGGAATTAGTGCAATTACAAATCAGAACAGGCGGAATTACAGGCGGAATTAGTGAAATTGCATATCAGAACAGACGGAATTAGTGCAATTACAAATCAGAACAGGCGGAATTAGTGCAATTACAAATCAGAACAGGCGGAATTAGTGCAATTACAAATCAGAACAGGCGGAATTAGTGCAATTACAAATCAGAACAGGCGGAATTAGTGCAATTACAAATCAGAACAGGCGGAATTAGTGCAATTACAAATCAGAACAGGCGGAATTAGTGCAATTACAAATCAGAACAGGCGGAATTAGTGCAATTACAAATCAGAACAGGCGGAATTAGTGCAATTACAAATCAGAACAGGCGGAATTAGTGCAATTACAAATCAGAACAGGCGGAATTAGTGCAATTACAAATCAGAACAGGCGGAATTAGTGCAATTACAAATCAGAACAGGCGGAATTAGTGCAATTACAAATCAGAACAGGCGGAATTAGTGCAATTACAAAGCGCAATTAGTGCAATTACAAATCAGAACAGGCGGAATTACAGGCGGAATTAGTGCAATTACAAATCAGAACAGGCGGAATTACAGGCGGAATTAGTGAAATTGCATATCAGAACAGACGGAATTAGTGCAATTACAAATCAGAACAGGCGGAATTAGTGCAATTACAAATCAGAACAGGCGGAATTAGTGCAATTACAAATCAGAACAGGCGGAATTAGTGCAATTACAAATCAGAACAGGCGGAATTAGTGCAATTACAAATCAGAACAGGCGGAATTAGTGCAATTACAAATCAGAACAGGCGGAATTAGTGCAATTACAAATCAGAACAGGCGGAATTAGTGCAATTACAAAGCGCAATTAGTGCAATTACAAATCAGAACAGGCGGAATTACAGGCGGAATTAGTGAAATTGCATATCAGAACAGACGGAATTAGTGCAATTACAAATCAGAACAGGCGGAATTACAGGCGGAATTAGTGAAATTGCATATCAGAACAGACGGAATTAGTGCAATTACAAATCAGAACAGGCGGAATTAGTGCAATTACAAATCAGAACAGGCGGAATTAGTGCAATTACAAATCAGAACAGGCGGAATTACAGGCGGAATTTGTGCAAATACAAATCACAGCATAAAAAAATGTAAAATTATAATTCGGTGCTGACTGCTGTTTTTTAAGATGACGTTTTTTGATGAATATTCCGTCTACCACGTGGAATTCTAGATTTTATTTAAAAATTGAAAATTTACTTTTTCTTTCTTATTTTTTCTTTTCGCTCTCACCAAAAATGAATTTGCTAATAAGTGGCAAAAAAAATTAGTATCCCAATTTTCTTCCTATTCATTATCCTTCTTCCAATTGTTTATTCAAATGGTAAGTATGCATATGCAATACATTTTTCTTAGTAATCGAATGAATTTTCTTTTCTCAAGTTTAGCTTAAAATTTAACAAATTAGTTACCATTTTATAGTCTCAGATTGGGATAAATTAATTTAGAAAGAATTAGCGGATTTGATGTAAAATGGCAAAAAGTTATGAATAAAAAACGGCAAAATAAATCAAAATGAGATGGTTATTTTGGAACATAAATTTATGGCCAATTATATTTTGTTAAATCCTTTTTATATCAAAATGATTCACAGATATAGTTTAACCAAATGGTATTAAAATTTTATTAAAATATTACATGTTGCTGAGATATAAACCGAACAAAATTCTGATACCTTTTCATAATTTTCAAGGTGAAAATTTGGAATTTGGCCATCGCCAAAATGATGCTGCCCTTGATACCGTGTCGTCCCAGCGGAATTCAAATAAAGAGGAGGCCACTGTGGGAGCAATTCCATTTGAATTCACCGAAAAAACGCATGAAATTTTCACCCATCCAAATGTTAATTTGATTGCAGTGGAGAACATAATGCATTGCCTTCGCAAATCAACTGGCTTCAAACTTCTTTTCCTGGCCAAAGAAAAATGGCACACCGAAATATTGGAAAAAATTGGAGTCCAAAAAGATGAAATGGCATTGCTTAAAAATGGATTAAATGCCCATCACAATAATTCAATGAAAAATTTATCCATTCGGCACCCGAAAATCTGGGCAAAATAATTTATGATTGTGTTCAAAAATTTTCTCCAACTATGGACAAGGAAAATTGCTGTGAAATGAACAAATCTGTCCCAAAGTATGAATTTCATACATAAATGAAATTAGAAAATTTACGAACTACAAAAAATCACCAAAATTTTAAAATAAAACATGAATTTGACCTTATTTGTTATTTCATATTTGGACATCTTGATAAGGGGGGAAATGCCGACATTTATCAAATTGACCTATAAATCCATTGGAAAATGTTAACATTTGCCTAATAAGATTGTCATAAATCTCGACAATTACTTACCATAATTGTCATAAATATTAACAATTCTTACCAAGATTGGCATAAATGCCGATATTTCTTATCAAGATTAACGTAAATTTCAAAATTTCTTACCAATAATGTTGACATTTACTTATCAAGATTGGCATAAATTCAGGAAATTCTTACTAATAAGATTGTCATAAATGTTGACATTGGGGGTAAATTCATGAATAACATTCAAAATTACATTAAAAATAATTCTCCCATATTAATAAATATTTCAATTAATTGCATAATTTTCAAAATTGCAGTATTTGCACTCAACTCTGTACCAACCGTGCAAATATCAGTGACGAATTGAACGTCAAATGTGAACCATATTTTGATGGAATTGCGCAATGCTATCTGGAGAATAAAATTGTGATGCGATCAGCGATTGGCGATTTTTTGTGTACAATTTCACCAAACTGTATCAAACTAATTCAAGGCGGCGTTTATGTTGGCTCAGTTGGCGTAATTAGTGCAAATCCGGTGTTAGCGGGTATTGGCGCAGCAGTTGCTGGTGGCGGAGCTGTGGCATGTGGAATTGCTTGGGGCCTATGTTAAGAGAGCAGCCGTAGAAAATTCAAATGAACAAATTCTCGAAATTTGATACGCTTTTAATGTGCTATGTTATTTACATTTTTCTTCAATAATAAAATTATTTGGAATAATTTAAAATTTTCCATTCTGATATGTAAAATTTAAAATAGTTAGTATTGCAATATATAATGTTGCGGATAATATTGGAAATTGGTGTATTTACGGGAAATATACCAAGAACTGGGTTGGTTTATTTTGGAAATCTCGGCTTCTATACATCAAACAGACTGGAAAATAGTCTCACTCAATCTACTCGTCATAGTCGAATTACCTTATGAAATTTCGATTTCAGACAACCGTAAACCCTAGTCTTAGCGCCTAATTTAACTATTATGGAGTTGAAAAATTTGGAGGAGGATTCGTTATTGAAAATCGTCGTTTCGGGGCCCTTCCACTCTGGTGCCTAAACCTTAAACCACTAGGCCATCGTCCATCACCGAGAGTGTTGTTATTCTTTTGTGTGATGTTCTTTCTTTTTCACTTTGTCTATTTTTAGCACTTTTTGCTGTTGGCTTATTTTTAGTCCCCTCTAACCCTAGAACCCATGCAAGCCCTACTCTAACCTTAGCCCTAGCCCTAAACCGGTTTAAAGAAATTTCATAAATTAAATCGCCCATGCCGAATCCAATGAGCCCACTCTCTAGTCTATACGATGTCTAGAAGCCGAGATTCTCCAAACTGACCAATTCTCCAAATTGGCCGTGACATACCGTATTATCTCTTTAAAAACCTTTGTAAATTATTTTCAACCCCATAAAAATTGTGAAAATTAAAGGTCTAGCTCCTTTATTATTGGACATTTTTGAACAGATTAGAAAATTTTGTAGAGCTTTAGAGAATTAAGAAAATGTAATAAAAAAAATTTTTTAAATTCCACCAATCATGAGCTATGGGATGGGTCCTCAAAATTGAGACCGGGGAATTATTGGAAGGAGGGGTTTTAACTTTTAAAAGAGGTAATACGGTATATAAAATATCTTTCCCATCGAACATTTTAATGAATAAACAATTTTTTAAGAGAGGCAACAATGCTTCTCGTATTTCGATATAATCGAGATATTCAAAGACTGGTCAAAGATATGAAAATGAGTAGCAAATTTATCAAAAAATTTGTTTAATAATAAATATATAATATGCATAATTATAAAATTATAAAAAAAGCTGTGCATTTCTACCCTGTGTCTCACTCAAATTTTTTTCAAATATATTAAATAATATTTATAAAATATTGTTTTTATTCTTCTCCATCATTGTTCGGTGGTATCAGCGCGAAAAAATGGCGGCCTCTGTTGTTGATAGAATTCTTGTGAGGGACTTTCACTGCCGCCAGCATTGGTTGAACCACCTCCATTCATATTCAATTTTTGGAGCCATTCACAAATCTGAATTTGGGATTTTTTTCGATTGGCGATTATACAGGGTGGCCGAAAAATCCGTTCCCACTTTTATTTTTATTTTATTGATTTTCATTCATTCGTGGGATTATTGAATTATAGTTCATTTTTTAGCCCAAACATTTTCCTATAATGGCTGATAAAAGAAATTCCGCTATTGCATTATTTAATTCGGGAATGGCGCCTTCAAAGATTGCAACCCAAGTTGGCCTCTCCAAAAGGGGTGTGAGCAAAATCATCAAAAAATTCCGGTAAAAAAAATTTCAAAGAAAAAGTCCAAATAAATTGTATAGGGAATTTGGCACAATAGAGGACCTCAAAAGAAGCGGAAGACCCAAGTCAGTGAACACACCCAGAAACCGGAAAATCATCAAAATGCGAGTCAAGCGAAATTCAAGGATCTCAATGAGAAAAGTGGCCCGTGAAACCGGAATTGGAAGAACATCGGTTCGATGCATTGCAAAATCTGAACTTGGGATAAAGGCCTACAAGCTCCAAAAAGTTCAATTTCTGAATGATCAAAACAAAAGAATTAGAGTCCAAAGATGTCGACTCCTCCTTCAGCGGCACGCAGGTCCTGAGATTCTGTTTTCGGATGAAAAAATCTTCACCATCGAGGTGGCGCATAATCATCAAAATGACAGAATATGGACAACAAAACCTCCTCTTTCTGATAAGATTGTTTCCCATTCCCAACATCCCCAACAATTAATGGTTTGGGCCGGAATTTGCTCATCGGGTAAGACTCCGCTGCTTTTTGTGGATCCGGGGGTCAAAATCAACAAAAACTACTACCTTCAAGAAATTCTCCAGGGGGTTTTAGAACCTTGGGCCAGGACCCATTTCGGGAATAGGGAATGGATTTTTCAGCAAGACTCTGCCCCCGCCCATAAGGCCCGAGAAGTTCAGGAGTGGTGTCGGGACCATTTGCCTGGGTTCATTTCCACCGAAGAATGGCCTCCCTATTCCCCGGATCTGAACCCTATGGATTATTCTGTATGGTCCATTTTGGAGGCCAGGGCCTGTGCTAAACCACATAAAAATTTGGAGTCATTACGACAGTCCCTTCTTAGGGAATGGGCGAAAATTCCGGTCCAAGAGCTGCGTGCCATTTGCGAAAATTTCCCCAAACGTTTACGTCTATGTATCAAAGCCAAGGGTGGCCATTTTGAATCAATTTAATTATTGTTATACCCCTTTCTTTTGTCCATCATTTGATTGTATTTTAATCCATTTATCTTTATTTGTAATAAAGTTATGATAAAAAACAAGTGGGAACGGACTTTTCGGCCACCCTGTATAAATGGAATAATTGCTCAGAGGCTTATTATAATTGTTTTGCCAAAAGTGGATTTTCAACAAAAATTTTAAATTTATCTAATTTTATTTAAGATCTAAAAACATTTTCTAAGGGCATAGGCATGAAGTTACTTAGGTAGTTTGGTCTATTTTTTTCTTCAATTTGAAAAATTGAAGGGTCCCTTTTTGGGGTTAAAAGGATTAGGATTAGGGTAAATCAGGGAAATGGATGTGACAAGATCACCTCACCGTAACCCCTAACCCTATCCCAACACCCAAAGGGGCGACCCTTCACTTTTCCTACATTTTTTCCCATTTGAGGAAAAAAGGACCCAAACTATATAAATACCATAGGTATGAATGAGTTAGCCGCCCCCAAAACAATTTATACAAATTTTGGAAGGAACAATGCCAATATTTACCATTTGGGGATAGGTCACATATTTGATAAATGTTGGCATTGCCTCCCCCCTTACCAAAATAATCAAATATGCAATGACAAATTTAATATCAATTCCTGTTTAGTTGACAAAAAAAATTATGAAAATTTTTAATAATTTGGAATTTTGGCGCAATCAAATTTTATTTGTACCAAAATTTAATCCTATTCCAAATTTTGTTATAGTATCCATTCCATTATTTATTACCTGGGAATCGCGTTGCTGCCTACTCAACATTGTGGTGTAATATGGGCCTGTATCAGTTTGACGCCGAAAGCCCAAATAGGATTGGTCATTTGGCTGAATGGCGGCCGATTGTTGCTGATGAAAATGATGGGGACAGGGCATCACGGCTGCCGTCTGTGCAATTTGAGCGGCGGTCAATGTGTGTAAATCTTTAAAAAAAAAAGAAATATTTAATTCAAAAAATGACAAATTTTTACAATATTTAATAGTAATCAGTTATCTTAGAACGTATTGGACACTAATATCAATAAAATTCATCACAATTTTCGTATAAAATTTGGAAATTAAACTCTATGCAACTAATTGTGATGGTTGTTAAGAAAATAATTACTGGATTTGATGGAAGTTTCAAAAATTTATAAGACCAAAAATGGGGCAAAATAGATAAAAACTGAAATTTTTTTAGCCATATTTTTCTAACCAATTATTGATTGATTCAATCATTTTGATATTAAAAACACTAAAGAATTTAACCAAATTGTTTACGTTTTATTATTGGCTTTATATTGTTGGAATAATTGCCAGTATTAAACAGGAGGTATAAATTAAGTATATTAAGCATATTATAATGGTAAAATTTTTTGAAATTATCGAACCTGATAAACTTTTCACGGGCCGAAGGGAAATTTGATTGCATGGCTGTTGTCCAATGATGGCAGTGCCCGTTTGCAGGTCCATTTGATGTGGGCCACTGATCATTTCCGCCGATCCCTGCATTTGATCAACAATGCCTTCGGCTCTGGCAACGGCACAAGGTGCGGTGGATTGGATGCCTCCAGCACAAGCAGATTGGCCACCGGTGAATCCATTGCAATGTTGGTGGTGGTAACCACCAAATGGAAGGGTGCTCGCATTGACTTGTGTGAGCATTTCGGGCAGGGATTGTTGTGAACCGCAACCGGCCATTGGGAAATCCGATGCAGAGCCTTCATTCTATTGTATAAAATGGATGAAATTTTTTTATCAAAAAAAAGTAAATTATTTATTTAAAACTGCTAATTTTTTAGAAGTGTTAACCAATCTAATTTTTCTAATCATAAAAATATTTAAGCTTTGGCCAGATTCTAATAATAAATTCTCCAAACCTATTTGACATTAAACCAGTTTAATTCTTTTTTAATTAAATCTTCTAAACTTGTTGAGAAGTTAGAGCTAAACGGTTTAATTCTTCTAATAATATTTGATTTATAATTAAATTCTGTTGGAAACTATTTGGGAGAATTAAACCGGTTTAATTCATCTAATAATTAAACATTCAAATCATTTGACTTAATTTTAAACTGGTTTAAACTTATTAATCTGATGAATTTAGTTAAATTTAAACCAGTTTATTTCTCTTCTAATTCAAAATTCAAAATTTTTCTTGGATTCAAACTGATTTAATCGCTTTAATTAAACTTTAATTTGGTTTAGAATTGGACTGGTTTAATTCCTCCAGTAACTTTTTAAACATGTTTGGGCTATGAGATTAAAAATTCATATAAAAATTTGCTTGTCAAACCTGCACTTGAATAGACCATAGAGAGGAGATCAACGATGGCCTACTCATTCCAACACTGCCACTTTCATGTGTTGGATTTCCAGAACTTCCCGGCTTTTCAATTCCACCAAATGGACAGGGACAATTATTTCTTTGATTATCAGTGGAGGAGGCGGATATCTCCGATTGTTTGCTGCAATTGTTTCTGGACATATCCATTAAAAAATGCTGTGGAGTGCGAAATAAAATGTCGTCTCAAAAACTAATTTTTTTTGCAGGGGAATGAATCTGAAATTATAAAAATTTTATTTTTTATTAAATTTTAAATGTTTTAATCTTTAAATTTTAAAATGTAGGAAGGAAATTTGCTTACAATAATTCAATTTTTCAAGTCAAAATAATTAGCTTTAAGTTAGCAGATTTTGATATGACCCTTATTGGAATCAGGGCTGTGCAGGTGCCGGCTGAGACCCGGCACGGCACGGCACGTGCCGGCCTTCGGCCGGCACGGCACGGCACCATTTTGGCCGTGCCGACCATAGACCGGCACGGCACGGCACATATTTCAAAAAAAATTTTTTTTATCAAAAAGTGAAAAAATTTTATGTTATTTTCAAAAATTTTGTCCAATTTTCAAATAAAATCCAAAATTTACAAAAGAAAATTTAATTTAAAAGTATTTTTGCAATGAATTAAATTATTTTCTTCAATTATTAATTCTCCAATAAATTATTTTTATGCCTTTTCCGACCTTCGGCCGGGTCTGTGCCGGCACTGTGCCGGCACGTGCCGGCCTTCGGCCGGCACGGCACGGCACCGATCAGACTGTGCCGACCTTTGGCCGGCACGGCACGGCACGTGCCGTGCCGTGCCGTGCCGGCACGTGCCGGTGCCGGCACCTGCACAGCCCTGATTGGAATAAATTAATTCGAGAAAAGTTAAAAGTAGAATTGATTCGAAATTGCACAAAAATTTGTGAACAAAAAGGCTACAAAATCGATCTAAATCGGGCAGGTATATTTTGGCTATAATTTTCTAGGCAATTATATTTTTGATCAATAATTTTGATATCAAAATGCTCAACAGAAAAAGGTAATCGAATGTTATTAATTTTTAATTAATTAGCTTGAAAAATTGCTGAGATATTGGCCAAAATCCGATAGGCATTATTTGGTTGAATTAAAAAATTATTTGCCACTTTCCCCGCCTTTTCAGAAAAAATTAATTTACTCCAATTTATTGTTTACCAAAAAAAAAGATTTCAAAATTGGAAAAGACTCTCACCTCGCAAATGTCAATTAATAAGCCAATAGAGAGAAAACGGCCGGGGCAAACAATCCCTTCAATGGTTGACTGACTCTGTCGCTCAATTCTTGGCACACACTCAAAAAATGCCGTCGGGCAAGTAGCCAAAAAGAAATGGAACTATAAAAAGAGAATGGAAATGAGATGGCTTTTTACCGGTCGATTTCTTTCCGGCTTCCCACGAACTCACTCAGTCAGCTGACAATAACAACCAAAAAAGGAGAGCAAAGCCAAAATCCAAATTTTATGTGGAAATAGAGAGCGATAAGCTGGCACTCTGGGGAATGTCTTTGGAGAATGCCATAGGCTTTTGGGTTGTATGCCACAGCGGCGTTGCTATTTTTGTGTTGTTTTATGTGGGCGTCAGTGGTGGCACAAAAATTGTCGGCAAAATAAAAATAGATGGAAAATAACTAAAATGGCACTTTTTTCTTATGTTGTTTTTTAAGGAAATTCGGTTAGAATTAAATTCAATTTTTTGTTTATCTATAAAAAAATTCTAAAGATTAATAAAAAAAAATTATAAGAATGAGAATTTTAATAAATTGAGGAAAAATGCAATGTCTCTAATTGGCTAAAAATGTGTTTAAAATGAGTTTTGGAAACATCAAATAAAATTTTATTAGTTTTGGACATTTTATTGCATTTTATGATGAAATTTTGGCCTATTTTTGTAATATTTTATGGAGACGGTGGCACAAAATGTATGTGTTGGTAGTAATAAAAATAGACAACTAAAAGATGGTAATTTTATTTTGTTTTTATTTGTTTGTATTGTATATTATAAATGCAAATTTTAAAGGTTGTATAATTTTTAAATAGGGCAATATGAAATTGGAATTTGGAAAAAATTAGCCGCTCCTGGTTGGACTCGAACCAACAACCTTTCGGTCTTTGCACCTTCGTAACAGCCAATCGCAGTCTGGTATGATCATATTAAATTATTAAGAACATATTTCTATTCATTATAGAATATAGAAACCAGAGTGCGAATGGCCCAAAAAAATAATATAGCCGAACGCGCTAACCATTGCGCCACAAAAGCTGATGGAGGTGGAGCTCAATAAAAATTAAAAGAGGACAAAGGTAAAACAATGAAAGTTGCTAATTACTTTTAAATAATTTTAATGTTTTGGCTACTTTAATTTTATAATAATTCTGAAATGCATTTTTTCTAATGGTAATTAAGAATATTAAAAATGAGTGTGTTAGCCACTAATTATGTTCACAATAATAAATGCCTATTTTTGGCAAACCCAAGGCCGTAGTATTCAAATAATTGATAATATTAAATTTTTTAGGACATTTTTAATCAATTTTAGATTGCAAAAATGATATTTTTGTTATTTATGATTCTAAAAAATTTTTTTTATTATCATAAAAAATTCTCATTTTTTAAGAAAATGAACAATGCAGCGCACTCAAATTGAGGAAAAACAAAATTGGAAAACAATATTTTTTATTTTATAGTCGAAGGAATGGAATGAGGATTAGCGTGCACGGAAGAAGGCCGTCCATTTGCCTTTTATGCCGCTGTTTTCTTACACAAATATTCTCATTTCATTTTGTGGTCTCATCAATGTCCGTCCCCCTTGGCAATTGGAGGAATTGACATTCCTCGGTAATCCTTACGAATTGGGGTCCCAAAAAAAATTTTTTTTTAATTTTTCAAAAATTGATTTCCGGGGGTTTTTTGGGGTGCTGAACACGAATCTGACATCCATTTTGCCATATCTTACCGTCTTGGTAAGATAATGCCGACTTTTACCAAGAAAATGCCGACTTTAAAAAATGATTTTTTTTGAAATTTTAGAGTGAAAAATGAATTTTTTCGAATTAATTGAGCATATTAACACCTCTGAAAATGCAATTCAATTTCTTCGAGATCGAGGAATTCTCTCTGGGCCACCAATGTGCACTCATCCATTATGTGTTAGGCAAATGACCGAAATTAAAACGGGAAAACGCAGGCGCAGTGGCGGTGATGATACAATATGGAGATGCCCTGTTCACAAAAACAAAAAATTATCGATCAGACATGGTGTTTTATCATCTTCCTTTTAAGCGAGTTACTTTTGTTACCCTTATTTAGGATCGTTTTTGGAAAATAGTAATATTGCACCGAGGAAATTTGTTTTGTTCGTTTACCTCTGGGCTCATGGGGCACAACATCATCTTCAATTATCCCTTTGTGACATTTCTGAACCCCATGTTATTAATTGGAACAATTATTTGCGCGAAATTTGTTCACGAACATTATTGGAAAACCCTATTATTTTGGGAGGGGTTGGGAGAGTGGTGCAAATTGGTATAAAATATATTTGGTAATCTGAAAAATGAGCTGCTATTAAGATGAATCCCTAATGTCGAAGAGGAAGTATCATCGAGGGAGGCAGGTTGATGAGCGCTGGGTCTTTGGAATGTACGACGTGCATCAAAAATTGGGGATTCTTCGTTTTGTGAATGATAAAACTCAAGGCACGCTTTTCCCCCTTATCACTCAATATATTGCACCCGGCACAATGATCCACAGTGACCGCTTTTCCGCTTACGTCAATAACAATGCCGGAATTGACCCACCACCCAGCCACCTTATTAACATTCCGGTCAATCCACCATACCAACACGAAAGTGTGAACCACAGTGCCAACTTCGTGGAAGTTCATGTGGCGCCAAATCTTCGGAAAAAAGACCATCGATTCATTCAATAACATTTTGGCACAAATTGCACATTTTTACCCTGTCAATGCTTAATTTTATGTTTGCATGTTAACATTTCATGCACTTTTGTAACAATTTTTCATTGTTTTTTCTCTGAATATTAACATTTCATGCATTTTTGTTGCAATAAATAATTGCTATTTACTTAAAAGCACTTTTTGGCTTATTTTTTTAAAGTCGGCATTTTCTTGGTAAAAGTCGGCATTATCTTACCAAGACGGTAAGATATGGCAAAATGGATGTCAGATTCGTGTTCAGCACCCCAAAAAACCCCCGGAAATCAATTTTTGAAAAATTAAAAAAAAATTTTTTTTGGGACCCCAATTCGTAAGGATTACCCATTCCTCAATGCCCCAACGATATGGCACATATTGGCCGGGCCCCACATTTTAATTAGTTTTACATTTATAAACACATAAATATGGGTTTAAGGCATCTTTCCAAGGCGGCCGAATGTGAACCTAATAGAGAGCTCTGTATGAAAAGAAATGGCATGAGGGAAAAAGGGTATGAAAAGCCATGGGTTTTTCGAGAATGCATATGCCCTTTTTGACTTTGCACTTTGCAATGCTTCCTTGCAATTTCATTTAATATTTGATATTAGAAAGGAAAATATTTACCGACAAAACAAGTTTTTGACTTCTACCAAATCAGAAACTGGTTTTAGACTCAACAAACCTTAAACCATTTTGTAGATCTCATCGAGATGCATCCAATGGTATATTATTTATCTGGTTTATCCTAAAATTAAAGAGTTTAAAAACATAAACTGGAATAGATGGTTTAAATGGTTTAACTTCTTAAATTTTGGGCCAAAACAAAACAAATTATATACCAATAGATGCGTCTCGATGAGATCTACAAATTGTAATAAAGTTTTTATAGGGTCTAAAACCGGTTTCTGATTTTATAGAAGTCATTCTATTTTGTAGGTGAAAAAGCATTTTTGTCGGTAAAAAGAGTAATTTTTGTTGGTAAAAATAGCAACCTATTAGAAATACTGGGATAATCTATTTGGAAATTTACCCTTAATTAAAATTAGATTATTTACCTAAAATTTTATTTCGGTAAATTGTCATTTTTTAGATTTAAATTTGGTCATGTAAATGTTAGTGCCAGATAGATTTTACAATGAAGTAGAATTTGGATGGCCAAATTAAATGCTTTAAATATTTTGATTTTTCTAGACTCATCTGTGAGCAAATAATGATTTGTGGTTAATTAAATAAAGATTAACAAATGTCAGAGAAATAAGGTGTGATGGAAGATTTATGATTCAGATATAATAATTATAGGGGACATGCCCAACTGGGCGACGGTGCTTGTAGCTAATTAAGGGCTGATGATTTTGATATGAAATTAAAGAGCACACTAAAAGGATTAGAAAATTGGTTGAATTTGGAAATACTCAAAACTTGAAAAGAAAGAGCTGAAGCTGATTGATAAAATTCGTCTTTAGCTGGAGGATATATTTATACTCTTTTAATAGAATTATTTATATGCATAAGAGCAAATTACAGGAAAATATGTAAATTAAAATTGTTGATTCTAAAAAAAAAAAAATATGTCTGCAGAAGGCAAAATGGGTAGGATTATTCTCCGGCGTTTCGTGAGGAAAAGATGAAGCTATTTTAATGGAAATGGCCTCATCCATATATCGACCCGTCCCGACCGTTGGAATTGGAATTGAAATAGAATAAAAGGATGGGAAAAACGGATGGGTAAAAGGCTTAAGGGCTAAAAGGAAATGTGAATAACATAGAATTTGCTTGCACTTAAATTTAAAGGGGGCAAATTGGCTTATATCTATGTATGGGGATAGATTTTATGTTAACTTATAAAAAATTATATGCTAAAAAATTAATATAAATAGTAATTATAATTATGCCTATAGTACAGAATTAATTAATGCCCTTGGGGAATATCTTTCAGTTTTGTGAGGGAAAGATGAAGGTTTTCATTTTTCCATCGACCGTTGGAATTGAATAAAAGGATGGGAAAAACGGATGGGTAAAAGCTAAAGGGCTTAAGCCTTAAAGGCTAAAAGGGGGAATATGGAAGAAGGGAGAAAATTGGTTGAATTTGCGCATACTCAGACGGACTGGGAAGAGATGGATAAAATTCGCCTATATTCCTATTACATCTCTCGTCTCTTCCCAGTCATATTTCCATTTCTCTTCCCACACACAAACAAACATTTCGCGCTCTCATCCCTCCTCCCCAACATGCGCTCGAATTTTGCATTGGCCGCACTAATCCAGTCCCAGCGGTGGCCAATTCCGGCCATGGGACACAACAGCGCATGGATATGGATTGAGGTATAATGCTGAGGGCGAAAAGTGGGGAAGTGAGTTGGAGGGAAGAGGTTGTTTGTGAGGGCCATGAGAAAAGTGAGAAGATGAAAATTTTGGGTGTTCTTTGGTCTCACACACCCTAGAATCCATATATGAAGGACAATGACTTATTAACTTTGAACGAATGAGTAAAAAGACAATATACTTTAATTAGGAAATTTTTAGAATTAGATATAATTGATTTAATTTAATCACAAAGAAGTATATTTTTCCAAAAATATTAATTTAAATTATTCAAACTCTTTTAGGGTCATTTATTTAACTTGGTTGGGCATTACTTAACTTAAAATTTTAAAATAAAAAATTAAGCAAACAATAAAATTAGGAGGCAAAAGCCAAAGAATTTATAAAGGAATTTGGCCGAAATAGCCTCAAAAAATATTTTGATTTTCAAAATGAAGAATTTTATATTCCGATGATTTTATTAACAAATTATTTCCTATTTAGGATTAAGATATTGAACCGTGATCTGTAAACCTTGATGTTTCTATAATTAAATGAAATATTTAACAAATTTTTAATATGCAAACAACTCAAAAATCCTATCTAGGGAAGAGGATGGCCGTTGGTTATGTCCAGTGTTGCACAAAATTTGAGACGTCCGTCCTCTCGTCCGTCCCCTATTTTTTAATTTTCGCTCGTCCGTCCTCTCGTCCGTCCTTATTTTTTTTCAATGTGTCTCGTCCGTCCTCTCGTCCGTCCTTATTTTTTTTCAATGTGTCTCGTCCGTCCTCTCGTCCGTCCTTTTAAGGCAAAGACGAGGACGAGACGAGAGGACGGACGAAGACGAGGACGTTTTGTGCAACACTGGTTATGTCTTCTTTGGCCTCACATGAACCCTCTACTATATTTAGCTTTTGGAACAAAATAGCAAGTTGGCCTCGGGCTCACTCATCAATAGAATGGAAATGAAATTTTGGGGAATGCGGGAAAATAAATTTGGGTGGGGAATGGGAAAAAAGAGGCCGAAAAGAGTGGATGAGCGCCTAGGGAATTAGGTCTTTGTGCGTTTTCTCCTCACAATGGGAAGGAATTTTGGCATTTTTTGACGGCAAAAGCTCCATGGAACTCAAAATAGAATTTTGGCATTGAGGACTGCTATTGAGAAAGCCCATTGAATAGAATTAAATGGAAAGGGTGTGGAAATGAATGGGTTATTTTATTTTTGGTAAGTCCGCAAAATGAGAACAAATAAATTAATATTGATTGAATTTGAATGTTTCAAATAAAAATGAATGTAATTTGCTCTTTTGTAAATAAAAAAATGTAGTTTATTTTCGGTAATGTTTGTTGTCCGCCTGAATTTCATCCTTTTTCAAACATTCTGTCCGCCTTTATTTCATCCTTTTCGAAACATGCTCTCCGCCTCTTTATATTAAGAGCTAAATGAAAGAATTTTGCCTCAAAGTTCAAATTAAATTTACAATTTTGAAATAATGGCCATTTATTGCAATGTAAGAATTATTCACAATTCTGCGAAATAAAATTTAATAATCACAAATATGCATTTCAATTTTTGTAATCGCATAAAAATTGATAGTAGTATATTATTTCTACATTATTGAATAAATTTACAATATTTTGTCGTGGAAAACGATTTTTATTTTCCTTTCCCGCCGGACTTAAAATTTGTTTCCTTCATTTTTTCTTCCTTTCTTGGATTGGAATTTATTTTCCCCATTTCTCGACCCAATTGACGACTCACATATTTCCATTCTATTTGTGTTTTTGTGATCAATCTTTCTGGGATGTTTTCCAAATAAGCCTATTGACACAAAAACGCGCCCATTTTTGTAATGTTTTTGTCCAAAATACGTCCCATTTCTGGCCCTATTTAAACTAGGGTTAATTATCCATGCGCGGATAATGAAATCTCGAGTAACGGGTAGTGCGGATAATCAGGCCACGGATAAGGGACGGGTAGGCCATTTTCGAAAATTATCAGCGGATACTACCCGTCCCGTACTCGCTTGGCATACTCTACATTTTTTGAAATTTATTTAATCAAATTTAAAATAATTTCCAAAATGTAAAAAAATAATTTTTTTTTCTTTACTAAAATCCTTTAAATTATATTATTTGTTTCTAAATGACCATGATGGGCATGGTTGCCATCTCAAAAATAAAAAATTCCGACATATTGATCAAAAAATGGCAAAAACCCAGTAAAAAATAAGGGTAGCGGGTAGGCGGAGAGTCAAAGTGCGGATAACGAGTAATTCGAAAAATACGAGACGGGTAGGCGGGACGGATATCCAAAATCAAGCGAATACTCTGCCCGCGTACCCTACCCGTTCCGTCAACGGATAATTAACCCTAATTTAAACCCTGGATTTTTCCCTAATTCTTCACTTCAATTGGCTCCCACTTATTATTCCTGTCCCACAAACCCACAATTCACAAATTAAATTGCGAGCTTTTTCCATTTTATTTTGATTCGCTAAATATTTTTCATTCGTGATAAAATTATTTAATTTGCTTTTCTTGTTTGAAAAGAAGAGAAATAACGAGTTTAGGAATTGCCTTAATTCATTCCCTAAAGAACCATCTACCGACATATTTATTAAATTTTACTTTTCATTTCTAGCGTACGACGAATTTTAAAACTTAATTGTAATTATTTCAGAAAATTTTATTAGAATTTCCAGCTGCTCCTCATATTTAATTATTACATAGAATTTGACGCATTAATATTCAAAAAATTCACTTTTCTATCTAACAATAAAAAATGTCCAGACCTCTATAATTTGATGGCTGAAAATTTTTTCATGAACATTTAATTTTATGTTATATCAACAAAAGTAACAAAAATGGCCTTTATACAAAATTAATTGATACTTTGTATAATATTTGAAGACTTAGAATTTTTGTTTTTAATATTTTAAATAAATTTTAAATTGCATAAATATATTAAAATTGATGCATTTTTCTTATTTTAGTCCTCAAAGTGCATTTTATTTTAATAATATATTTTAATTAATATTATTTTGATAATTTTAACCACTTTTTAAATTTAACAGAATTTTATTTTAAAATGACGAATTCAATTATCCGTTCAAATTCCTTGCTAATTCCACCATTGGGATGTTTATTGAATTTCACTCTTTTTTGGCTTATCCTTCATCGAACACCAAAAGAAATGTGGCTCCATAGTCGGGTTCTGTTGCAAACATGCATTTTGGACATTCTTCTTTTAATTGTCTTCTGCATTGGAATGCCAGTCAGATTTACATTTTTAATATTAATTAATTGAATAAATAAATAAAAGAAAATATATTTCAATAAATAAATAATAGAAAATATATTTCAATAAATAAATAATAGAAAATATATTTTTAATAAATATATAATATAAATTATATATCAATAAATATATAATATAAATTATATTTCAATAAATAAATAATATAAAATATATTTCCATTATAGTATTCAACATTCTTTGATCCAAAAGGAATCAATGCCTTTATCCTCTTTGATGGCTATTTGATCCAATTCGGTTTATTCCGCTCATTTTTCAGCGATCCAATTCATTTGTGGTATTTGCAATTATTGTATCATTTTTTATTCCAATTGGATGTATTCGCCATTTCCGTTCAATTTGTTTATTGTTATTTTGTCTTAAATCGGTACAAAATTTATTTATATATTTTTAATAATTTATTAGAAGCATGAAAATAACGATATATCGATATTTGCTCTTCCTTACTGTACCATTTATTTGTTCATCCTTAATGACATTTGATGGTCTTTTTATAATTAAAAAGCCATTGTTGAATAATTCTACAAATTTTTCTTACATTTACATCGATTTCAACGAGAATATCACATTTGCAGCATTTGAATTGAATGTACGGCATAAATTTAAAATTTTTAATAAAAAAAATTCAGGAATTTCCAACACATATTGTTATGTTATCAGTTATATTATGCTATTTTCTATGCTATTCAATTATTATTTTTTGTGGTCGACAAATGGTCAAATATGTGGCCGTTCATGCAATGAATGAACGGTTGAAAGAGCTGAATAAACAATTGACTAAAAGTTTGATCATTATTGTGAGTTCAATAAAATAAAAATTAATAATATTTCATATGTTGTACCGAATTAGAAATTTAGCTGTTTCTGAAACCGCTAACCGAATTAAATACAAACAAATAGGCTAGCCGAATTAGAATTGTTTCAATTTCGGCTAGCCGAATTAGAAAATGAAATTAAAATCAGAACAGTGGGAATAATATCAGAACAGGTGAAAAACAAATCAGAAAAAGCCTAAATAAAATCAGAACTAACAGAATTATTATCAGAATAATCAGAATAAAATTAGAAAATCAAAATTTAATGATATTAGTTCTGATTATTTTGAAAATAATTCTGACTGTTCTGATATTAATTATGATAATAATTTGATAGTTCTGATTTTAATTAGGCCTTTGTTCTGATTCGATTTCTGATTGTTCTGATTCGATTTGCCACACTGTTCTGATTTTAAATGCCATTTACTAATTCGGCAAGCCGAAATTAAAACAAATGGTCATTTCCAATTCGGCTAGCCGTTTCAGAAACGGCTAAATTCTAATTCTGCTAACAATACATATAATATTTTATTCTAAAAAATTTATTTTTTACTTTAAGTTTATGGAAATTATAAAATTGTGTTTTTTTTCTTGAAAAAATAGGTTTTGAGTTTCTCTCAAAAATACATTTCTTTTATTTTCAGTAAATATGTAAGGAGTTAAATTAATTAACAAATTCAAATAATTATTTTATATTAATTTCAGGCCTGTTTTCCACTTATTTTACAAACCTTTTTTGGTCTTTTTTTAATTACTTCAATGCTTATAAAAGCGGCGAATTTCAACGAGGGATTTTTCGTTTATTTGCTAAATAGTTGGCTGCCAATTTTCAATCCTTTGGCCAGTCTTTGGACATTTCGACCATATCGAGATGCGTTGATTGCTCCCTTCAAAAAAGGAATAATTGACGTTGTACCGCAAACTTAAACAACAATTTGAAGAAGCACTTTTTAAAAAAATTTTTTGCTATTATACTCCTTATATCAACATCCTTAAAAAATGGATGTCAATTTTTCCTCCTGCAATTTAAATTTTTTCTTCCCGCAATTTTTTGGGACATTTTTTCTTCCTGCAATTTCAATTCTTTCTTCCTGCAAAGATTTCCCTTCTTCTCTGCTCCCTTTCTCATGGCTAACTCTCATCCCCTTTGCTCTCTTGCTTACTGCGCGGAAGTCAAAAAGAAGGTGTGCGGGATATCCGGATATATGGGGATTAAGGAGGATTAAGAGGGATTAAGCCGGATTAAGCCCCAAATTTGATGGGAAATGGCCCGTAGGGCCAGAGGAAGGTCAGGGAATTTGGCCGAAGGCAATGAGACTGGGCGGGATATAGCTGGATATAAAAGGATATACGTGGAACGTGGATTAAGGGGGATTAAGCCGGATTAAGCCCCGAAATAGATACGGAATGCCCCAGAAGGCCATGGAAACACATCGGGGAAGTATAAAAGAAGCCTGAAGATTGCGCGGGATTAAGCCGGATATAAGGTGATATACGTGGATTAAGGGGGATTAAGCCGGATTAAGCCCCGAAATGGATGGGCGTGAGTCTTGGTTTGGCTGTTTGCTTCCGGCTTCGCGAGAATCCTATTCTCCGAACCCCTAACCCTAATCCCTAGCCCTTAACTAAGTTTAATCTGGCTTAATCCCCCTATATCCAGCTTAATAAATTATAAAATTATGTTTTTTTTCTTGAAATAATAGGTTTTATATTTCACTCTAAAATACATTTTTGTACTTTTCAGTAAATATGTAAATAAAATCAAAAATAATATTATTAAATTAATTTCAGGCCTGTTTTCCACTTATTTTACAAACCTTTTTTGTTCTTTTTTTAATTACTTCAATGTTTATAAAATTTGCGAATTGGAACGAGGGATTTTTCGTTTATTTGCTAAATAGTTGGCTGCCAATTTTCAATCCTTTGGCCAGTCTTTGGACATTTCGACCATATCGAGAAGCGTTGATTGCTCCCTTCAAAAAAGGAACAATTGTTGTTGTGCCGTTTTATACAACAACTTGAAGAAAAAATTTTTAAGTTAATTTTTTGCTATTATATTCCTTAATTCTTTTAACATTTGAAAAAAAATTTATTTAAATATTCAAATAAAATTATAAAAAAATTTTACTTCTTATTTTTTATGTTTTAATTTTTAAATAAAAAATTTTTAAAGCTTGGCCATTTTTTGTGCATAGCATGCATCATGCACCAAACAACATTCATTTACGTCATCTTGAAACAATTATAAATTTTTATAAAACATATAAATTAGGGTAGTCAAAAATCGGTTTTAAACCGAAGTTTTGGGTTTCAGTTTTGACCGGTTTAGAAAAAAGGCAATAAAAATTTTAAAATTTAGATTTTACATAAATTAGCGAAAAGATCAAAGAAAATAATTAAAATATCATCTACAATACTTTTTTTTCTTCTTCAATTTCTATAAATTCTTGCCATTAAGAGAGAAATTTTATTAAAAAAAATTAGCCAGTGATTGAACCGCCGAGAAAAAACAGAGTAAAAATGACCAAATAGGGAGAAAATTTAAGTAAAAGTGAGCCATTAATTAATCGACATCGCATATTTGTTTATAATTTTGCATTGTTATATTTTTAAGAATTTTAAAAGTTACATTTCTTTAATTGCGAAATGAATGATTCCCACTTTTTAAGATACCAATATGCCAATAAAGCCAACAATAATTTTAATACATCGAATTTCCCATTAACTTTTCTCTCCAAAAAATAAATACATAGGTTTCAGATGCAAAATTTTAAATTATCAAATACACCATTTTGAAGAAAAAATAGTAAAATTAAAAATTTTAAAAATGTACTTTATTTCATGAATATTTGTATTTTTTAATAATTACAAAATTTTTTCACTTCATTCACTCTCAGACTTTTTTAATTTGCTTTTCTGCGAAATGAAGAAGTGCACGCACTATTCGTGAATAAAAAAATGTTATCGGGGGCCGTAGCAGAAGAAGGCGGTTAGAGTTAAATGACGGCGAACTTCGTGGTTAACTCGTAGCAAATGAAAAACTGCCAGTTCGTGGTCAATTAACGTGGTCAAATAACCTCGTGGTTAACGTTAACCATGACAACTAGCAAAAGAACAGAGTTGATGGTTATTTAACCACGAGTTGGTGGTAAAATGCAGACTCCCAACTTTTTTTCGAATTCATCTTACCACGAGCCTTTTAGACCCTTTAAAGACGTCCAAAAATTCTGAAAAAAATCACGCCTATAGTTTAAAGTCTCCTCTTTCTAATGGTATAAATTTTAAATTAAAATTTCAAAAAATAAAAAAGATATAAATTTTTAAAAGAGACTACCAAATAACAAGATAGCAAATGAAGGGAGTTCAGAGTTAAATGACTGACTTTCATAGTTTCGACCGTTAGTTCGCGGTAACGTTCATTTGCTACCGGTTACCACGAAGTTAGCGGTTATCTGACTCAGTCAAATGACGTTGGTTAAACAACCAAGTCAAATAACTACATTCTTCTGTTACCGCCCCCGGGACGGGATGTTTGCTTATTCATTTAATTGGGGAATGAATTTTAGAATGGTCATTAGTACATTTTTATCATTTTTTCTTTGCTACTTGTTTTAATCTGGGGTTCTCAATTCGCATCAATAAATTTTCAAATTCAGACAAATGGCATCAAAATTTCTGATTTCACGGTCAAAAATCCAATATTTAGAAAATATTTTTATATTCAAAAAATCGATTTATTTATTTTAAATTCGTTTAAATACCTTTTTTTCACTTTCTAAAAACTTTAGGCAATTTTGTAAAAGGTAATACGTATGAATTCTTTTAAAATTATTTATAAAATAGAATCGAGAACACACTATTTTTGTGAATTTTTTTAAAAATTTTTGTTCTAAAGCAAGAAAAGAGATCGCCATTTTTCGAAAAATTTTAGCCAAAAATGACCTTGCATGTATAAGAAAATGTAGGGAAAATAAAATAATTTGCAATTCTCCAAAGAATAAATCTTAAAAATTAGCATATTTTTAGATTCTATTTTCAACTTTAAGACAAATTCACAAAAATCGGTACCAATAAGAATTAAAAACCCACTGTTTTACATAACACTCCATCGATTCCATCCATAACCGTTTCAATTAATTTCAATATTATATTTATCCAGGCACAAACAATGGAAATGTTCATATTTCGTCACTCTGAATGGGCTCGCATTTATGATTGCACCGGAATTGATGTGAATTCGATTCCATTTGAGCAAAGGCATAAATTTGTGCCAGAAGCATGTGTCCTGATCGTGCTTTGCACAATTTATTATTTCCTCTATATTCCATGCATGTTTTCAATTTGGAAACATTTGGACGAAAATGTCTGCTACAAATTACTTTTCTACATTGGCATTTTGGATTTGGCCATTCTCTGGGTAATTGGCTATGTTCATGCTGTGTTCAGCCTAAATGGCAATGTTTTCTGCAGTAACCCTGTTTTGAACTTTTTGACTGGTGCCGGATTAACATGTAAAAAATCGTTTGGGACTCAAAAAATGAATAAATTGATTTTAAATTTTTAGCATTATATGTGGCTGAAAGTAGTGCTGATCTGGTAAATTTTATTGGTATTGGCTATTTGGGGTTGGAAATTATAAAAATTTATGAAACAACCAAACTTGGACCCCGTCTATTTGTCGCCTTTTATAATAATTTATTAAGAATTGAACAACTTTTAATGATTTCCGAATCCTATTAAAAAGTAGATTTTGGCTTTCTAATGTTTTAAATTTTATAAATTATTTCAGAATTTTTAAAATTTTGTCAATTTAACCTTCTTTAATATTCGATACAATTGATTAAGGAAATTTTAATGCCTTTTTTGGACATAACTTTATCAATTCTGAGCCAATTTTAATAAAATGAATATCTTTCTCTTTAATTTAAATTAAAATCATCAAATTTCCAGTCGCCTTGATTAAATTATTATTAACCCCCCATCAAATTGTTTTTTTTTTCTTATTTTAGATTTTGGCTTTTAACCGTTGTTTGGATATTATCTCCCCGACCATTTCTGGAATGCTTTTCTCCGGATTTCGAATCTACATTTGGCTTTCTATTTGTACAATTTACGCCTTATATTGGTTCTTTTTCTTGCCACCCGGTGTTTACTCCAGTCTCATTTTTGTCTGGTCCTTTGATCCCTTCATTGGATATCGCTCTGATTTCGAGGGCCAATTTGTTAACCCAATGCATGCCTTCCATAATGGTGCTATTGTCATTTTGTCCCCCCTCTTTTATGGCGTATTTGCCATCGTAATGTACATCAAAACACATTCATTCGGTGGTTTGGGCCAAGACATTCAGACTCCTCAAAAAATGGTAAAGCCAATTTTATTACTTTTTTTTCATTTTTTTCAAAGGCATTTTTACAAGTTTTTTTAATTTCCGCCATCAATGCCATCGCTTATTCCTTCTATGTGTTCATGGATTACATCATTCTACCGCAATGGTTTATCACAATGGCACAGTTTTCATGGTAGTATATTTAGACAAAATGATATTTTAAAATTCTATTTTTTAATTATATGGCCGAATAATAAGTAAAGAGGAATTTTGGATATAAACTTCTTCCCTAAAATATTTTTGTACTTTAAAGGGAAAAAATATTTTTCAGTATTATTTATATTCATGAATAATTCAAATAAAATTGTAATTTTTGTTTAAATTTGGTTTAATATAAGAAACTCTGTGAGATAACAAAAAAAAATTTAAATTTTTTTTTATATAATTTTCATAAAATTAAAATTTTCAAAAATTTTTCTTAAATTTGATAATTAAAATAAAAATTATTTTTATTTTGTTTTCACTAGGTTCCATGTTCATGGTTTTCCTCCAGTCATTTATTTGGCACTAAACCAAACAATTCGTCATGATTTTCGAATGATGTTTTATAAAATATTTTGGCCCAACAAAATTCAACGATTACATGGGGTCACAGTGAGGGTGGTCGCTGGTCGGCAAAATATTTCCAATTGAGAGAAATAATGATGGAATACGATAATCATGTAAAATAGGGCTAAATTATTTCCTCTGTGGTATTTTTCTATTTGAATTTAAATTTCACCTTCATTTGATAAAAATTTTTAATTTTAGTAGAATAATGTCTTTTTTCGGAATGAATCTTTTTTTTCACAAAAATGCTATTCACTTCTCCTATCTAAAAACTAGAGCGGACGAGGTGCGATATACCGCACACTGGTTTGTAGTACTTGCGGTTTAGACAAAATTTCTTTTTTTTACAGACAAACAGTTTTTGACTTCTAATAAATCCGGAACCGGTTTTAGATCCTACAAACCTTATAAGAATTTGTAGATCTCATCAAGACGCATTGAATGATATATAAAATGTCAGGTTTTGGCCCAAAATTAAGGGTGTTAAACCATTTAAAACCTATTTCGATTATTGGTTTTAATATTTTTAATTTTTGGCAAAAACTTTAAATTTTATATACCATTCGATGCGTCTCAATGAGATCCACAAAATGATATAAGGTTTGCTGGGTCTAAAACCGGTTTCTGATTTATAAGAAATCAAAAACTGTTTGGTCTGCAAAAAATAGTAACCAAAAATAATTACTAAAATAATATGTATATAATTTGTCGCAAACTTTTGTTCTGTCGATCTGCTGTTTGTTGGCCGGTATTGCCTTTTGCCAAAGTCGCTTTGCCTCACTTCACTGCTCATTCCTCCTCTAGTGGCCGAAGTCGTCGCTCTTGATGCCCATAAATGGTCATATTCCGTTCTACTTTTCGAATCTCTGAGCACTTTGTACGCTTCATCGATTTCTTTAAATTTTTCGCTGTCTTCTTTCTTTTTATTCACATCGGGATGATAAATTTTAACCAACTATTTATTAAAATTTGATAAAAATGAATTTAAACCTGATAATATGCATTTTTGATTTCTTTCTCCTTTGCCGTCCTTGGAATGCCCAAAATTTTATAATAATCATTTCGCGGATTGAAATTGGAATGCAGAAATCGACGCGAGAAAAGCATTGGCTTTTTCTAAAATAATTTTTTTCAATTATTGGCTTAATTGAAACTGCAAAAATTTTATCAATAAAATTTGATTTTTATATTCTGCTTTTTCAAATTAATAGACATTTTTTTGGTGCTGTCGCGTTCTGCATTAGATATTTTATCCAAACCGGTTTTGGCCTATTAAACCTTGGTAAAATGGAATAAAAATAGTGCCAATGAATTCTCAGAAGATTTAATTACCCAGAATTATAATTTTTCATGTCGAAAATTTTGGTTCGAAAATCGAAACCGGCTAAATCTAAAAGTGGGCAAAATGCCAAAGTGAAAAATTTTGCGGATTGCGCCAAACCCCATTTTTAGGGAAATTTTTGCAGACAAAAATTTTTTTTTGTAGAAAAATTACAGTTTTAGACTTCTCTTAAATCAGAAGCCGGTTTTAGACCCCATAATAAACCTTATACCATTTTGTAGATCTCATCGAGACCATCGATTTTGGTATATATTTTGTCATGATTTGACCTAAAATTAAAGAGTTTAAAACCAAAGACTGGAAAAATGGTTTGAACGGTTTAATACCCTCAAATTTTGACTAACCATTATATTATAAAATATATACCAATCGATGCGTCTCGATGAGATCCACAAAATGTTATAAGGTTTGGGGATCTAAAACCGGTTTCTGATTTATTAGAAGTCAAAAACTATTAAAGGCATTTTGTGGGTTTTTAAATATTAAACAACATTTTCAGATTTGGTTTTAAAAAGTTGAACTTTGCTGCAAAATAAATGTGGCCCGTTCAGTTGAGCTCTTCCAATTTTGTTTAATCTGCTTAGCCTTATTCGCCATGTTGACACTCCAAATTGGTTAGTAAATTTGGATTTCTTTGACTATTTAATTATAAGAATAGTGAAAATAAAAGGTGATCGAATTAATCTTAAAATATAAAAACATTAATATTTTCTGCCTATACTTTGTGGAAAATTTTTTAGTATACCTGAAAATCATTTTTTTCTTAATAATTTCAAGGCATTATAGATATTTTTCAACAATTTAAATTTTGACCGCTTTTCAAAATAATGAAATTTTCTATAATAAGACATTCGTTGGTGTATGAATAATAATATGGAGGGGATTTTTTAGGTTTTGGCCTATTTTTAATATGATATATTAGTTTTCATAAATTTAATTATTTTGTAATTTATTTTAGAGAAAATTCATTAGAAAAATGAAAAAAAAGCCAAAAAACCGGTTTTGAAACCTATTTTTTTCAAATTTTACAAAATAAAGATACATATTTTGGGATTCCTTCGACTTATTAAAAATCCGCTCCTTATTGGAAAATTATATTTATTCTATTTTTTTTTTGTAAATAATAAAATTTCAGCTACTGGAGCGCCATGCGAAGGACCCAGCCCAGAGAATTGTGCAAAATGGGATGAAATTTGGATGACGACTGGAAGAATTGATGGATATTATTATTAATAAATAACAAATCAAAAATTGATTAGCAATTTTGTTGATTTTTAGATATTTTTCTTGATAAAGAAATTTAATAGAAAAGTGCATTCCATTTTTGAAGTTTGTAAAGAAAATGGTCAATAAAGAAATGGTCAGATAAAATATAGACCCAGTATTGCAAAATCTTTTTGGTTCTATCCTTTTATTTCATATGATTTGTTTTTTTTTTTTGATTTTAACATTTTGCTGAGGAATATATTTGATTATAAAATAAAGATCATTTTCGCTACCTGATAAATTTTTGTCATCAACCAATTTTGATAAAACCCATTAAAAGGCGATGAAACGACCCTAAACTGATGAAAATAAAATTAAAAGATAGCAATTTTATAAACTATTACAGAAATTTTAATAGAAAAGATGATTAATGGGGTAAATAAGGAATTATCAACACATTTTAAATATAATAAGGCAATTAACAAAAATGGAATTTTTGGCACAAAATGCCTTTTTGAGATGAGTTGATGGGAATGGAATTAAAAGATCATTTTCTTAATTTATTATTAAATTATTGGGTCTTTATTTAAGAGGATTATTTCCTTGGCACAAAATGCCGATTTATTATGCGCTTTTTCATATCCTATTACGAAATAATATGTGGAAGGGAAGCAAAATGCGAAGGAGGCAAGGGGAGGGCAATTGAATTTCGGTTAAATCTTATTTTTTCTATCCGGAAAAGAAGGAATATGTTTTGAGATAATTAAGGAGATAGAAATTATTTATAAGCTAGAGGAAACGAAACCGAAAAATGCTCTATACATTCAGGCAAATACTCCTTGGAGAATTGTGGGAGATACAAGTCATGGAGTTTATTGTTGGGAGTTTTCAAAACATTTTCAACTTTATAATGGGTGTCAATTTTTTGCCGAATAAATTACATTCTTTTGCCAATAAATCACATTTTTTTAACGAAATATCGGGTTTTCTTGAATAACATATATATGCTTGATCCATAGACACACAAACTAAATCTAATACCCATTTTATTGAGCCATCGAGACGCGAAGATTACTATATACTTTGTAGGGTTTGGTTCAAAACTAAAAGAGTTATAAACCAAAAACCAAAATAGGGTTTAAATGGTTTAACTCTTTTATTTTCAAACCAAATCCAGACAAATTATAAAATAATCGACGCGTCTTAATGAGCTCTATAAAATGAATATAAGATTTGAGGGTCTAGGATCAATAAAAACATATTATTTAACAAAAATCGATCTTTTGGCAAAAGAATGTGAATTTTTTTTTCGGCAAAAGAATGTAATTCATTCGGCAAAAAATATTTACTCTTTTGTAATTTATATCGAATCCAAAGTGAGACATTATAAAATTAGATAATACCGAAGAAAAAGGAAAAAATTAAACATCCAAACAATAGAAAAGAAAATTTATAATCAAGAGAGTGGGTGATCCATTCATTCATCGATTCGTCCATTCGTATCCGTAGAGCATGGAACGGATGTAATTTCTTTGCTACCCCTCTCATTCTTTCTTGTCGCCAACATTTGTTGAATTTGCAGTTTGTTTTCCACTTACATTCTTGGTTGTGTTTCGTCTATTTCCATTCATGGTTGTCTTTCTAGATTTTCGTCCATTTCCACTTTCATTTTTGGTTGTCTTTCTCGATTGTTTTACCATTTTCCTTCTTAATCTTGATTTTTTCCCAAGTCCATTTTTTGCCTTTTGCATACCATCTGGAGATGGCATTTTCCCATCATTCATATCATTATCTTGTTTCTGATCGATAATGTTATCCTGATTTTGGCCATCCAACATTCTATCTTCATCGTCAATTACCACAACTTTATGGCCCTTTGGAGGTGCAATCAACACAGTTTCGCTCGGCGTTGGGTTACTTATTAAACGACCCGGACGTGATCTTTCACCGATTCTTTCATGAAATAAAAAAAATTCATTTCTACCACGGCCACCTCCACCTCCACCTCCACCGCCCCCTCCACCGCCACGGCGACGGCCACCGCCACCGCCTAAGCAACCACCAGCGTTCGTTGGATCCAAGAATGTCATAAAGATGATCAAAATGGTTATGAAAAATATCATATTGTTCATTATAATTCGAAAATTAGAATTGCAATCTAAAATGTGTGAATTTTATTAAACTATACAAATTAATTCAAATCGCGACAAAAATTAAACTTTTTTTTTTGAAATAGCTCTTATTTAATTTACTTGGATTATATTCTTCTCTTTAATCTTTGTAGAACTAGAAAAAATCCAGCAAAAATTTGTTTGGAAAATCAAGATAAATATATGGAGGATTTTGGCTACTTCCAATTAGTAAATATCATTTTTATTAACCCTATTAAAAAATTAAATCATGATGCTCGTATTTGAGTTACAAAGATGGGTTTATTTTAAAATAAGGTTGCACCCCGGAGCCCGGGGAACGATTTTCGGGGAAGGGGAATTGCGGGGAGGAAAATTTCGGGGACGGGGCAAAAAATCCCGGGGACGGGGGCGGGGACCCCGAAATTTCGGGGATTTTTACATTTTTATGCTCGTTAAATCCGAATCCGATTTAAAATTGATTATAAACTCAGGGTCGGAGCAGGGTTAAGGAAAAGGTTAACTTTTGTTAGTGGACATTCGATAAATCCATCCATTTTTAAAGCCCAATTATTTGTAAATCAAACGTACATTTAAATTGAGCACCAATACAAAAAAATGGAATCAAATGGAAAAATTGACCTCTCCTTTTTTTTGCTGATTGGTTGTAATTGTAATTTTATTTTATTTTGCAATTCGCATCCGAAAGGGCAAAATTATAGAAGGAAGAAATGAAATAAGGCACACGGATGATCGCAATTTAGAATCACGGGTGATCGCAATTTAGAATCACGGGTGATCGCAATTTAGAATCATGGGTGATCGCAATTTAGAATCACGGGTGATCGCAATTTAGAATCATGGGTGATCGCAATTTAGAATCATGGGTGATCGCAATTTAGAATCACGGGTGATCGCAATTTAGAATCACGGGTGATCATGTGATCGCAATTCAAAATTTTAAATTGAATTGGAGGGCAAAATGGCCAGAATTCGTTTTCGATTTATGGATTACATGTGCCCATTTTTGATTCTAATTTTGCATTTTTTATTTTATTATAGTTATTTTTAATTTTGGCCCTAAGAATTCATTTATTAGTAGGCGCCAGAGTTTTCGAAGAATGAATGATTATAATTTAATCTATATATTTTAAAGTATTATTTTTTGATTTTGCAGGCTTTACTGAGCGAGTTAATAGTTTTGTCAAAAAATATCCTTCGGAGTAAAGCAAATGAATAAAATTGAAATTGAAAAGAAGGAAGAAAAAGAAAAACCCAAAAAAGAATGACAACAAAATTGAGTGCCACAAATTATTCCAAATCATCCTCAAATCAAAGAAAATTCATTAAATAATTTATAATATTACTTTAACTAAATTTGCTAATATGATAAAAATTCTTTTAATATTTTTTAATTTTACAAAAATTATTGAAATAATTTATGCTGGAGAAAATGATGCAGGCCATCGCAAGGGAAAAAAGTCAAAAGAAAATTGGACGAATTTTTGGAACAAAATTCTTCAAATGAATTTAAGCAAGAATCAATAACTAATTATCATCATAATTATTTCAGAGGAGGTAATGGGATAAACAAAATTTTCCAAATTTCCTTTTTTTACCTTCACGATTGATCAACAGGAAAAAAAATCCACCGAGCAAAAATTTATTCAATCCACTCTTGGCACAACCTACAATTCCATCGATTCTCTTTTCTCCATCAATCGTTTATCCAATTCGTTGCGAATTTTCTGGTTAAATCCTTTTTCAATATAAAAAATATGTAATAGATTTTGAGAGAATTAAATATTCAGCAATTATTATAAGCTAGAGGAATCGGAACCGAAAAAGGCTCGATACATTGATCAGACAAAGACTCTTTGGAGAATTGGGGAATAAGTAATGGAGTTTTTAATAGTATTGTTGAAAATTTTCAAAACATTTCAACATTGTAATTTATATCGAATTCAAAGTGAGACATTATAAAATTAGATAATACCGAAGCAAATGAAAAAATTAAACATCAAAAATTAGAAAGGAAAATTTATAATCAAGAGAGTGGGTGATCCATTCATTCTTCGATCCATCCATTCAAATCCGTAGAGCATGGAACGGATGTAATTTCTTTGCTACCCCTCTCATTCTTTCTTGTCGTCAGCATTTGTTGAATTTACAGCCTTTTTTCCACTTACATTCTTGGTTGTGTTTCGTCTATTTCCATTCATGGTTGTCTTTCTAGATTTTCGTCCATTTCCACTTTCATTTTTGGTTGTCTTTCTCGATTGTTTTACCATTTTTCTTCTTAATCTTGATTTTTTCCAAAGTCGATTTTTTGCCTTTTGCATACCATCTGGAGATGGCATTTTCCCATCATTCATATCATTATCTTGTTTCTGATCGATAATGTTATCCTGATTTTGGCCATCCAACATTCTATCTTCATCGTCAATTACCACAATTTTATGGCCCTTTGGAGGTGCAATCAACACAGTTTCGCTCGGCGTTGGGTTACTTATTAAACGACCCGGACGTGATCTTTCACCGATTCTTTCATGAAATAAAAAAAATTCATTTCTACCACGGCCACCTCCACCTCCACCTCCACCGCCCCCTCCACCGCCACGGCGATGGCCACCGCCACCGCCTAAGCAACCACCAGCGTTCGTTGGATCCAAGAATGTCATAAAGATGATCAAAATGGTTATGAAAAATATCATATTGTTCATTATAATTCGAAAATTAGAATTGCAATCTAAAATGTGTGAATTTTATTAAACTATACAAATTAATTCAAATCGCGACAAAAATTTAACTTTTTTTTTTTGAAATAGCTCTTATTTAATTTACTTGGATTATATTCTTCTCTTTAATCTTTGTAGAACTAGAAAAAATCCAGCAAAAATTTGTTTGGAAAATCAAGATAAATATATGGAGGATTTTGGCTACTTCCAATTAGTAAATATCATTTTTATTAACCCTATTAAAAAATTAAATCAAGATGCTCGTATTTGAGTTACAAAGGTGGGTTTATTTTAAAATAGGGTTGCACCCCGGAGCCCGGGGAACGATTTTCGGGGAAGGGGAATTGCGGGGAGGAAAACTTCGGGGACGGGGCAAAAAATCCCGGGGACGGGGGCGGGGACCCCGAAATTTCGGGGATTTTTACATTTTTATGCTCGTTAAATCCGAATCCGATTTAAAATTGATTATAAACTCAGGGTCGGAGCAGGGTTAAGGAAAAGGTTAACTTTTGTTAGTGGACATTCGATAAATCCATCCATTTTTAAAGCCCAATTATTTGTAAATCAAACGTACATTTAAATTGAGCACCCATACAAAAAAAATGGAATCAAATGGAAAAATTGACCTCTCCTTTTTTTTGCTGATTGGTTGTAATTGTAATTTTATTTTATTTTGCAATTCGCATTGGAAAGGGCAAAATTATAGAAGGAAGAAATGAAATAAGGCACACGGATGATCGCAATTTAGAATCACGGGTGATCGCAATTTAGAATCACGGGTGATCGCAATTTAGAATCATGGGTGATCGCAATTTAGAATCACGGGTGATCGCAATTTAGAATCACGGGTGATCGCAATTTAGAATCACGGGTGATCGCAATTTAGAATCATGGGTGATCGCAATTTAGAATCACGGGTGATCGCAATTTAGAATCATGGGTGATCGCAATTTAGAATCACGGGTGATCGCAATTTAGAATCACGGGTGATCGTGTGATCGCAATTCAAAATTTTAAATTGAATTGGAGGGCAAAATGGCCAGAATTCGTTTTCGATTTATGGATTACATGTGCCCATTTTTGATTCTAATTTTGCAATTTTTATTTTATTATAGTTATTTTTAATTTTGACCCTAAGAATTCATTAGGCGCCAGTGTTCGAATAATGAATGATTATAATTTAATCTATATATTTTAAAGTATTATTTTTTGATTTTGCAGGCTTTACTGAGCGAGTTAATAGTTTTGTCAAAAAAATATCCTTCGGAGTAAAGCAAATGAATAAAATTGAAATTGAAAAGTAGGAAGAAAAAGAAAAACCCAAAAAAGAATGACAACAAAATTGAGTGCCACAAATTATTCCAAATCATCCTCAAATCAAAGAAAATTCATTAAATAATTTATAATATTACTTTAACTAAATTTGCTAATATGATAAAAATTCTTTTAATATTTTTAAATTTTACAAAAATTATTGAAATAATTTATGCTGGAGAAAATGATGCAGGCCATCGCAAGGGAAAAAAGTCAAAAGAAAATTGGACGAATTTTTGGAACAAAATTCTTCAAATGAATTTAAGCAAGAATCAATAACTAATTATCATTATAATTATTTCAGAGGAGGTAATGTGATAAACAAAATTTTCCAAATTTCCTTTTTTTTACCTTCACGATTGATCAACAGGAAAAAAAATCCACCGAGCAAAAATTTATTCAATCCACTCTTGGCACAACCTACAATTCCATCGATTCTCTTTTCTCCATCAATCGTTATCCAATTCGTTGCGAATTTTCTGATTAAATCCTTTTTCAATATAAAAAATATGTAATAGATTTTGAGAGAATTAAATATTCAGCAATTATTATAAGCTGGAGGAATCGGAACCGAAAAAGGCTCGATACACTGATCAGACAAAGACTCTTTGGAGAATTGGGGAATAAGTAATGGAGTTTTTAATAGTATTGTTGAAAATTTTCAAAACATTTCAACATTGTAATTTATATCGAATCCAAAGTGAGACATTATAAAATTAGATAATACCGAAGAAAAAGGAAAAAATAAAACATCAAAAATTAGAAAGGAAAATTTATAATCAAGAGAGCGGGTGATCCATTCATTCATCGATTCGCATCCATTCGAATCCGTAGAGCATGGAACGGATGTAATTTCTTTGCTACCCCTCTCATTCTTTCTTGTCGTCAGCATTTGTTGAATTTACAGCCTTTTTTCCACTTACATTCTTGGTTGTGTTTCGTCTATTTCCATTCATGGTTGTCTTTCTAGATTTTCGTCCATTTCCACTTTCATTTTTGGTTGTCTTTCTCGATTGTTTTACCATTTTTCTTCTTAATCTTGATTTTTTCCAAAGTCGATTTTTTGCCTTTTGCATACCATCTGGAGATGGCATTTTCCCATCATTCATATAATCTTGTTCATCATCGTCAATTACCAAAACTTTATGGCCCTTTGGAGGTTCAATCAACACAATTTCGCTCGACGATGGGTTATTTATTAAACGTCCATGTCGTCTTTTATCTTTGAAAGTTTCTCCATACCATACTTTATGTTCATGGTGACCACCACCCCTGCCACCGCCACGGCGACGGCCACCGCCACCGCCTAAGCAACCACCAGCGTTCGTTGGATCCAAGAATGTCATAAAGATGATCAAAATGGTTATGAAAAATATCATATTGTTCATTATAATTCGAAAATTAGAATTGCAATCTAAAATGTGTGAATTTTATTAAACTATACAAATTAATTCAAATCGCGACAAAAATTAAACTTTTTTTTTTTGAAATAGCTCTTATTTAATTTACTTGGATTATATTCTTCTCTTTAATCTTTGTAGAACTAGAAAAAATCCAGCAAAAATTTGTTTGGAAAATCAAGATAAATATATGGAGGATTTTGGCTACTTCCAATTAGTAAATATCATTTTTATTAACCCTATTAAAAAATTAAATCAAGATGCTCGTATTTGAGTTACAAAGGTGGGTTTATTTTAAAATAGGGTTGCACCCCGGAGCCCGGGGAACGATTTTCGGGGAAGGGGAATTGCGGGGAGGAAAACTTCGGGGACGGGGCAAAAAATCCCGGGGACGGGGGCGGGGACCCCGAAATTTCGGGGATTTTTACATTTTTATGCTCGTTAAATCCGAATCCGATTTAAAATTGATTATAAACTCAGGGTCGGAGCAGGGTTAAGGAAAAGGTTAACTTTTGTTAGTGGACATTCGATAAATCCATCCATTTTTAAAGCCCAATTATTTGTAAATCAAACGTACATTTAAATTGAGCACCCATACAAAAAAAATGGAATCAAATGGAAAAATTGACCTCTCCTTTTTTTTGCTGATTGGTTGTAATTGTAATTTTATTTTATTTTGCAATTCGCATTGGAAAGGGCAAAATTATAGAAGGAAGAAATGAAATAAGGCACACGGATGATCGCAATTTAGAATCACGGGTGATCGCAATTTAGAATCACGGGTGATCGCAATTTAGAATCATGGGTGATCGCAATTTAGAATCACGGGTGATCGCAATTTAGAATCACGGGTGATCGCAATTTAGAATCACGGGTGATCGCAATTTAGAATCATGGGTGATCGCAATTTAGAATCACGGGTGATCGCAATTTAGAATCATGGGTGATCGCAATTTAGAATCACGGGTGATCGCAATTTAGAATCACGGGTGATCGTGTGATCGCAATTCAAAATTTTAAATTGAATTGGAGGGCAAAATGGCCAGAATTCGTTTTCGATTTATGGATTACATGTGCCCATTTTTGATTCTAATTTTGCAATTTTTATTTTATTATAGTTATTTTTAATTTTGACCCTAAGAATTCATTAGGCGCCAGTGTTCGAATAATGAATGATTATAATTTAATCTATATATTTTAAAGTATTATTTTTTGATTTTGCAGGCTTTACTGAGCGAGTTAATAGTTTTGTCAAAAAAATATCCTTCGGAGTAAAGCAAATGAATAAAATTGAAATTGAAAAGTAGGAAGAAAAAGAAAAACCCAAAAAAGAATGACAACAAAATTGAGTGCCACAAATTATTCCAAATCATCTTCAAATCAAAGAAAATTCATTAAATAATTTATAATATTACTTTAACTAAATTTGCTAATATGATAAAAATTCTTTTAATATTTTTAAATTTTACAAAAATTATTGAAATAATTTATGCTGGAGAAAATGATGCAGGCCATCGCAAGGGAAAAAAGTCAAAAGAAAATTGGACGAATTTTTGGAACAAAATTCTTCAAATGAATTTAAGCAAGAATCAATAACTAATTATCATTATAATTATTTCAGAGGAGGTAATGTGATAAACAAAATTTTCCAAATTTCCTTTTTTTTACCTTCACGATTGATCAACAGGAAAAAAAATCCACCGAACAAAAATTTATTCAATCCACTCTTGGCACAACCTACAATTCCATCGATTCTCTTTTCTCCATCAATCGTTATCCAATTCGTTGCGAATTTTCTGATTAAATCCTTTTTCAATATAAAAAATATGTAATAGATTTTGAGAGAATTAAATATTCAGCAATTATTATAAGCTGGAGGAATCGGAACCGAAAAAGGCTCGATACACTGATCAGACAAAGACTCTTTGGAGAATTGGGGAATAAGTAATGGAGTTTTTAATAGTATTGTTGAAAATTTTCAAAACATTTCAACATTGTAATTTATATCGAATCCAAAGTGAGACATTATAAAATTAGATAATACCGAAGAAAAAGGAAAAAATAAAACATCAAAAATTAGAAAGGAAAATTTATAATCAAGAGAGCGGGTGATCCATTCATTCATCGATTCGCATCCATTCGAATCCGTAGAGCATGGAACGGATGTAATTTCTTTGCTACCCCTCTCATTCTTTCTTGTCGTCAGCATTTGTTGAATTTACAGCCTTTTTTCCACTTACATTCTTGGTTGTGTTTCGTCTATTTCCATTCATGGTTGTCTTTCTAGATTTTCGTCCATTTCCACTTTCATTTTTGGTTGTCTTTCTCGATTGTTTTACCATTTTTCTTCTTAATCTTGATTTTTTCCAAAGTCGATTTTTTGCCTTTTGCATACCATCTGGAGATGGCATTTTCCCATCATTCATATAATCTTGTTCATCATCGTCAATTACCAAAACTTTATGGCCCTTTGGAGGTTCAATCAACACAATTTCGCTCGACGATGGGTTATTTATTAAACGTCCATGTCGTCTTTTATCTTTGAAAGTTTCTCCATACCATACTTTATGTTCATGGTGACCACCACCCCTGCCACCGCCACGGCGACGGCCACCGCCACCGCCTAAGCAACCACCAGCGTTCGTTGGATCCAAGTATGTCATAAAGATGATCAAAATGGTTATGAAAAATATCATATTGTTCATTATAATTCGAAAATTAGAATTGCAATCTAAAATGTGTGAATTTTATTAAACTATACAAATTTAATTTAAATCGCGACAAAAATTTTAAATTTTTTTTGAAATAGCTCTTTTTTAATTTACTTGGATTATATTCTTCTCTTTAATCTTTGTAGAACTAGAAAAAATCCAACAAAAATTTTTGAAAAAATGTATGGAAAATGAAGATAAATATATGGAGGATTTTGGCTACTTCCAATTAGTAAATATCATTTTTATTAACCCTGTTAAAAAATTAAATCATTATGCTCGTATTTGAGTTACAAAGGTGGGTTTATTTTAAAAATCCCTACTGGTGTTTATTTAACTCGGGTTAAAGGTCAATTCAAAACGGGTTTATTGCTTTTCTTTTAACCTGAGTTTATTTACATTTTTTATGCTCGTTAAATCCGAATCCGATTTAAAATTGATTATAAACTCAGGGTCGGAGAAGGGTTAAGGAAAAGGTTAATTTTGTTAGTGGCAAATAAAATATGAATTATACATCATTCGATTCCTCTCTTCGAGCTGAGCCTTAACCTTAACTTATAATAAATTTTTGAAAATATTGAAATAGAAAAAAAGATGGCTTTAACGACTGCTAACCCGGTTTAAGCTAACCAAAGGAATCTTTCATTTTCCCTTCTATTAACCCGGCTTAAAAAATTCGAGTAAAAGACGAGCTTAGAGATATAATGTGAAAATAAACCCGGATATAATTAACCCAAAGCCGAGCATAATGGTTAATTTTAGCATGCTAAATTTGTAATTGAAAAATATCCTTTTATATTTATTGGTGTTGTTAAAAGAATGAAAAGGGAGAAAAATGCGATCACAGGGAGAATGCCACAAATTTGCTCATTTTTGGAGTTTAGGTTAATTTTTGAATTATTGTTGTATTTAAAACGGATGGATAAATCCATGCATTTTTAAAGCCCAATTATTTTGTAAATCAAACGTACATTTAAATTGAGCACCCATACAAAAAAATGAAATCAAATGGAAAAATTGACCTCTCCTTTTTTTTGCTGATTGGTTGTAATTGTAAATTCTATTTTACTTTTGCAATTCCCATCCGAAAGGGCAAAATTGCAGGAGGAAGGGAATGAAATATGGCACAAGGGTGATCGCAATTTAGAATTCACGGGTGATCGCAATTTAGAATTCACGGGTGATCGCAATATAGAATTCACGGGTGATCGCAATTTAGAATCACGGGTGATCCCAATATAGAATTCACGGGTGATCGCAATTTAGAATCACGGATGATCGCAATTTAGAATCATGGGTGATCGCAAATTCACGGGTGATCGCAATATAGAATTACGGGTGATCCTAATATAGAATTCACGGGCGATCGTGTGATCGCAATTGAAAATTTTAAATTGAATTGGGGGGCAAAATAGCCAGCATTCGTTTTCAATTTATTATTTACAATTGTCTATTTTTTGATGCAAATTTTGTAATTTTTATTTTATTCTAGTTATTTTTAATTTTGGCCCAAAAAATTCGTTTATTAGTAGGCGCCAGTGTTTTCGAAGAATGAATGATTATAATTTAATCTATAGTATTCTTTTTTGATTTTGCAGGCTTTACTGATGAGCAATAGTTTGGTTTCTAGAGTCGCCGATGCACAATTAAGAAGGGATGTTGCCGATTTGCTATTGAGAACAAAAAATGCTATAAATTAATCGAATAATTTGGTCAAAAGTTCTGAATTAATTCAGGAAAAAGAGGAAAAACGAACAACTAAAAAAGGAAATTGACAAATTGCTAAAGTCGAAAAATTTGGTTAATGATTTTGTATTTATATATTATTTTAAAAATAATTATTCACAAAATGAAACAAAGTGATTTCTCAATAATTCCTTGTTCCTTCCCAATTTTGTTAACAGCAATTTATATTGAAATATAAAAAAGGGTAAAAGAAAATATGAATTATACAAATGTTTTCAGATCTGACCCCATTCTTGAAACTCCCATTTTCAATTAATTAATAATTACTATTTTTCAGAATAAAAACTACTTTTTTGCAGGAAAACAAATATTTAACTTCTATTAAACCAGGAACCGGTTTTTGATTCACATAATTATTTGTAAGCTATAGAATAGGAAACCGAAAAATGTTCAGCACATTTAAATAAAGACTCCTTTGTCCTTGGAGAATTGGGTAAAATACAAGTCATAGAGCTATTAAAAGTATAGCTGCTGGAGGGTAAAACATTTGCAACTTGCTAATTTTTATCGAATCCGAAATGAGACATTATAAAATTAGATAACCGAAGTAAAAGAAAAAAAAATTAAAAACCAATTGAAAGAAAAATTTTTAAATCAAGAGTGTGTGTGATCCATTCATTCATCGATTCGCATCCATTCGTATTCGTAGAGCATGGATATGATTTAATTTCTCGGCTAAACTTCTCACCCTTTCTTGTCGCCAACATTTGTTGAATTTACAGCCTTTTTTCCACTTCCATTTCTTGGTTGTGTTTCGTCTATCCAATATATAATTTTGGAAGAGTTTGTATGTGGGTCACGTTTGTCACGTTTGTGTTTGTGGTTTGTGTTTTGTGCTGTGGGCACTTGGCGAGTGGGGCTGAGGAAGAAAGGAGAAATGGTCTTTGCTTTGCGTCGCTGCTCTATGTGTGAATGAAAAATCGATATTGTTAGAGAGTAGAAGTTGGAAGGAGAGCGGAGAGAGATGCAGATGCAGACTATAGTTTTGTATTGAATCAGAGAAAAATAAATTAAAACGAGAGTGTAGTGAGTGAAGTAAAAAGTATAGAGATGCAGAATCTTGCTTCGTATATGATCAGAGAAAAAGAAATTAGAAAGAGAGTAGGGAAAAAGGAGGAAAGAAGGAAGGGAAGGCGAATTGCAGTTTGCAGCTAAGCCATTAGTTAAGACCAAATTTGATGTTTATGCCAAGGCATTTTGTTTGGAAGACCGGTAACATGGATAGATTTTTAGCTCATTTTAAAGCTCTTTTCATGAGGAATCGAATGGTATATGAATTATTGATGTAAGTACATTTCTTTGTGAGATATAACTGAAGGAGGGCGGAAGGAGGGATAATGTTTATGATAAAAGGCATTTTGTTTGGAAGGCCGGTAACACGGATAGATTTTTAGTTTATTTTAAAGCTTTTTTCTTGAGGAATTGAATGGTATATGAATCATTGCTATATGTAAATTTCTTTGGGAGATATAGCCGAAGGAAGGCCGAAGGAGGGATGGAGGAGGGTGGAAGGATTTATGCCAAGGCATTTTGTTTGGAAGACCGGTAACATGGATAGATTTTTAGTTTATTTTAAAGCTTTTTTCTTGAGGAATTGAATGGTATATGAATCATTGCTATATGTAAATTTCTTTGTGAGATATAGCCGTATGAGGGCTAAAGGAGGGATAATGTTTATGTCATGGCATTTTGTTTTATGAGTAGTATAGTAGAATTGATTGATGCTCTGTTTAAGGACTTGGATAGCGCAGATGGTAGAGTGCTAGACTTTTGCTGTGTAGGTCAAGTTCGATTTTCGATTCCCCAGTGCGACAAATAGTTTTTTTTAATCATTTTTTACATTTTATCCTTCACAATTTAATTCTCTGAGCCCCGAAGGGGTGAAGATGATATAGGGAAACAATCAACGGGCGAGCGAAGCGAGCTGAGCTCCGAAGGGGCGAAGAAGACAACAACAGTCACACTTCCCTAGGTCAGTAGAACGCCCGAAGGGCGTTCGCAAGAGCTAGTTTCCATAATTGGTTGCTTTTCTAGATTTTCGTCCATTTCCACTTACATTTTTGGTTGTCTTTCTCGATTGTTTTACCATTTTTCTTCTTAATCTTGATTTTTTCCAAAGTCCATTTTTTGTCTCTAGCATACCACCCGGAGATGGCATTTTCCCATCATTCATATCATTATCTTGTTACTGATCGATAATGTTATCCCGATTTTGGCCATCCAACATTCTATCTTCATCGTCAATTACCACAACTATTTTAAGAATAATTAAAATCTATAAAATTTATAATGAAATATATTTCATTTTTTTACTCCACCATAATCCGCTTGAGCAGCCAATATCTCGAATATTTAATTGAATTTATCAGATTCATCTTCTAATTATTTGCAAATATTTTATCAATATATTATATAACAATAATAATGCTTATCAAATAGGATAATTTAGTGAATTAAATTTAATATAATATATCAAAACTAACAATTGAAAATCCTCAAAATTTAGGCTCAAATTTTTCTATTTATGTATTTTCTAGAAATTTGCAGGAAATAATTTATATAGATGACTTTATATTATTTTAAGAATAATTAAAATCTATAAAATTAATAATGGAATATAATTCATTTTTTTAATCCACCATAATCCGCTTGAGCAGCCAATATCTCGAATTTTTAATTGAATTTATCAGATTAATCTTTTATTTATTTGCAAATATTTTATGAATTAATTATATAACAATAACGATGCTTATCAAAGACGACAATTTATTGAATAAAATTTAATATAATATATCAAAACTAACAATTGAAAATACTCAAAATTTAGGCTCAAATTTTTCTATTTATGTATTTTCTAGAAATTTGCAGGAAATAATTTATATAGATGACTTTATATTATTTTAAGAATAATTAAAATCTATAAAATTAATAATGGAATATAGTTCATTTTTTTACTCCACCATAATCCGCTTGAGCAGCCAATATCTCGAATATTTAATTGAATTTATCATATTTATCTTTTAATTATTTGCAAATATTTTATGAATAAATTATAAAACAATAACGATGCTTATCAAAGACGACAATTTAGTGAATTAAATTTAATAAAATATATCAAAATTAACAATTGAAAATCCTCTACATTTAGGCTCAAATTTTTCTATTTATGTATTTTCTAAATTTGCAGGAAATAATTTATATAGATGACTTTATATTATTTTAAGAATAATTAAAATCTATAAAATTAATAATGGAATATAGTTCATTATTTTAATCCACCATAATCCGCTTGAGCAGCCCATATCTCGAATATATAATTGAATTTATCAGATTCATTTTTAAACTACTTGCAATTATTTTATAAATAAAATATATAACAATAACGATGCTTATTAAAGACGACAATATATTGAATTAAATTTAATAAAATATATCGAATCTAACAATTGAAAATCCTCTACATTTAGGCTCAAATTTTTCTATTTATTTATTTTCAAGAAATTTGCAGGAAATAATTTATATAGATGACTTTATATTTTAAGAATAATTAAAATCTATAAAATTAATAATGGAATAAAATTCATTTTTTTAATCCACCATAATCCGCTTGAGCAGCCCATATCTCGAATATTTAATTGAATTTATCAGATTCATTTTTGAATTATTTGCAAATATTTTATTAAAGAATTATATAACAATAACAATGCTTATCAAATACGACAATTTATTGAATTAAATTTAATATAATATATCTAAACTAACAATTGAAAATCCTCTACAATTAGGTTCAAATTTTTCTATTTATTCATTTTCTAGAAATTTGCAGGAAATAATTTATAAAGATGATTTTATATTATTTTAGAAATAATTGAAATTAATAAAATTAATAATAGAATATAATTCATTTTTTTACTCCACCATAATCCGTTTGAGCAGCCTATATCTCGAATATTTAATTGAATTTATAAAATTCATCTTTGAATTATTTGCTAATATTCTTTGAATAAATTATATAACAATAATGATGCTTATCAAAGATGGCAATTTATTGAATTTAATTTAATATAATATATCAAAACTAACAATTGAAAATCCTCAAAATTCAGGCTCAAATTTTTATTTTTATTTATTTTCAAGATATTTGCAGGAAATAATTGATAGAGATGACTTTATATTATTTTAAGAATAATTAAAATCTACAAAATTAATAATAGAATATAATTCATTATTTAATTCCACCATAATCCGCTTGAGCAGTCAATATCTCGAATATTTAATTGAATTTATCATATTTATCTTTTAATTATTTGCAAATATTTTATGAATAAATTATATAACAATAACGATGCTTATCAAAGACGACAATTTATTGAATTAAATTTAATATAATATATCAAAACTAACAATTGAAAATCCTCAAAATTTAGGCTCAAATTTTTCTATTTATTTATTTTCTAGAAATTTGCAAGAAATAATTGATAGAGATGACTTTATATTATTTTAAAAATAATTAAAATTTACAATATTAATAATGGAATATAATTCATTTTTTTACTCCACCATAATCCGCTTGAGCAGCCTATATCTCGAATATTTAATTGAATTTATCAGATTCATTTTTGAATTATTTGCAAATATTTTATTAAAGAATAATGTAACAATAACGATGCTTATCAAATACGACAATTTAGTGAATTAAATTTAATATTATATATCAAAACTAACAATTGAAAATCCACTACATTTAGACTCAAATTTTTCTATTTATGTATTTTCTAGAAGTTTGCAGGAAATAATTTATATAGATGACTTTATATTATTTTAAGAATAATTAAAATTTACAAAATTAATAATAGAATATAATTCATTATTTAATCCACCATAATCCACTTGAGCAGCCAATATCTCGAATATATAATTGAATTTATCAGATTCATTTTTAAATTATTTGCAATTATTTTATGAATAAATTATATAACAATAACGATGCTTATCAAAGACGACAATTTAGTGAATAAAATTTAATACAATATATCACAACTAACAATTGTAAATCCTCTACATTTAGGCTCAAATTTTTCCATTTTATGTATTTTCTAGAAGTTTGCAGGAAATAATTTATATAGATGACTTTATATTATTTTAAGAATAATTAAAATTTACAAAATTAATAATAGAATATAATTCATTATTTAATTCCACCATAATCAGCTTGAGCAGCCCATATCTCGAATATATAATTGAATTTATCAGATTCATTTTTAAACTACTTGCAATTATTTTATAAATAAATTATATAACAATAACGATGCTTATCAAATAGGATAATTTAGTGAATTAAATTTAATATAATATATCAAAACTAACAATAGAAAATCCTCTACATTTAGGCTCAAATTTTTCTATTTATGTATTTTCTAGAAATTTGCAGGAAATAATTTATATAGATGACTTTATATTATTTTAAGAATAATTAAAATCTATAAAATTAATAATGGAATATAATTCATTTTTTTAATCCACCATAATCCGCTTGAGCAGCCCATATCTCGAATATTTAATTGAATTTATCAGATTCATTTTTAAACTACTTGCAATTATTTTATAAATAAATTATAAAACAATAACGATGCTTATCAAATAGGATAATTTATTGAATTAAATTTAATACAATATATCACAACTAACAATTGAAAATCCTCTACATTTATGCTCAAATTTTTCTATTTATTTATTTTCTAGAAATTTGCAGGAAATAATTGATAGAGATGAATTTATATTATTTTAAGAATAATTAAAATCTACAAAATTAATAATGGAATATAATTCATTATTTAATTCCACCATAATCCGCTTGAGCAGCCAATATCTCAAATATATAATTGAATTTATCAGATTCATCTTTGAATTATTTGCAAATATTTTATTAAAGAATTATATAACAATAACGATGCTTATCAAAGACGACAATTTATTGAATTAAATTTAATACAATATATCACAACTAACAATTGAAAATCCTCAAAATTCAGGCTCAAATTTTTCTATTTATGTATTTTCTAGAAATTTGCAGGAAATAATTTATATAGATGACTTTATATTATTTTAAAAATAATTAAAATTTACAAAATTAATAATAGAATATAATTCATTATTTAAATCCACCATAATCCGCTTGAGCAGCCAATATCTCAAATATATAATTGAATTTATCAGATTCATCTTTTATTTATTTGCAAATATTTTATGAATAAATTATATAACAATAACGATGCTATCAAAGATGACAATTTAGTGAATTAAATTTAATACAATATATCACAACTAACAATTGAAAATCCTCAAAATTCAGGCTCAAATTTTTCTATTTATGTATTTTCTTGAAATTTGCAGGAAATATTTGATAGAGATGACTTTATATTATTTTAAGATTAATTAAAATCTACAAAATTAATAATGGAATATAATTCATTTTTTTACTCCACCATAATCCGCTTGAGCAGCCTATATCTCGAATATTTAATTGAATTTATCAGATTCATTTTTGAATTATTTGCAAATATTTTATTAAAGAATAATGTAACAATAACGATGCTTATCAAATACGACAATTTATTGAATTAAATTTAATATAATATATCTAAACTAACAATTGAAAATCCTCTACAATTAGGTTCAAATTTTTCTATTTATTCATTTTCTAGAAATTTGCAGGAAATAATTTATAAAGATGATTTTATATTATTTTAGAAATAATTGAAATTAATAAAATTAATAATAGAATATAATTCATTTTTTTACTCCACCATAATCCGTTTGAGCAGCCTATATCTCGAATATTTAATTGAATTTATAAAATTCATCTTTGAATTATTTGCTAATATTCTTTGAATAAATTATATAACAATAATGATGCTTATCAAAGATGGCAATTTATTGAATTAAATTTAATATAATATATCAAAACTAACAATTGAAAATCCTCAAAATTCAGGCTCAAATTTTTATTTTTATTTATTTTCAAGATATTTGCAGGAAATAATTGATAGAGATGACTTTATATTATTTTAAGAATAATTAAAATCTACAAAATTAATAATAGAATATAATTCATTATTTAATTCCACCATAATCCGCTTGAGCAGTCAATATCTCGAATATTTAATTGAATTTATCATATTTATCTTTTAATTATTTGCAAATATTTTATGAATAAATTATATAACAATAACGATGCTTATCAAAGACGACAATTTATTGAATTAAATTTAATATAATATATCAAAACTAACAATTGAAAATCCTCAAAATTTAGGCTCAAATTTTTCTATTTATTTATTTTCTAGAAATTTGCAAGAAATAATTGATAGAGATGACTTTATATTATTTTAAAAATAATTAAAATTTACAATATTAATAATGGAATATAATTCATTTTTTTACTCCACCATAATCCGCTTGAGCAGCCTATATCTCGAATATTTAATTGAATTTATCAGATTCATTTTTGAATTATTTGCAAATATTTTATTAAAGAATAATGTAACAATAACGATGCTTATCAAATACGACAATTTAGTGAATTAAATTTAATATTATATATCAAAACTAACAATTGAAAATCCACTACATTTAGACTCAAATTTTTCTATTTATGTATTTTCTAGAAGTTTGCAGGAAATAATTTATATAGATGACTTTATATTATTTTAAGAATAATTAAAATTTACAAAATTAATAATAGAATATAATTCATTATTTAATCCACCATAATCCACTTGAGCAGCCAATATCTCGAATATATAATTGAATTTATCAGATTCATTTTTAAATTATTTGCAATTATTTTATGAATAAATTATATAACAATAACGATGCTTATCAAAGACGACAATTTAGTGAATAAAATTTAATACAATATATCACAACTAACAATTGTAAATCCTCTACATTTAGGCTCAAATTTTTCCATTTTATGTATTTTCTAGAAGTTTGCAGGAAATAATTTATATAGATGACTTTATATTATTTTAAGAATAATTAAAATTTACAAAATTAATAATAGAATATAATTCATTATTTAATTCCACCATAATCAGCTTGAGCAGCCCATATCTCGAATATATAATTGAATTTATCAGATTCATTTTTAAACTACTTGCAATTATTTTATAAATAAATTATATAACAATAACGATGCTTATCAAATAGGATAATTTAGTGAATTAAATTTAATATAATATATCAAAACTAACAATAGAAAATCCTCTACATTTAGGCTCAAATTTTTCTATTTATGTATTTTCTAGAAATTTGCAGGAAATAATTTATATAGATGACTTTATATTATTTTAAGAATAATTAAAATCTATAAAATTAATAATGGAATATAATTCATTTTTTTAATCCACCATAATCCGCTTGAGCAGCCCATATCTCGAATATTTAATTGAATTTATCAGATTCATTTTTAAACTACTTGCAATTATTTTATAAATAAATTATAAAACAATAACGATGCTTATCAAATAGGATAATTTATTGAATTAAATTTAATACAATATATCACAACTAACAATTGAAAATCCTCTACATTTATGCTCAAATTTTTCTATTTATTTATTTTCTAGAAATTTGCAGGAAATAATTGATAGAGATGAATTTATATTATTTTAAGAATAATTAAAATCTACAAAATTAATAATGGAATATAATTCATTATTTAATTCCACCATAATCCGCTTGAGCAGCCAATATCTCAAATATATAATTGAATTTATCAGATTCATCTTTGAATTATTTGCAAATATTTTATTAAAGAATTATATAACAATAACGATGCTTATCAAAGACGACAATTTATTGAATTAAATTTAATACAATATATCACAACTAACAATTGAAAATCCTCAAAATTCAGGCTCAAATTTTTCTATTTATGTATTTTCTAGAAATTTGCAGGAAATAATTTATATAGATGACTTTATATTATTTTAAAAATAATTAAAATTTACAAAATTAATAATAGAATATAATTCATTATTTAAATCCACCATAATCCGCTTGAGCAGCCAATATCTCAAATATATAATTGAATTTATCAGATTCATCTTTTATTTATTTGCAAATATTTTATGAATAAATTATATAACAATAACGATGCTATCAAAGATGACAATTTAGTGAATTAAATTTAATACAATATATCACAACTAACAATTGAAAATCCTCAAAATTCAGGCTCAAATTTTTCTATTTATGTATTTTCTTGAAATTTGCAGGAAATATTTGATAGAGATGACTTTATATTATTTTAAGATTAATTAAAATCTACAAAATTAATAATGGAATATAATTCATTTTTTTACTCCACCATAATCCGCTTGAGCAGCCTATATCTCGAATATTTAATTGAATTTATCAGATTCATTTTTGAATTATTTGCAAATATTTTATTAAAGAATAATGTAACAATAACGATGCTTATCAAATACGACAATTTAGTGAATTAAATTTAATATTATATATCAAAACTAACAATTGAAAATCCACTACATTTAGACTCAAATTTTTCTATTTATGTATTTTCTAGAAGTTTGCAGGAAATAATTTATATAGATGACTTTATATTATTTTAAGAATAATTAAAATTTACAAAATTAATAATAGAATATAATTCATTATTTAATCCACCATAATCCACTTGAGCAGCCAATATCTCGAATATATAATTGAATTTATCAGATTCATTTTTAAATTATTTGCAATTATTTTATGAATAAATTATATAACAATAACGATGCTTATCAAAGACGACAATTTAGTGAATAAAATTTAATACAATATATCACAACTAACAATTGTAAATCCTCTACATTTAGGCTCAAATTTTTCCATTTTATGTATTTTCTAGAAGTTTGCAGGAAATAATTTATATAGATGACTTTATATTATTTTAAGAATAATTAAAATTTACAAAATTAATAATAGAATATAATTCATTATTTAATTCCACCATAATCAGCTTGAGCAGCCCATATCTCGAATATATAATTGAATTTATCAGATTCATTTTTAAACTACTTGCAATTATTTTATAAATAAATTATATAACAATAACGATGCTTATCAAATAGGATAATTTAGTGAATTAAATTTAATATAATATATCAAAACTAACAATAGAAAATCCTCTACATTTAGGCTCAAATTTTTCTATTTATGTATTTTCTAGAAATTTGCAGGAAATAATTTATATAGATGACTTTATATTATTTTAAGAATAATTAAAATCTATAAAATTAATAATGGAATATAATTCATTTTTTTAATCCACCATAATCCGCTTGAGCAGCCCATATCTCGAATATTTAATTGAATTTATCAGATTCATTTTTAAACTACTTGCAATTATTTTATAAATAAATTATAAAACAATAACGATGCTTATCAAATAGGATAATTTAATTAAATTTAATACAATATATCACAACTAACAATTGAAAATCCTCTACATTTATGCTCAAATTTTTCTATTTATGTATTTTCTAGAAATTTGCAGGAAATAATTTATATAGATGACTTTATATTATTTTAAAAATAATTAAAATTTACAAAATTAATAATAGAATATAATTCATTATTTAAATCCACCATAATCCGCTTGAGCAGCCAATATCTCAAATATATAATTGAATTTATCAGATTCATCTTTTATTTATTTGCAAATATTTTATGAATAAATTATATAACAATAACGATGCTATCAAAGATGACAATTTAGTGAATTAAATTTAATACAATATATCACAACTAACAATTGAAAATCCTCAAAATTCAGGCTCAAATTTTTCTATTTATGTATTTTCTAGAAATTTGCAGGAAATAATTTATATAGATGACTTTATATTATTTTAAGAATAATTAAAATCTATAAAATTAATAATAGAATATAATTCATTATTTAATTCCACCATAATCAGCTTGAGCAGCCCATATCTCGAATATATAATTGAATTTATCAGATTCATTTTTAAACTACTTGCAATTATTTTATAAATAAATTATATAACAATAACGATGCTTATCAAATAGGATAATTTAGTGAATTAAATTTAATATAATATATCAAAACTAACAATAGAAAATCCTCTACATTTAGGCTCAAATTTTTCTATTTATTTATTTTCTAGAAATTTGCAGGAAATAATTGATAGAGATGAATTTATATTATTTTAAGAATAATTAAAATCTACAAAATTAATAATGGAATATAATTCATTATTTAATTCCACCATAATCCGCTTGAGCAGCCAATATCTCAAATATATAATTGAATTTATCAGATTCATCTTTGAATTATTTGCAAATATTTTATTAAAGAATTATATAACAATAACGATGCTTATCAAAGACGACAATTTATTGAATTAAATTTAATACAATATATCACAACTAACAATTGAAAATCCTCAAAATTCAGGCTCAAATTTTTCTATTTATGTATTTTCTAGAAATTTGCAGGAAATAATTTATATAGATGACTTTATATTATTTTAAAAATAATTAAAATTTACAAAATTAATAATAGAATATAATTCATTATTTAAATCCACCATAATCCGCTTGAGCAGCCAATATCTCAAATATATAATTGAATTTATCAGATTCATCTTTTATTTATTTGCAAATATTTTATGAATAAATTATATAACAATAACGATGCTATCAAAGATGACAATTTAGTGAATTAAATTTAATACAATATATCACAACTAACAATTGAAAATCCTCAAAATTCAGGCTCAAATTTTTCTATTTATATTTTCTAGAAATTTGCAGGAATTAATTTATATAGATGACTTTATATTATTTTAAGAATAATTAAAATCTATAAAATTAATAATGGAATATAGTTCATTATTTTAATCCAACATAATCCGCTTGAGCAGCCCATATCTCGAATATTTAATTGAATTTATCAGATTCATCTTTTATTTATTTGCAAATATTTTATGAATAAATTATAAAACAATAACGATGCTATCAAAGATGACAATTTATAGAATTAAATTTAATATAATATATCAAAACTAACACTTGAAAATCCTCAAAATTTAGGCTCAAATTTTTCTTTTTATTTATTTTCAAGAAATGTGCAGGAAATAATTAATAGAGATGACTTTATATTATTTTAAAAATAATTAAAATTTACAAAATTAATAATAGAATATAATTTATTATTTAAATCCACCATAATCCGCTTGAACAGCCCATATCTCGAATATATAATTGAATTTATCAGATTCATTTTTAAATTATTTGCAAATATTCTATGAATAAATTATATAACAATAACGATGCTTATTAAAGACGATAATTTTATGAATTAAATTTAATATAATATATCAAAACTAACAATTGAAAATCCTCAAAATTTAGGCTCAAATTTTTCTTTTTATTTATTTTCAAGAAATTTGCAGGAAATAATTGATAGAGATGACTTTATATTATTTTAAAAATAATTAAAATTTACAAAATTAATAATAGAATATAATTCATTATTTAATCCCACCATAATCCGCTTGAGCAGCCTATATTTCGATTATTTAATTGAATTTATCAAATTCATCTTTTATTTATTTGCAAATATTTTATGAATTAATTATATAACAATAACGATGCTTATCAAGATGACAATTTATTTAATTAAATTTAATATAATATATCAAAACTAACAATTGAAAATCCTCAAAATTTAGGCTCAAATTTTTCTTTTTATTTATTTTCAAGAAATTTGCAGGAAATAATTGATAGAGATAACTTTATATTATTTTAAAAATAATTAAAATTTACAAAATTAATAATAGAATATAATTCATTATTTAAATCCACCATAATCCGCTTGAGCAGCCAATATCTCGAATATTTAATTGAATTTATCAAATTTATCTTTGAATTATTTGCAAATATTCTTTGAATAAATTATATAACAATAACGATGCTTATCAAAGATGGCAATTTATTGAATTAAATTTAATATAATATATCAAAACTAACAATTGAAAATCCTCAAAATTTAGGCTCAAATTTTTCTTTTTATTTATTTTCAAGAAATTTGCAGGAAATAATTGATAGAGATGACTTTATATTATTTTAAAAATAATTAAAATTTACAAAATTAATAATAGAATATAATTCATTATTTAATCCCACCATAATCCGCTTGAGCAGCCCATATCTCGAATATATAATTGAATTTATAAAATTCATCTTTGAATTATATAAAAATGGCGTGAATGAAATCCTAACTAAATTTCACTAAATTAAAAACATTAGTTGATATGTCCATCGGCAATGGAAGATTATTAGGTGATCAAAAACGGATTGAGAGAATAAAAATGATGTGAATGAAATCCTAACAAAATTTCACTAAATTAAAAACATTAGTTGATATGTCCATCGGCAATGGAAGATTATTAGGTGATCAAAAACGGATTGAGAGAATAAAAATGATGTGAATGAAATCCTAACAAAATTTCACTAAATTAAAAACATTAGTTGATATGTCCATCGGCAATGGAAGATTATTAGGTGATCAAAAACGGATTGAGAGAATAAAAATGATGTGAATGAAATCCTAACTAAATTTCACTAAATTAAAAACATTTGTTGATATGTCCATCGGCAATGGAAGATTATTAGATGATCAAAAAAAGGATTGAGGCTATAATGTGAACGAATTCTTAACTAAATTCAAGTAAGTTAATAATATTTGTTTGATATCCCCAGCGGCAATGTAAGACTATTAGATAATTTAAAACGGATGGATTCATTTATTGAATGGAATCTCAATTAAATAATTGTTATTTAATAAAAAATATTGTGAATGGAATCTAATAAACAATTGTTTTGGAAAGTGATTGAGAGACTAAAGGGATTAAAGGATAATATTTGGATCTTAATCCCACTTGATTACCCCAATCATTTTATTCCACCTTTGTGTTCCAAACATTCAATTCTTCCTTTTTAACAAAACAATGCCGCCACAACGTCGCTCTCAACCCAATCTGCCCCCCCCCCCCCCCACAACAACGAAACGCCCAACAAAATTAAGAAATTGTGGAAAATATTCGAATGCATTTAAATGCACAAGAACTTGACATCATCGCGTTAAAAGTGGAGAATGAAATAGTCCAGAAACAAAATGATTCTTTTCTCAAAATCATTAAACATCTTGAGAAAATTAACAAGGAGATGGAGGAAACAGTCAGTGTTTTTTTTCTAAAATTTTTTATTTGTCGAATTTTGAAAATTCGCTCTCCTGGCTTTTTTTGTATTTTACCCAACGGCCTTTTTTTGAAATTTTTGAAAAATGCCCTCCGGGCTTTTTTTTTGAAATTTAGGCATGAAATTTAAAAAATGTATAACATTTTTTTGATTTTCATTTCAGGTTAAGAATGAAATGAAGGGTCATGAAGAGACTCAGCGAAAGTAGGCCGTGGAATAAAAATTTACGGACAATCTGATGGCATTGCGAATCCATCAAAATAAGCGGATCGAATGGGCAATGTGGAAATTATGCTCCTTAACAACTAGCAAGGAGCCGATGAGAATTTAGATGGTAATTTTTAAAATAATGTTTTCTTAATTTTAAATATTTTTAACTAAAAACAAAATGGGTACACCCCTGTTGGGCTCGGGCCGATTGGGCTGGAGAAAGTTTGCCACATTATAACTTTAGAAGTACCAAACCATTTTCAAGAATTTTAATGTCTTTTTGAAGAGCCAAGTTTTATCTATGGAATGTATAAAAAGAATGATTAATCTATGGCGAAAATATGATATTGAGAATAAGCGTGACACAGTTTTTCGTAATTTTTTGAACTTTTTTATGACCATAATAATTTGAATTTTAAACCGATTAATGTGAATTATATATCATTCGATAGATCTCGCTTAGCCCTTTCATTTGACACCAAATTTATTGAAACTGCATTAATAATTTTAATGCTATAGTTCCTTGTGTCCAGTTGGCCTGCGCCCAGTAGGACTGCTCCCTGAAGTTTTCTTAATTTTAAATATTACTATTAAGGCAGCGCTCCACGCAGAAAACCAGCGTCTTGCAGCCGGAAGCGAATCCAAAACATTAAAAGTTATTCTAAGTTGGTGGAATTTGTCTTGATACATTGCCCACTGTGGCATTTTCATCTTGTGATCATATCGCTGCTTGTCAGAATTGTTACGTCACATATTTACGTCCATATCCAGAGAGGGAAATTGAATGACAATTGCAAATCTTATGGCCAACTTGTAGTACTGTGGTGGACACATCAAAGACCAAATTTCTTTATTGTGCGACATAAACGATAAATTCGAAGGGAAATTTTTAGGACCAGGGGATTTTCCTCATGAATAAAATTGTTTCAAATATCACAATTAGGTCAAAAACTGTATTCAAATATTCACCTCAAAATAATTGTATCACAAATAGATTAATATACTCAAATATTTACCCCAAAATAATCCTCTCTCAATAAATTCTCTATTCTAAAAACATTAAACATAAAATTGTAATCAAAATCTCAAAAAAAGAATAAAAGTTAGAATAGAAAATTATTTCTATTTTGATTTTCCCAAACATTTAATTTTATTTGTTTACCCCCAGCATTAATTCTGCCTGTTTTCCTCACTAATAATTCCGCCTGTTTTTTTTCCCAACGCGTTTTGCCCAAATTAATTTTGTTTTATGTGAAATTTTGTTTACCACCATCAAGTTCCTACGGCTATGGGAAAATCCAAAAATCGGTCTAAAAATGCTCATGCGCACTCTGTAAGTAATGCGAATGTAAAGGTTTTCAATTAAATTATAAATAATGATAAAAAAAAAATTTTTTAGGAATTCCGTGAAAAAAAGAAATCATTGAGACACGAGCCTAATTCAATTTTAACGCAGATGGTCAAGGAAGAAATCGATCCAAAACAACTCAACGAACAATATGGAAATGTTACATATGTCAGTAATTTTATTTTGAATTAACAAAATTAAAATTTTATTTTAGAGTTAGCAAAATTAACTAACTGTTTTTTTTAGAATCACCACAAAGGACAATGCCAAATTAAGACGAATGCGGACTATTTTGAATAAATTTTCACTTATTTGCAAGCAGGAATATTCTCCAATATTCGAGCAAGACATACACTTGAGGGTTTCTTCCATATTTCCAAATCAAACAAATTTTATTTTTAGATTTGATCAAGGAAGCCAAAGCATTGATCTTATTATTTTCGTTGAAATTTGCCAGCGAATAATTTCGGAACGTAAAAACAAACAACAACGAATTATACAACAACAAAGCATTTGTTTCCTTTTTGTATTTGTTAAATATTTTCATCCTATTTTAGATTTCTTCCGTCTATACACAAAGAATTCCTCCAACGGCTGGCATAAACCAAAAACAACTAATTATGCAAAAAAGCGTTTGTTTCCTTTTTGGCATTTGTTAAATATTCTCATCCTATTTTAGCGAATGTCCAGATCATCCACCATCACCAATTGCGATCATCCCGACAATGCACAAGGAATTCCTTTAGCGGCTGGCATTGGTCCATTGGCACCAGTATCAAAAATGGAAATGGGTTGCACAAGGAATTCCTTTAGCGGCTGGCATTGGTCCATTGGCACCAGTATCAAAAATGGAAATGGGAATGGGACCATCATCCGGTTTTGAATATCATCGAACAACAGATCAATCTTCATCTATGCTGGCTCAATCATTCCAACAAATGCTGCCTTCTCAATCGCCTCGTTCTTCCAATGAAATTTATGGCAATACTAAGGTTTTATCATTAGGTACTTATAAAGTTTAGGTCCGCTTTTTCCCTCAAAAAATTTTTTCAAAAAATTTTTTGAAGAATTGATATATCAATCGACGCGACTTGACGTGCTGAGTACGAAAATGTTATTGGTATCGCATAAAACAAATAAAAAAGTTATAACCTCATGAAAATCGATGTGAAAATGGATTGAAATCAATGAATTTCGAGGAAAAATATATAGATGACTTTAAATTATTTTAAGAATAATTAAAATCTATAAAATTTATAATGAAATATATTTCATTTTTTTAATCCACCATAATCCGCTTGAACAGTCCATATCTCGAATATATAATTGAATTTATCAGATTCATTTTGAAATTATTTGCAATTATTTTATGAATAAATTATATAACAATAACGATGCTTATCAAAGACGACAATTTATTGAATTAAATTTATTATAATATATCAAAACTAACAATTGAAATTCCTCAAAATTTAGGCTCAAATTTTTCTTTTTATTTATTTTCAAAAAATTTGCAGGAAATAATTGATAGAGATGACTTTATATTATTTTTAGAATAATTAAAATTTACAAAATTAATAATAGAATATAATTCATTATTTAATTCCACCCGCTTGAGTAGCCCCTATCTCAAATATATAATTGAATTTATCAGATTCATTTTTAAATTATTTGCAAATATTTTATTAAAGAATTATATATCAATAACGATGCTTAACAAAGACGACAATTTATTGAATTAAATTTAATATAATATATCTAAACTAACAATTGAAAATCCTCTACAATTGGGTTCAAATTTTTCTATTTATTTATTTTCTTGAAATTTGCAGGAAATATTTGATAGAGATGACTTTATATTATTTTAAGATTAATTAAAATCTACAAAATTAATAATGGAATATAATTCATTTTTTTACTCCACCATAATCCGCTTGAGCAGCCAATATCTCGAATATTTAATTGAATTTATCAGATTCATTTTTGAATTATTTGCAAATATTTTATTAAAGAATTATATATCAATAACGATGCTTAACAAAGACGACAATTTATTGAATTAAATTTAATATAATATATCTAAACTAACAATTGAAAATCCTCTACAATTGGGTTCAAATTTTTCTATTTATTTACTTTCTTGAAATTTGCAGGAAATATTTGATAGAGATGACTTTATATTATTTTAAGATTAATTAAAATCTACAAAATTAATAATCGAATATAATTCATTATTTAATTCCACCATAATCCGCTTGAGGAATCAATATCTCGAATATTTAATTGAATTTATCAGATTCTTTTTTAAATTATTTGCAAATATTTTATTAAAGAATTATATAGCAATAATGATGCTTATCAAAGATGGCAATTTATTGAATTAAATTTAATATAATATATCAAAACTAACAATTGAAAATCCTCAAAATTTAGGCTCAAATTTTTCTTTTTATTTATTTTCAAGAAATTTGCAGGAAATAATTTATAGAGAAGACTTTATATTATTTTAAAAATAATTAAAATTTACAAAATTTATAATAGAATATAATTCATTAAAAATTCCACCATAATCCGCTTGAGCAGTCTATATCTCGAATATTTAATTGAATTTATCAGAATTCATCTTTGAATTATTTGCAAATATTTTATGAATAAACCTTAATTGGGTTTTTGGTTTATAACTCTTTTAGTTTTGAACCAAACACCGACAAATTATATGAATCGACGCGTCTCGATGAGTTCTATAAAATGGATAAGTTTTGGGGGTCTATGACCATTCATGAAAAATTTATACAATTAAAAACTGATTTATGGGCAAAAGAACCCGTTTTTATGGGCAAAAAACACAACTCATAATCAATTATAAAAAAATATGTGTGAAATAAATATGCAATCTGCAATTAAAATAGCTCAACGCAAAAAACCAATCCTAGAAAGCTATAGGTATATTGTACAATTCGTTTTATCGATTTTCTTCTAATTTAATTTAAAAATTCCAACAATAATTTGGATAAAATAAGGTGTTCTAGGGATTTCATATTCACACTTCCTTCTTGCTTTATTTGCCATTTTTCACTGGTTCAATTGAGCCTTTCCGCTTTTCGCGTAGTTCTTTTTCCATTCCAATAATCGTTGTTCAAATGCGCCTTTTCGCTTTTGATATTTCTCCAATAATTTAGTCAACTCTTTCTCCTCTTGGTCGATTATTTTCTTCTCCAATCGTGCATTTAAATTATCAAGTCCATTTGTCATTTTTTCAATTATTCCTTTTGGCTTCTCAATCATTTCTTTGTTCATTGGTTCAATTAAGGTTTTCTGCTTTTCTTCCATTCCTTTTTTCATTTGCTCAATTAGGCTTTCATACTTTTCGTCCATTCGTTTTTCCAATTGTTCAATAGAACCTTGAATGTTTTTGCATTATTAAATGGATACTATTAATTTGCAGAAAAAATTATTGAAAATGGCAAAAATTTATAGCGGTTTAATGGTTTATCCTAGACCCTCAAACCTTATGCACCCAATCGATAGATCTGAAAATTTTTTCAGTATAAGGGGAAAGAAGGAAAATGTTTCCCCATCGGGGGAAAATTTGGCCAAAAATGGCCCCATAGCGAAAAATTTGGCCAAAAATTGCCCCCGGAGGGGGCCATGGGCCAAGGAGGGGGCCATTCCCCCCCCCCCCCCCCCTCTGGATACGGGCCTGGTGGTTTGATCAACAATTTAGGGTTTTAATCCACTTAAACCGTTATTTAGTTTTCGGTTCAAAACGATTTTAAAATTGGTTAAACCTAACCCAAATTATTATCAAACGATGCTTCTTGAGGAGATCTATCGAATGGGTATTGGATTTATGGGGCTAGGACAAACCATTAAACCGATATAATCTTTTCTGCAGTTTCAATTTTTTTTTCTGCAAAATGAATATTTCCCTTTTTAAATTATTAAATTAAACCTTTAAGTTTTTTGTCCATTTCTTTGATTTCGCCATTTTGGGCCTTCAGTAATGCTTCAATTAGCGATCTATTATTTGAATCCATTTGTTTCGCAATTTCATCCAGCAAGTTTTCATAAACGAATTGTATTTTTTCGTTCACTTCTTCAATTGACTTCTCATTCGCTCCTGAACCTTTAAGTTTTTTGTTCATTTATTTTTAATTTTCATCAATCGAGGTAATATTATTTTGCCGAGAAAATGCAATATTTTGTCAAGAGATCGGTTTTTTGAGTATAACTCTTTTGTGATTGAACCTAGACTAATAAACCTTATACCCATGTTAAGGCCTGTGTCCATTCGAGCCGTCGCTGGTCGAGTGGCTGGTCGATGGTCGCTGGCAAGTTGATGGTTTCTATTGATTGACACGCTATTGTCCATTCGAAAATTTGTTTTCGTTGCTGGTCGCTGGTTGCTGATCGTTGGCCTCGTCGCTGGTCGAGTCGATGGCCGGGTTGTGTCCATTGGTCAAAACCAGCGACCAGCAACGGCGCCAGCAATGAAACAAAAAATTTGATTCGTTGCTGGTCGCTGGCCGAGTCGCTGGCAGGGGTATGTCCATTCAAAAAAGATGGTCATCGCTGGGCCAGCGACGGTGGCAGCAACCAGCAACGATGAATGGACAAAAGCCAGCTACCAGCAACGAGGCCAGCAACCATCAACAAAGCCAGCGAGCAGCAACCAGCGAGGAATGGACACACCCAAACCGTCGCTTGGTTTCCTTTGCAGCGACCAGCGACGACACGAATGGACACAGGCCTTTAAAAGAGCTTATCGAGACGCTTCGATTGGATATAAAGTTTGTCGGTAGGTACTTACGCCCCATAGGGTGATTAGGGTTAGGGTTAGCGATAAGTGTGATGATAACCTATTCCCTAAAGAAGACCATAACCCTATACAGGATAACTTATGTGGGGTAACCAGTACCCTTACCCACCCTCTTACCCAGTTGACCTAAAAGTCTCCGCATAGATAACACGTAAGTATCAGTTTGTTCGGATTTGGCCAAAATTTAAAGTTATTAAACCGTCTACGCCATATTTTGGTTTATAACACTTTTAGTTTTGAATCAAACCCCAATAAACTATTTATCAATCGTAGCGTCTCGATAAGCTCAATAAAATGGGTATAAGGTTTATTAGTCTATGTTCAAGCACAAAAGAGTTATATTCAAAAAAAACTGATCTCTCGGCATAACCATTTAAATCTCTCGCTAAAATAATTTGCACCCTTGATCAATTAAACCTTTAAGTTTTTGTTTTTCGTCCATTCGCTTTTCCAATTGTTCAATTAGGCCTTTATATTTTTGGTCCATTCGCTTTTCGGCTTCTTCAATCAATAAATGTCCATGTTTTTGGTGCATTCGCTTTTCCAATTCTTCAAATAAGTCGTCATAATTCGCTTGCATTTGTTCTCTCAATTCTTCAATTGTGCCCCGATGTTTTTGGTCCATTCCATTTTCCAATTGTTCAACCAAACATTTAAATTGTTCGTCCATTCCATTTCGTAAAGCGGAAAAATTTTGTTGCAAATTTGTGAGCCAGGAATTAGCTAGCGATGGATTTGCCGAATATATTTGTTTTACGGCTTCAATTTCGGATTCCAATTTGTGGACACTTTTCTTTACCTAATTAATTTTTTAATCCATTTTAATTTATTTCGCATCAAATTTAACCTCTTCGATGATTGAATTAATTGCCTTTTGGTCGGGAATTTTCACGCAATATTTTCGATGCAAAAGAATTTGACCGTTTGCTGGAAATGTTGTTGAAATCCGAGCGAGGCCAATTTTGGAAAAGTAGCCTAGGCGAAGCATTTTTTTTGCTGGAGTAAATTTTAAATTTAAGATTTCTGCTGGAATGAAAAAGGTGATTTTTTTCCAAATATTGATAAAAAATTTTCGCGGCATCCCAGCTACTAGTTATAATTATTAATAGCTTAAGGAAGGAGGCACAATAGCCAATCTTGGAAGGGAATATATCATTCGAGAGCGAAAAGTGTCTTCTACAATCACACCCTTTACGAATTTGAGCTTTTCAAAAATTTAAATCACTTTAAGTGTAATGGTTAGATAGAATTTTGTAAGCGTTTTAGGAAAAATAAAAAAAAACCAATTTGTTAAGCCGAGTTGGGCTTTTCACAATGGTATATCGCTTTCTCAGTTTGATTGATAGTTTCATTATTTTATTTATTGAGCTTATGGTCAAAATAAATGCCCATGCTCACGGGTGCCAGGTATTGACATTCGAATTGATCGTTCTCGTACTCTTTTCTCAAGAGATAAGAAAGACTCAAGCCAATGTTTGGGGATTTGGTAGGTAAGAGTCGAGCGTCCATCGTCCAATCGACGATGGCGGGCGTGCGCGTGAAAAAAGATGGCCCTTTTTTCTCACTCCTCAATTTAAAAAAGTGTGGTCTAATAGCTCTGCTGCTGGCATAGAGATTTTTTTTGGGGGGGGGGGGGGGGGGAATGTAGGGATTTCGAATGTTAAGGATTTTTGATTTTGATCAATCCCCGTCCCACGGCGGCATCGATGTGAGGAAGGAACCGCCAAAAGGCGGGGCATAAAAAGAATAAAAGAAAAAGGGCAGAGTGAAAGAAGGGAGGAAGGCTAGCTGCCCGCGCCCGGCCTCGACCCATAGAAGGGGGAAGAGAAAGAGGCATAGGAAGGGAGAATGCTTGGAGAAGATGCGAGGGCATTTCATTGAATTTATAAATAAACCAGGTTTTGAACTTTTTAAGTTGGGAATTTTTTGTTTGAGTTGGAAATTTTTTTATTTTTATCCTATCTTATAGCCGAGAGTCTTTAGCACAAAATTGGAGGTGGAAATTAAAAACTCAAGGACGGGAGCAGAGATAGCCTTGATCACTCTAATCGACCTTTTTCTTGGATGAGATAGTAGGGGAAAATATGCAGGAATTGGGAAAAATGCGATATAGAATGATTTGAGTTTTGGCGGCGTGCGCCACACGTCGATGCCGCGGTGCCGTCCCAACCATTGTTGCAAAAACGTCTCATCTTTCGGTCCTTTTTGTTTTCGTCCTCTTCCGAAGAATGACGAGGAAGAAGGAACAAAAAAACGAGAGATGAAAACTGAAAAGACGAGAATGAAGAAGAGCTATCCCCTAATACCGAACCGATAATTAAAACAATCAGTTCATTGAGAAAAATAAAAATTTGATAATAAAAACCAGTTTTCATAAGCATTAATTAACCAGCTTTTTCAATTTACCGGATAAATAATTTGATTTTAAAAAGTTGAACATTCTGTAACAGAAATGATTCGCATTGGAAATCTTTATAAAATTGGCTTCTCTCGAATTACAACAATTCCAGCAGTCGGTCTAATTTTTTCGAATCGCAAATTGAGCGAACAAATTCCCGACAAAAATTCGATCAATTCAATCATTGATGAGGTTTATTTAAATTTAATTTTAAAAAATTAATTCAAGAAATAATATTATTTATCATTATCACAGTTAAAGAAGGACATCAACAAATTGGAATCAGAAATGGGGCGCAGTATTGTGATTGAAAAAGACGATCCTTTCGGTTTGTAATATTTTATTAAAAAACGGAAAAATAATTAATTTTTCGATAATATTGGTTTCCCAAAAAAAATTAGAACATAAGGCTTTTTTATACACTAGCCATGGATATGTCCTTATAACCGTAATTGGCCAATTTTGTAAGGATGGTGAGGGAGAATGCCCAACATTTGCCAAATATGAGAACTATCCCCCAATGGTAAATGTAAATGTTGGCATTGGCCATTGGGCTTACCAAAATTGGTATAAATTGTTGGATTTGGATGAATTTAGGCTATCTTATTCAACCCATAAAAATGTTAATATTATTTAATTCACAAATTCGGGTTTTTTTCTTCCACTATAAATATAAATATTATAATAAGACAAAGGAAATATTTATTTGAATTTTTTGTCTCCCCCAGAACACCGACATTTTTGTTAAATTATATTTGAATTAAATTAAAGAACGACGTAAAGCATTGCAACCACGCTTCAAACCAGTTCCACGAAAAACTGCTGAAATAGCCTACAAAGAGCAAGAATATAAAACCCTTCACCTCGAAACAATGAAATATACGGTTGATGAAGAGCCAAAGCAACGGGAGATCAAAATTGAAATGAAGCAAAATGAATATGGCTTTAAACACACTAAAATCTCACAGGTTTAAAAGTTTTCTTAATTGTAAAAAATATTTCAAATTGTTGAAGAATATCGAAAATGGAGAGGAATACGGCTTTTGCTACAATTATTTTCTTATTCATGGGCCAGAGGATGTCAGTCGTTTGTCCAATGCAATGCAAGCTTTAGAATTTGAATGGCCAGAAAAGTACGCGAAGGCACTTCGACAAGATAAAGTACGAAAAAACACAAAATGGGTAAAATTATAATATATGGAATTTTGCTAAAACAAACCTTTATTGGTTGGCAATCCATATGCTACGGCTTATTTCGGAAATTGGCCTGGATTTTAGTCGGCCTAATTTCGGGAATCTCGACTCATAGACAAGCGTAGAGTCTCTTAATAGGCGCATTCGATTCAGCATGGTCGATAGAAATTTTAATTTCAGATGGTTTATGGGATAGGGGTAGAGCGCCAGAAACTGGAAGGAATCTAGTGGAAAGGTTTACAAAACAAGCTCATACCGGTCTAAAATTGAAATCCTATAAATAAAATCGATCACGTCGAGTACCCTATAGTAAATTTTATAGGAGAAAAAAATAAAATTTCAATTCCACATTTAAGCCATCGATGCTTTGCCAACAATTGGTCAAAGTCAATGTCGGCTCCTACAAATTGGCAATGCAATTACTCCCAAACAAACAATTGGACTTTCAAATGGAGTCAATACTATCATTTTCCAATCATAAATTGTGGAAATTGCGCGGACCAATCCCAATTGAAGTTTTCTATTGGTTGAAGGCACAATTGGCCGAAATTGCCGAAATATCTGCTAATTGCGACGACCATGAATTTGATGAAGAGGATGATGGAGATGAGGATGAAATTTATTCAGATGATGATTCGGATGATGATGACTGATGAGTAAAAGTTAAACCAACAAAGAAAAATGATTTGAAGAGACTTAAAATAGGTCCATGTATACCGACCAATAATGATAATTTTTCTATATTTATATTTTTACAATATTTTATAATGTAAAATCACTTTGAAAAATGGGAAAAAAAAAGCAATTGTTTTTATTTATTTTATTATAATTGTATGGAAACCATGTTCACACAATTATATCTTATTTTTTAATAAACAAGATAATATTTAATAAATAAAATTCCAGGTTTTTTTGCTTGGAAAAATGTATTGCCTTCTAAAAATGTCTACAACATCCAATTTTTTGAGGAGTGCCAGTCAAAGCCAGCAGCAAATGCTTTACCATCAAAATCATCGCAATTTGCTATTTTTGCGCCATCCATTTCGAACATATCATTCACTGAAAACAAACAACAATGCAAAATGCTGCTTTCCATTGGATAATTTGGCCAATAAAAAATGCATTTTAATACGTAATTAATTTAATATAAAAGTTTGCTGGAGTCATGAGGTTTTTTTAAGTTATTATTACCGATTAAAACCAAAATTTGCGTACACAAATTTGCAAAATTAAATTCAATTTTTAAAGTGTATATTAGTTATAAATAAGTTAAGAAAATTTGGTGCCATTGTCATTTATTTAATGTTTTTAAAATAATTTTTCGACCTCAACTATTGGCACTTTTTGAGGGAAATTTCGTTATAAAAATGCAATAAAAAATCCAAAAAAAAATAACTATTCCGTTGTTCATCAAACCTATTTTGGCAAATTTTATTAATAAACAACCTAAATAGTTATCTAAAATTTTACGGCCTAAAAGTCCACTTCAAAATCATCATTAATCATCATGCATCATGGTGCGAGTAATAAATTTGGCTTTAAAAATTTAAGCTTAAAATACCCCTTTTTTTAATTAAAAGGGATGCGGTTCTTTTGCCGAGAAATCGCATTCATTTGTTGAAAGTTTAATAACTGTTTATGCTTGATCCTAGACCTATAAACCTTTTATACCCATTTTATAGAGCTCATCGAGTCGCGTTGATTGATGTAGAGTTTGTCAGGATTTGGTTCAAAATTAAAAGAGTTATAAATATAAACCAAAATATGGTTTAAACGGGGTTTAATATTTTGAATGGTGGCCAACCCTAACAAATAAGTTAACCAATAAAAAATGGTTTGAGGACAAAAGAATGCGATTTCTCAGTAAAAGAATCCAATTTCTGGGCAAAAAATCTTTTCTCAAAAAAAAAACATTTTCAGAATCACATGGATTTCGATATAAGGCCAAAAGCAACGGAAATACTTTCACTAATTCTAATAAGGATGACGAGCATGGTACCGAGAGCAGCAAAATGAGTGCTCAACAATTTTTGTCCAAATTCGAGACAAAATTTGCTGAATACAAAGCCACCCATCCAATGCGAATTTTTTTTAATCTTAATGGGCGCAAACAATTCGTGGACAAATTCAACAATGAACATGCAAAAAGTGGATATAAAATTGAATGGGATTGGAAAGGTATAGTAGCGGGAAAATTAAATTAAAATAATTTAATTAGGAGGAGGGCAAATGTAATTTCGATAAAAGAAAGTTGTGAAAATTTAAAATTATTTACGGTTTTAAAAGCATTAAATTGTACCAAATTCAATTTTTGATTCAAAAAGCTTAACATTTCTAAATGTACATATAAGTCAATAAATAATCAATTGATATGTCTCGCAAAATCATTGATTAAATTTAAATATTTAAACCGATTCTGAATTCCCCAGCTCCCACTTCCGGATTCGATTCGGTTTTTCTGGCTTATAATGGGTTTTTTTTACTAGTGGACCTACTTGAATGAATGATAGCTCATTCGAAAGAGCTCGCAAAACTGAGTCGATCTTTTGATGGAAGAAGCCCGAAAATCATCGGGGGACTGAGATACACTAATGCCGAAATTTGAAAAAGTGAATGGTCCTCCCTTTGGGTTACATTACAAAAATTTTTGGAATTTTTTCTTTCAATTTATATCTCATTCGACGCGTCTCGATGAGATAAGCCGGAATCTGCCATTGATTTCTCTTAAAACTTGAAAATAAAGAAGTTATGACATTTTTTATTTTCACAGTTAAAAGATTATGGGCTAGGATTAGTGCTCACAGGACTCGGAGCAGGGACGGACGCAAGTGCCAAAGCCGTTGAAGGCAAAACGCAAAAAAAAAATTTTTACGCAAAACGGAAAACGCAACGAAAGGGCTAAAAATAACGCAAAAAACGCAAAATGCAATTTTCAAAAAAAAAAATAAATTTTATTCAGAAATTTAAATTTTCATAATTCAACTGTCTTCCATCATTTAAATTTTCTTTATTCAATTGTTTCCATTTTTCCATCAAGAATTAAAAGATTATTGTGCGTAGGCCAAGGGAAGCATGCTGAAGGCAAGTGGACTAAGCCTTAGGCCAAGTGTTTCGCGGGATTAAACCGGATAAGGGGGGATAAAGTGGCTTAAGAGGAATTAAGGGTCACAATACCAGGATTAAATGGGGAAATGAACTGGAATCTGGAAGCCGAGCATAGTCGATAAGGAGGGTAGACAACCACCATTTCCTCCCCTCCTCGTAAAACTTTGCCCGCGGCAGCGAAAAATATTGCCCAAAAATGGCCCCGATAGGGGAAAATTTAGCCCAAAAATGGCCCCGATAGGGGAAAATTTAGCCCAAAAATAGCCGCGCAGCGAAAAATTTCCATACACAATCTCTTGTTTTTCTATTACTTCCCTCTTTCATCCATTAAAAATCATCCAATTTTTGCGTTTTTTTGCTTTAATTTTCCCATTTTTACGCAAAACGCAATTGCGCCCGTCCCTGACTCGGAGCAGCAGAGGAACCTTAAAGAAGTATAATATATATCGATTAGATGTATAATTTCTCCAAAAAATAAAATCTAATTTACGCGGCAAAACTCATCTCTGGAGAATCGATTGAAAATCAAAATTGGTGCAACAGATAAGAAAATAATAAAAAAAAACTCTTCCACAATTTAATAATTTACAGCATTTGGCAAATTCATCCTAATCTGGGTGATTCCCGTTTCAATTTTGACTGTTGTCGAACCCAGCATCTTGTACTCTGTCTTCCCCGGCGATGTGGCAAAAAAGCATGTACAAATTGTGAAGCAACCACCAATCACATTTGACCAATTCGTAGAAGAATATTTACCGTCTGGAAAGGTAGAAGAAGGAGGAAAATGTTCATAAATTCACCTTTTTTTTATGCAGATTGATAAAATTATTTATTATCAAGAGAAGAATTTATTTGTTGCCCTAATCCACCGAGGTGCTCTTATCAATGGAGAACCGGTAAAATAGCATTAATTTATTATACCATTTAATTTTCCCGTAAAATATACATCGAATTTGCCTCATCAGGGCTTCGAACAAAAAATTTTTCTAATTCAAAAAATCAAAAATAGATTTCTTGGTCAAAATTGGCAAATCGTAAAAATTATTTTTATGTAAAAATTTGTTCAAATATAATAATTTTCATAATTTTTTGAGCTATATTTATCCTAAAAAAATTTCAAGGAGAAATGATGGTTCAATATGGATTAATCAAAAAATGGTCTCAAATAGGAAATATTATTTTAAGGAAAATATGGTATTTTTTTTATTTATCTCAAAAATTAACACAGATCAAAATCCCAATTTACAAAAACTTTTCTATTTAAAAATATCTACAATTATTATTGAGGCCATTAAACTTCAAAAATTGTTAATAACCATTTCCTGCCTAAAGCATAATCCTAATTTAAACCTAATTCTATTCGTAGGCCCCTCATTTTGGCTGAATTTTTGGAAGTAAAATTCTATCTGCATCAATTTTCTGAAATTTTTTAATAGTTCAAAATTTTTAAAACTAAAATCCATTTGTTGGTAGGCCCCTCATTTTGGCTTAATTTTTGGAAGCATTCCTTGTGCATGAAAAATTTCCAATTTTGTATATATCTAATTTTCTAAAATATTTCAAAAATTCATCTAGCAACACTATAGGCTTCTTTATAAATCTTTTAGACATATTTTTTTATTTTTTGACTATAGGCAGGCACCTATTAGTGTCCATGACCAAATTATATTAACCTCAAAAATATTGATTTTCGACACAAAAATTTAGATAAATTCAATAATTTTATGGATAAATAAAAAATTTATCAAAATTTTTCCAAAATCAGTTCATTGGGCGGCCCGGTTTGCATGTTCATCTGAATTTATCATTCCACCGTTTTCCACCAATAATTCCAATGCCACCACTATTTGTGCTAGAACGTCGAATCCGAGTTGAAGAGGCACGAATTGGTTTGAAAAAACCAACCAAAATCATCCATGGCAATGTCGAATTCGATAGGATAAGTCAGGAGTAAGTAATATTTGAATTGTTTTTTTTTAAAGAGAAAATTAATTTTCTCATAAAAAATTGAATTTTCGATTGACTTTTAATGCTATTAATTTTTCGAGGCCAGATAACTTGGCCATAACAAAATGTTGTAGCTTTGGATTAGGCTTAAATTAGGCGGGTCCTGCTGGAGAATTGGGCATCTGATCAATTTGGACAATTGGGCTCCATATTAAAATAGATTCTTCATATTTGTAAAGGAATAAGGCGTTGTTTGACTTCCCCTTCGTTTCCCTATGCTCTGAACCCAAACCCTAATCTTTACCCTAAGTCCTAACTTAAAAAGAATTATGAAATTTTTAATATGGCGTCCAATTTTCAGGCGGCGTCCAATTGTCCGCGCCCAATTTCCATCCACAAATTAGGACTAGACTTAATGCATGATAGGGTCCTCGATTTGTCTAGGTGGCTTCAAAAATGTTGATTTTTTAGGCACGAAAACTTAAGAGGTTTTAATTCAATATGGGTAAATTAATTGGCGTCCTTTAAAAAAGAAAGGAATTTAATTTGGCGAAAAAACATTGAAAATGGCGAATAGAATATTGAAAATTGCGAAAAGACTATGAAAATGGCGAAAGGTTTATAACAGTTTAAGGGTTTGTCCTAGACCTGCAAACTTTATACCCATTCGATAGATCTCGTCAAGACGCGTCGATTGGTATATTATATTTTAACATGGTTTGATGAAAAATAAGAATTTTAAACCACTTAAACCATCTTGTGGGTTTTGGTTCAAAACCAATTAAACCATGACAAATTATATACCATTCGATATGTCCTGACGAGCTCTATCCAATGGTATATGGTTTGAGAATTTTGGACAAAACACAAAACCGGTATAAACTTTTCGCCTTTTTCAATATTTCCCCTTTAAAAAAATTGAAAATCATTTATTTTTAAATTAAATCATTTTTCAGCGATTTGTCGACCTTATTATTCTGGCTGCCATTTTCTATTGTCTGTACTGGAATGCAATTTTATGTTATTAAGAAAATAATGCGCAAACAATTTTGGCATGTTATTCCATTAAATCCGAAAAAGAAATGATGAAGAAAGATAAAAACATAATGTTGCTGATGAATATTAAAAAATCAATTGATAGGAAATTTTGTTTAATGTTGAAGTAATCTAAATATTTTATCAATAAATTTTATATATAATTAATTTTTTACATAAAATTTCATGTTTTGGGAAGGAAGGGGAGAGTACTGACACCTGTGACTATTAAAAGTTTTGTGTAATGGGGATGTTTGGACAAGAGATGATCAGGTTAAATTATTTAATTTATTGGAAACAATTAAATTTAAATTATAGGTTAAATTCAGAGTGCTAGGTCGATTCCACAATGGTGCAAATATAAAGTTTTTGGCTTCTAATAAATCAGAAATTGGTTTTAGACTCCACAAACCTTATACCATTTTGTAGATCTCATCATGACGCATCGAAAAGTATATAATTTGTTATGGTTTAGTCAAAATTAAATGGTATTAATCCATTTTTTTAATTTTTTGGTTTTAAACTCTTTTATTTTGGGCCAAAAGCTAACATATTGTATACCATTCGATGCGTCTCGATGAGATCTACAAAATGTTATAAGGTTTGTGGGGTCTAAAACCAGTTTCTGATTTTTTAGAAGCCAAAAACTTTATATTTGCACCATTGTGGATTCGCCCCCGGACGTCAAATTCAGACAAGAAAATACCGGAAATTATTTGGCAATTAGCGGAAATCAATTTGGTTTGTTAATTATGCCATTATTAAAATATCAATGTCCGTAGAAATTATAAATATTATAACAAAACAAATCAAATATTATATTTTTAAATAAAATTAATTTTTAAATAGTTACCAGGCAATTTGGCAGGCAGCAGAGGGAATTTTCACCAAACCATCAATACCATATGGAGGCTATGGCCATACAGAATTGTGATTTTAAACGTACGGATTAATCCCAATTTGCTATTTTCATTCCAGTCATTTTCCTACCAAAGATTGTTGAATTTATGATGATTGCTTTTTGTTTGTTTTTTAATTTATATGTGATAAATGTTCCATTTTAATTTTATTCAAATTGCAACGAAATTAATTTAAGGAAAAATACTGCTGATAAATTAAAAGGAAACAATTTCAAATGTCAAAATAACATCAATTCATCTGTCCCAAATTCATTGTTTTCCTCTTTTGCTCAAATATTCCTTCAATTGGGGCAATGAATTGAATTTGTCCATATATTCCACCAATTTTGGATATTTCGCCAAAACTTCTCCCTCAACTTGCTTGATCCCTTCGAAGAAATTGACGACATTGAAGTCGACATAACTGACGCCCGAGGGGAGCAAAAATCCCGAACCAGATTTGGCCAAAATTTTCTCGAGAACGGGGAAATGTTTTTCCACGCCAGGAAGGAAGACATCCTTGCGTAATTGTTCCTTTAAAAATGAATACGATTAATTAATTATTTGTATTATTTCCAACTAACCGCATCGCCTTGGCGGAATCCGAACTTGACGCCCAAATATGGCATCAAATCTTGGCCAATCTCCTGTTGATACATTAGATATTCGGTTGCTTTTGCCTCTTCCCAGTCATCTTTTCCAGCCAATCCTTAAAAAAATGTTTTAAAAATTTATTAAAATTCAATCATTCAAAATTTTACCGAATTTTTTGCCCAAATATTGGAGAATTGCCCCAGATTGGGCCAATTGTTTACCATCAACTTCGAGCACCGGAACTTGGCCATAAGGAAATTCTGCAAATTAAAATGAATAATTTATTTTGATTTAATTAATTTTACTTACTTGACTTTTCATTGAGCCAATTTTCTCGCTTAATTCGAACGTCCTCAAATGGTTGACCGGCAAAATGGAAAATCAGGCGCATTGGTTCGGCACGGGCTGCCAAATCAAAATAATAGAGTTTATATTGGACCATTCTTTTGTTGTTCAATTTAAAGAAAATCAATCAAAATCAAATCCCAAAAAAATCTAAAAAAAAATTAGTAATTTGGATTGTCGAGTCTTTTACTTTTTGATGAGAAAAAAGCTTAAGAAAGGAATGGGAAAGTGGAATTTGATGGTGGATTAAGATTGTTGTTGAATGTTGAGAGAGAATGGTTATTATAGGAATAGGAAGGGCAATTTTTGGTCGGTTAAATACACATTGGCATGGAGACACTCCTCTCCGTTTTTTGCTGTTTATTTGTAGTGCACAATGCACACTACTACAAAGTTTTGTAGCCAAATATAAAATCAATAGGACAAATGTGGCCTTTTTTACTTTCATCAAGAATTTCATTGATTGAATGAGGAAAAAATATGAAAAATTTAAATATTTATGCGTTATTAGTTCAATGTTGGAGTTTGTGAAAAATGTTTGATGTTTTAATTGTCAATATTTTTGAAATAAGTGAAAATTTTGTGCAAATTCACATTTTCAGTGAAATGAAAATGGGCTATAAAAATTCGAGTCTTTATCAATGTATTATGGAAAGGGAAATTCGTTTTGGCTCACATCATAGTTTGTGTAATTTTTTGGGAAAGAAAATATATAAATTCCACGTGGATTAAAGAATTATGTTCAGTCAGTGGAGAAAATAAAACAATCTACGAAGGGAAAAAAATGGAAAAATGAGGGAAATTTATTGAAAATGATTATATCAGATCCAATTTTGAACTTTATCAAATTGAAAATATTTAACATTCCAAAGCATATTTAATTTAAATTCTGGAGGAATACATTAAATGGCGATGAATATTTGGTGGCGCGACAATTCGTCACCACGATAATTCGTCACAACGAAAATTCGTCTCCACGATTATTCGTCACGACAATTCGTCACCAATTTTTTTGTTGAAAATTAGTTTAAATTATTTTGAAGACAATATTGATACCAATCGACACGCCTCGATGAGCTAAGCACGAATCTATCATTGCTTTCGCAAAAAAAATTAAAAAATAAATATTTATGGCCGTTTTAAATTTTATATCTAGGGTCAGGATTAGGGCTTGGAGAATAGGAAGCTTAAAGAATTCTAATTTAGCGCAGGAGTGTAATTTTGACATTAATCATATCCCTTAGATATAAAATTTAAAACGGCCATAAATATTTATTTTTTAATTTTTTTGCGAAAGCAATGACAGATTCGTGCTTAGCTCATCGAGGCGCGTCGATTGGTATAAAAATTTTCTTCAAAATAATTTAAACTAATTTTTAACAAAAAAAATTGGTGACGAATTGTCGTGACGAATAATCGTGGAGACGAATTTTCGTTGTGACGAATTATCGTGGTGACGAATTGTCGCGGAACCGAATATTTTTGCCTTCTGCTGCTGCTGGTAAATTGAACATTTGGGCCACCTGTATTGGATTGACCAATGGTCAACAATTTATTATAGAGAAGAGATAAAAATTATTCCTTGAAAACTTTTCTTCACCAATTCCCTCACACTCTTCAATTCAATTAATTGGCTTGGCTTTTTATCGATTATATTTTTTGCTCCTTCCCAAGAGATTTAAATAGTGGTACTTGTATACTTTGTATCCGCCAGAACCCTTAAAAAATTGCGAATTTTTTTTCGCTTTAAAATCAATTTTAAATGTTTAATTTATGTTTTTTAGCTATGGAAGAATTAAAAGAGTTCAAATTACGCGATTTATTCGACAAATTACGCCTTTCTGACAAGGAATTTGAAAATTGGTTCAAAGAATTAAATTTACTTCACACACAAAGAGTTTGCGAATGTGGCAAGGCAATGTGCTACAAATGGATTAAAAATCGTCGGAATCCACTATGGATTTGCAATTGGCGGAAAAATCATAACGGAAAACAGCCATCAAAAGGATTTTACGAGGGAACTTTTTTTGAAACAGGTGAGAAAAAGGGATCAAAAATTAATAATTTTCTACTTCAGGTTTTTGAATTTACATATTACTGGGTACGTGACACACACAAACAAAAGGATTTTGAATTTGATATGGGCATCAGTCGCAAAATCATAGTGGATTGCACACCGATCAGCAGTTATAAGCTATGTGCATGAATTTATGTGGCGAAAAGAATTTGGAGGACCCGATATTTTTTTCCATTTTTGGTCTCAAGTTTCACAAATATACCCCATTTAATTCACTTTGTTGTTTTTTTTTTGTTATAAAAATGCATTAATAAACATTTAAAATTGATTTTAAAGCGAAAAAAAAAATCGAAATTTTTTAAGGGTTCTGGCGGATACAAAGTATACAAGTACCTAAATAGTTACAACGAAAATAATAAATTCTATCGCAATTTATTTTAGTTGCATTTTTCAAATTTCAAGAGAAAATTTTTATTTTAATTATACGAACATTTATTTCAAAAGAGATTAATCTAAAGAAAAAAAATGAATTTGAATGCTGGCTGCAGAAATATTCAAATTGATAATAATGGTAAAATTGAATATTAATTAAAATATTTAAATTATTATTTTTATAGATGATGATGACGAAGAAGAACAAATCAAAGATGAGGAACATGAAGATGATAATGAAGATGATTTTGATAATGATGAAGATGAACCCGATTTTATGGATAATTCGGGAAAATGCTGGGAATTTGCCAGCAAAATTTGGGATGAAAAACATTTGAAGGAATGGTGCCAAAACAAAATGGGTGGAATGATTGTTGGAAAGGAGGAAAAATTGACTCGACAATTCCATTGCCAAATCAAACAATGCCAATTCAAGGCAATTTTTCTGAAGACATGTTCAATTGTTTACACAAGAAATCAACACAATCATTCAATGGAAAATGCGAGCAAGCAGAAAAAGAGGAAAAAAGTAAGAAATTTAATTTTGCTATTATAATATAACTAATGATTAAAGCTCAAAAAACAATGCTAAAAACTTAAAAAAAAAGATTTTTGATTAAAAAAATTTAAAATATTAAATATAATTTTTCAATTTTTTACCAAAACATTTTATATTAAAATTAAGAATCCTAAACCAAATGTTGGCGATGATTATGTGGATTTACACGGCAAATCGTGGTCATTTCATGCGAAAATTGGCAAAAATGTTACCAACGGAATATGGCTTAGCAAATTTGGCTTTAGTGGTATTTATCCGAACCAAAAAACATTGAATTTGTATTGCCTAAAGAGAATGGCCAATGGTGGAACATGCCCATTTAAGGGAATTTATGTTAAGGAGAATGGATGTTTATATATTCGCGGAAAACATGAACATTAATTACTAATTAGAATTAAATTAAAAATCCTAATTCTTTGTAAATCCATTTCATTTATTTTTTATATTATTTTATTTATTTTATAATTGCAAATCTATTTCAATTTTTAATAAATTTTTTCTGCTTTTTATTTCATTTTTCAATTGCAATAAAAATATGCTTTCCGATTTTTATCAATTTTAGAACATTTTTGAATTACAAATTAAATTTTTGGAAAAAATAGAAAAAATAAAATTATGGAATTACTCAAAAGTTTTCATATTTCATTTTAATAAAATTAAATTTTAAAATTGAGAATAAATTTTAGGTAAAATATAACCTTTTTTTTTTAAAAAAGTTTCATCAATAATATGGTTACTAACCAATTAAAAAATAAACTGACTATACAAAATTATTCGTTTCTTTTATCCGAGTGATTTTACATTATAAAATATTGTAAATAATAAATATTGATGATAAATTTGATAAAGATTGAAGAACATTGGAAATATTTAAGTTATAAAATCATTTTTTTTAGATTTTTAATCATCATTCATTATCAATTATCATCATCGAAATCAATTTTATTCCTCATCTTCTTCATTATTAATTATCATCATCAAATTCAGTATCGCAATACTCAGCAGTTAACATTTCGGCCATATGCTTCTTCAACCAATAGAAAACATCAATTGGGATTAATTAAATGCTGGATTTACGAATCAATTAATTGAAAGAAAATGAGGGGGATTAGAATTGGATTATTTTTATAATTTTATCTGTTAATTTAGCGAAAATTTTAAGCTTGATATTCGTGTAAAATGGGAAAAAAAACTAATTTAAATTAGGAATTTTAAATCGGAATAGGAAAATTTAGATTTAAATGGGTTTTTAATTGAATCGCTTTTTATTTGTGCTCATGTTTCCCTCGAATATATAAACATCCATTCTCCTTAACATAAATTCCTTTAAATTGGCATTCTTTTCCATTAATAATCTTTTTGCAATACAAATTGAATGTTCGTTTGTATCGTTGAACTGATCTAAAGCCGAATTTGTTGCGCCAAATCTCATCTGGAATGTGTTGTTTGCCAATTTTTGAATGAAATGGCCATGTTTTGCCAACATGATCCACAAAATCATCGCCAACATTCGGTATAGGGTTCTTAAGTAAAAAAGTCAATTAATGATCTCATTTATAGCATTATTATACTGCAATGTTTCTTCTATTAAGTTTTCCATTAAATCATTTATCATTGCTTAGATATATGGTATTTGGATTTTTTTTGTATTTAGAAATGAAATTAAGCAAAAATAAAATTTGAGAAACATTTTTTTGCCTAAAGAATAAATTCTTTTGTCGAAAAATCACATTTTGTGCTTGATCCCAGACCTCCAAAATTTCATATCCATTTTAACACATCGAGATGTGTCGATTATCTACAGTTTGTCGGGATTTGGCCACACTTAAAAGTACTAAACCGTCTAAACCATATTTTGCTTTTTGCTTTTTTAACTCTTTTAATTTTGAACCAAACCCAGGCAAATTATGCGTCTCGATGTGCTCTCTATAAAATGGGTGGAATAAGGTCTGGGGGTCTATAATTAAGCATAAAAAAGATATAAAAAATTGATTTTTCGGCAAAAGAATGTAAATCTTTCGACAAAAAATTGGCACCCATAAAGTAACTATACCCAAAATCACGATTTCATTTCTTAGGGTATTTACTCACCTTTTCTGCAAGCGCATGCTTATGTTCTCCCCGAGTGTATATACATCCATTTGATTTTAAATAAATGAGAGCAAATTTGCATTTTCCACCAGTGGGATTAACATTTTGGCAACGCAAATAAAATCCAGATACATTTGTAGCAATTTTGCCGAAGCCATATTTGTTTAAAAAATTTTCTCTTTCAATGTTTTTGCCAATTTCTTTGTCAAATTTCCAGATATTACCAAGATGATCCACATAATTTTCGTCAAAATTTTCTGGTATTTTCTATAATTTTATGCACATTTAATAGCTAATACTAATTTCCCATGGCAAATTACTCCTCTTTTCGAGTGTTCATGTTCTCCTCTCGTGTACAAACATCCATTTGATTTCAAATAAATTCCCTTAATTGGGCATCTTCCACCATTGGGATTAGCCTTTTGGCAATGTAAATTTAAAGTTGGATTATTTTTATGAAGTTCAGTAAAGCCAAATCTGGTGCGGAATATTTCATTAGAAATATTTTTGCCAACATTGGCATGAAAAATCCACAATTTGCCATATTTATCAACATAATTTTGTCCAATTGCTGATGAGGAGGGCGGATTTATCTAAAGAAATAAATGCTATATTTAGGTAATTAAAAATGCTAAAAAATGTATAATAGAATCAACTCGATAAATTTGGCAACATTGGAATGTGAATTAAGAATAAAGTTTAAAAAATTTTTCCAAAGATTAATTTTTTAAGTAAATCATTTGTATGTCTTTTGTAAATTTATTATATTTTTGAAAATTAATTTAGATGTATTAATAAATTTTAATTCCTTATCCTTACTTTTTCTTCCTTTCTCCGAGGACTATTTCTCGCACTTTTCACTGCATGATTATGTTTATTTCGTGTGTAAACAATTGAACATGATTTCAAAAAAATTTCCTTGAATTGGCATTCTTTGATTTGGCAATGGAATTGTCGAGTCAATTTTTCCTCCTTTCCAACAATCATTCCACCCATTTTGTTTTGGCACCATTCCTTCAAATGTTTTTCATCCACAATTTTGCTGGCAAATTCCCAACATTTTCCCGAATTATCCATCAAGTCGGGTTCATCCTCATCATCTTCTTCTTCACTTTCATCATCATCAGTGACATCTCCATCATCCTCTTTGTCATCCATTTGTTCTTCCGTCTTGTCATCATCTAATTAAAATATTTACTGAATTTAAAATTTAATTTAAATTTTACCATTATTATCAAAATTAATATTTTTATTTTTGCGAGCATTCATATTCATTTTTCTCCAAATTAATCCTTCTCGAAATAGTAGATTCTGTTATAGAAAATAGAAAATTATCAAATATGGAAAATTTCGGTAATCTATAAATATGATAATTAATAAAATTTATGACTAAAATAATGCTTAATTTGACAAAATTTTTATATTTAATTTTCATCTAATCGCTAAAATATAGAAAATGCAAAAAAAAGTCGATAAAAAGCCAAGCCAATTGAATGGATTGAGAAAAGGAAAAAGAATGAATGAATGAAAGATGCGCAAGGAAATGTCCTCTATAAATTTGGGCATTGCTCATCATTAGTCAATTAGTTCCCCGCCGAAGATAACCCAAACAAACTCCAATCTCCCAGAGAAAAATATTCGCTATGCCCTAAATTTAATTACTAATTACAAATATAAATCAAACAATATAATAGAGAAATTAAATTTTTAATGAAATATATTAAAGCCCTTGGCAAATTTTCAAAATATGGAAAAAATTATCCCTTTTTTTCATTTTTATTTTTCCATAGCAAATAATAATTTAAATATTTGCCTTATTAGACAATTTTCTTAAACCTTTACAATTCCAATTCAAGAGAAAAGAGAGTAAAAAATGAAGACAATCCGCGAGGAATATTTACTAGAGTCCGGTTTTTCAGATTTGTCGGGCCCGGGAACTCGGGTTTTTGAAAAACCAGGTAAATCCAGGTCAAAGACCCGGTTTCCGGGCCGGATTTCCTATTTTTTGAAAAAGGTTATAAATCGATATAAAAAAGCAAAAAATTTAAAATAAATATAAAGTATGATTTTTTGTTTAATATCATTAAATAACACGGAGTTATGTCGCACTGGCACTAGTCAACGGGTCAAGGTAACTCGTTTCAATTTCAACCAAAAATCTATCAATTTTGTTAAAATTTTGAAATGCAATGGGATATCGGAGCAAAATTTATGGAAGGCTGGCCGAAGGAAAAAAAACAAAAATTAATGGACAAATAAGATAAAAGTTTGTGAAATTGTCTGAAAAAAAATATTGTTGATATAAAAATGTGTGTGGAATTCTTCAGAATTTATTTCACATTTGTTTTAGTATTTAACATTTCCATTTGTTTTCCGCATTTTTGTAAATGGACATCGCATTGCTTCAATTACTATCATTACCATAGAAATTTTGTTCAATCCGTTGGATTAGACTTACTAACAATCTTCTATCAAAGTTACGATCCTTTAATTTTTTTAATATTTAGTAATTATTTTTGAAATTAAAATTATATAATGAAGCAATAATACAAAATTATTTAGAATTAAATATTATAAAAATAGGTTTTATTATTTGGCACTAATAAAAATCAATTTTCCTACAATTTAATTTTATTATAACCAAAAAGAGTTGGTCCTATCCTAACCAAATTGATACTAGTAGATTTCATAATTTGGAGCATAATAAATAAAAAAATTAATTAAAAAATATAATTCGAAAACATACTTCACTGTTTGTCGATTTAATAGCTTCTCCAAAGTCAGTAATTTTTAAGATTGGTCCTGGTAAAAACATCACATTTAATACGTCCAAATCACGATGAACATAGCCTTAAAATGTGATAAAAGATAAAAAAAAATACAAATATATATATTTTTAAATTAATTTTTATTAGAACCAAATATAATATAAATAATCTAGGTTTATTCAAAATTTAGTATATGTAAAAATATTGTCTAATTTGTTATCATTATTTTAATAACCTGCATTGTGAATTGTTTCTAACCCCTTTTCGAGTTGAATTTTTATTATTCCAGCATGAATAGGTCCATACAAATTTTTATGCTCTAATGCTTCGGCTAGAGATTTTTCATCCATTTCCATCACCAAACTCCCAGATTCATCACTAAAAACATTTTTATTATAATAAAATTTTTATTCATTGACTCTATATAGATATTCAGAATTTATGTAGTTTTCAGATAAGGATTGCGAATTTTATATAAGTTAGCAAAAATTAATATAAGAACAATCTCTCGGCAAAAAACCTTTTCTCTATAATTTATTAGAAAGAATTCACCGACCTATCGATATATCCAATAACACCTATTCCTTGGCATTCTCGTATGGCTTCAATTTCAGTTTCTTTCACTCCTCTCTTCAACGCATATGAATGGCCGTTTCGTTTCACATGATAAACCTTGGATAGAAAATTTTCAATAAATTCATTTTATAATTAGAAGTAAAATTTTTACCGCTTTATGAGTGCTCCGTCCCAATACTTCAACAACATTATATTCATTTCCATTCACTGTTATTACTAAAATTAAATAAATATTTAATTCAAAAATTTAATAAATATTTAATTCAAAAATTTAATAAATATTTAATTAAAAAATTTAATAAATATTTAATTAAAAAATTCAATAAATATTTAATTCAAAAATTTAATAAATATTTAATTAAAAAATTCAATAAATATTTAATTCAAAAATTTAATAAATATTTAATTCAAAAATTTAATAAATATTTAATTAAAAAATTCAATAAATATTTAATTCAAAAAGTTAATAAACGGTTTTTAAAAATCCAATCATTAGATGGACCAACCGCTATTGGCAGGAACTGAGCCGCCACTCGTCCCACCGGACGAATATGAATTGCTCGAGGGATTTTGGTGATAAGCCAAATTGGTCTGTGGATAATATGGTGGTTGGTTCAAATATGGTATGTTCGGATGTTGCCAATTTTGATGGTCCGATGGATAATGTGATGGTTGTTGCCAGTTTGAACTACTCGGAGCGTGTTGGTGATAAGCCGAACTGGACTGTGGATAAAATGCTTGTTGGCTAAAATTCGGAATGCTTGGTTGATATAGTAGTGGTTGATACAAATCCGGGCTACTCGGTTGTTGCCAATTTTGATGGACCGATGGATAATGTGATGGTTGGGACCAATCCGAAATATTCGACGAGTCATACGATGGGCCTGAAAATTCAAACAAATTTTTTTTATTTAAAAAAAAACTCGATCAATTCAGAAAAAAAAATGTGAATTTATTTGATTATAAGAATTGCTGGATAAAATAATTCTTGAAAAATAATTCAAATGTAATAATTATAATTAGGGCACGAAAAAGTGTAAAAATATGCAATTTTAGAAAAAATTTCTTAAAATATGCAAATTTTACTAAGATATTAAAAATATGCAATTTTGCGATTATTTATTGCATTTTTGATCGACAATTTCTCATTTGGATAAAATATAGACATTTGCATATAAATTCGGACCCTATTAATAATTTAAACCAAAATTCACGACATTGGCAAAAAATTTTCTTTATATTGTATTTTAAGCCAATTTTCTTTTATCTTTGTTTTAAATTTTTAAAATGATTGAATTATCCCATTAAACATTCAAAATTATTTATTAATTATAGTTCTAATTTTATTAGACCACCTTGGAAGCCACATTGTGTGCAGGGATAAGATTCAAGCACCATCAAACATTTATTACAAAAGGACCACCCTCTTTTCACTCGCTTTGAATCCATTTTAATTTCCTTTTTCGAGCCAGAGCCACAACAAATTTTGCAGCATTCATTGTAAAATGTTTGCTTCTCTTGCGTGGACATTGACATATTAAATCTATTCGACTGTTTTCCTTTCGATAATTCTTTATTCTTCATTCGACCAATTTTTATGCCAATAATTTTGTTATTTTCAATTCTCGGAATTTTATGAAATAGCCTCTTTCCATTTTTTGTTTGTTGTAAATTTTGATGTTGTCTCGTCAGTATTTTATTTTTAGTTTTTGTTTTCATACTTTCGACGTACATATATTGTTGAAAATAAACAAGCAAAATTATGCAAATTACGAATTGTTGCCACATTTGTTTTATTTTTATATAAAATTCAAAAAATTAATTATTTATTTTGGATTCGATATGATAAACCGGTTGTGCGCGAAATGGGTTAAAGTGGTTTAAATCTATAAATATAAAAAAAGGATGATTTGGATGGGGGGATTCTGAATAAAATATTTTTTCTGCTGATGAGAAATATATGGTTTAGATGTGTAAACACCGGTTCTGCGCGAAGTGAATTTTGATGGTTTTTAAGCCGAAAATGGATTTACTAATCTGGAGTAAACCCTACAATACTGGAAAACTTTTAAAGCGCGATAGCGCTTTCCTATTACCGGCCATTTTTTAACCTACTCATATATTGCTTAAACTCATAACACCACCAAAAATGTTAACCAGTCGGGCTTATCCCGGGCTAACCGACATTTGCAGACCCGACATTTGCAGACGAAACCGCCTGGTACAGATGGTGGTAAAGCTGCTGTGGCATTGTTTATGACATATTTTTAAGCATAAAATTAGCTATAAAATGATATCAAATACATTGGCCAATGTTGAATATTCAATGGGTTATGGTCAAAAAACGGATAAAAAACAAAATTTTAATTAAACAAACGATTTTTTGGCCATAACTCGTTGAATATTCAACAATGGCCAATCTATTTTATATCATTTTATAGCTAATTTTATGCTTAATAATATGCAATAAACAATGCCTCAACAGCTTTACCGCCATCTGCAAATGTGGTAACACTTTACCACGACTAATTAAATTATACCAATTAATTTTTTTTAGCTTTGACAAATTAAATGATATACTACTTTTGGGGCTGTCTTTAGAATTTGGATGGAAAATATTATTTGTAATTTTGAAATTAAAATGGTTTTTATCGCCTCGCTTACTTTATTTTTAAAATGAATATTTCCCCCAAATTAAAACTAAGGGAGATGCGCGCGAAAAAAATGGATTATTTTACCATTGAGCATTTTGGCCAATTTCGCAAGCATTATTTAACCGATTTAGAAAGGAAGATTTTGAATTTGCTGACGATGGACAAATCGATTTTTGCCTAAGTAAAGATGGCTGAGATTCGAATAATAAATTTCAGATTTTTATTTCAGATCAACCAACCAAGGGAAATAAGCGCATGCGCATGTAAATAAATTGAATTGGTTTTTGAATCCAAAAAGTGCTTTTGGGCAATTTTGCCACATTTTGTATTCGATTTGGTAATTATGCAGTTGGTATGGTACCCCCTATTTTTGACCAAAATTTTTATTTTCGATTTTCGACTTAAAAATATGTATTATGGGGTTTACGAGGTAAGGGAATCCGAATATCGAGTTTATTTCGTGATATGAACTCGTTTAAATGGTCTAAACCGGTTTTGAGCGAAACGGTTTTAATTAAAATGAATGGGGATTCCTTGATTGAAAAATCTACATGATTCTATTATTTATTATCCATAAAACAAAAATTAATGTAGAGGTTACTTCCTACATGTTTGTAGGCTTTTGAGTGTAAATTTTTTTTCGAATAGGTGAATAGATTTTTGGGTTGACCCAAAAATAAGAAAATCAATAAATTAATAAAGATCATCATTTCTTCGATTATCAATAAATCAATAAATTAACAAAGATCCATTATTTCTTCGATTATAAATAAATTAATACATTAACAAAGATCATCATTTCGATTTTATTTTTCCATCTTCTTTCAATTCATTTTTACCAAACATTCTTTCCTTTGAGAGCTTCATTTCTGAGAGCAATTCGCTGTTCCGTTTCTAAAATTCGTCCGATTGCCATTGATGGCATTTTGCGGAATGATTCATCCAATTTAACATGCAAACCGGGCGCAGCGAACTGTTGATTTAAAAAATTTAAATATTACATTTTTTTTTGTGTTTTTACCGGTTCTATAAAAGCAGCTGAATGCAGGGTAACAACAAGCAAGTTCTGTGCTGGATAATGGAAAATGTTGTCAATCTACGAGAAAAATTAAAGGAATTAAGACATATATATAAATGCCAAAATCTTACTAATTGCTTTTCTATTGAGTATATTTCCATGAAAACTTATTTTCTTAAATCCTACCCATTTTATGATTAAAAATAAGCGTAAACCTCTTTAGATGGCAAATATTCTTGCAAGAATTTGGTGAAAGTGATTGGTGGCTGTGCCAGAATTTCTTCGTGTACAGGTTTTACACTTTCATACGGGAGAAATTGCCAGAGCAAATAAATATATTGCCGCCGGTTTCTATTTAATTAAAGGGAAATATTTAAAAAAGAAAAAAAATAATGAAAAGGGTGAAAAGTATGCTGAAAATATCGAAAAATTTTAAGGGTTTATAACGGTTCAGCGTTCTCTATCAAATAGTATCCTCCAGAACTGTGCTTTTCATAATTCTTATTCTTAGCTCCAGCTCCGGGCTCCGACCTTTCAAATTTTTAGCTCCGGCTACGGAGCAGGAAAAATTTTTCTGGATTCGACTCTTTTTTTTGGAAAACAATTTTAAAAAATAGTATAAATTTAATCTTCACAAATAAATTAATATTATTTTCACTTCATTAAAATGAAAATTTAATAAAAAATGATCTAAAAAAGAAAATTTTTCTAAAAAAAAACCGAAGTCAACAGGAGTCTCACCTAAAATTTTTAGCTCCGACTCCAGGCTCCGACCTTTCAAATTTTTAGCTTCGGCTCCAGCTTCGGAGCGGAGCCGGAGCTTAAGCCGGAGCTAGGCACAGCTCTGTCTATCCTCTATTAATGGATACAATATTTTTAGCAATCATATTTGTTAATGCTGAAATTGAGAACTACAAACAGCATAAACCTAAAACTACGTGGGCCCTAACCGGATAATAATACTAATCCTAAATTTGCTTGTTCATTTCCTTGCTTCTATGGCGAAAATACTATGTAATTTTCAACTTTAGCGAATTTTCAAACTTATTGAGAATTTGCTCTTACTTACTTTTTGAATTTGTCTTGTTCTTTTGTGATAGTAATGGAGACTCTTTCTTGTAAACCAATTTGACGTTTCACTACCGCCATTGTTCCCATTTTGAGATGGAATGATTCTGGCAATTTAACATGCAAACCGGGCGCAGTGAACTGATTTCGAGTAAAAAAAAATTAAATATTAGCTTTTTGTGTTTTTACCGGTTTTCCGTTAATGAGAGCTCCTGGATGAAGGAGGACAACGAGTAAATTTGTTTGATGATTACAGCAAATATCAGCAATCTATGTGAAAATTTTCAGTTAGTCGGAGTTTTTTGTTCAAAACTAAGAGTTTTAAACCAAAATGGGGTTTAAACAGTTTAAAACTTAAATTTAGGCCAAACCATGACAAACTATATATCAATCGACGCGTCTTGAAGAGCTCTATAAAATTAATATAAGGTTTATGGAGTCCAGGTACAAGCACTAAATAAAATGAATATAACGTTATGGGCCTAGGATCAAGCAGAAACTAATTATCCAAGCAAAACCGATTTTACGGCAAAAGAATGTGTAAATCATTTGGCAAAAAATGTTGCTTGCTAATTCCAAAATTTTAAAATTTAATATTACAGCTCAAACCTCATCAGCAGATGGTAAATAGTCTTGCAAAAATTGGTCGAATGTAATTGGTGGTTGAGCCAGAATTTGGACAAGGCTAGCACGCTTCACTTTCATATTCATATGGCCGAAGTGAACCTGATAGAATTTCACATCGCTGCCTGACTGAAACTGCACCAAATAGTCTTGGCCGCGCAATTTCTTCAAATAGAAATGGCCGCGCAATTTCTTCAAATAGAAATAATATAATGCTGCTACACAGGTTCCCATGGCTATATAAATCCAATATTCTGTTTTAAATAAAAACAGAAGAATATTATATTTTATTGGCAAAAAATATCTCCACTTTTAGTGCCAGCTTTTGTTTGCGATGATTCGGAAAATGACCACTTCTGCTCCTGCTCTTGTTGGTTGCGACCAAATTCATCATTAGAGGAGGCTTTGCGGAAAGTATCGCCAAAACTTGAAATAATTAATCAAAATGCGGTACTCCTGTAATTTGTATCCGCTTTTTTGGAAAGTGATTGGTCCCCCCTATGGTTTGTCATATTTCGGATTAGGGTCAATCAGGGTTGGATTAGGGATGGGATGGGGTAAGAATCACCTTATGTGTATCCTAAACCCAAACCATAAAACCATAGGGGGATAAAACACTTTCCAAAAAAGCGGATACAAACTGCACAAGTACCGCATCAAAATGTTAATAATTTGGATACTCATCGGTTATCCGCCCTCTGCTGCTAGGTCAGCTCTCACTCAGCATAGGGGATAGGGGAAGTTACGTAAACCCACACGGGCTATCTGTGGTATAGGGTTAGAGCATCCAGTAGAGATGAGTTTCGGGCCGACTTTTTGGCGAGCCGGCCTGGGCATAAAATTTTTGGCACCTAATCACAATCACCCGTAAAATGGGGACCATTCATTCTTTTCACATTTGAGCACACTGCGGACGGTTAACCGATAAATACCAATAATTTTTCACAAACATTTTCCCTTCCGATTGATCGGCCACTTGGTATACTTTGCGGATTTCTCTGGCTCCTTTCTTTTTGTTCCGATCGGTATGATATTTTCTAGCCAACTTTAATTTTTATTGAAATTAAATAAAAATCAACATTTAAAAACCTGAAAATAGGCATCTTTGATTTCTTTCTCATTTGCCGTCTTTAGAACCAGTGTTGTAAAAACGTCCTCGTCTTTCGTCTCGTCCTCGTCTTCGTCCTCGTCTCGTCTTAAAAAAAAGACGAAATGACGAGACGAGGGACGAGGGGGTAAAAAGGGCAAGACGAAAGGACGAGACGAGGGACGAGGGGGTAAAAAGGGCAAGACGAAAGGACGAGACGAGAGACGAGGGGGTAAAAAGGGCAAGACGAAAGGACGAGACGAGGGACGAGGGGGTAAAAGGTAGAGGACGAGAAGACGGACGAGAGGAAGAGAAAGAGAAAAAAAAAAGAAAGCAGCAGCCGTAGGCCCCTCAGCCCTCCCTCATAAAATAAGCACTAAGCAGCGACCAGCGAGGAAAATTCAAGGAAGCAAGAACCTCAAATATTATCTTTCTCCACTCCAGTCTATTTAGCAAATAAACTCCGGTTTTTATTTATGCATATTTTGCCAAGGCCTCACCCCAATACTAATGTAAAATCAATTTATATTCGATGTATTTCCTTCAACGGTCCAGCCCTCCATTTTTCACCTTTATTTTTATTTCCATTTATCAATTTTTCCATTATTATTTTCTCAATAAAATCAACAAACCATTATTTTTCGAGGCAAAATTGAAATTTTAATAAATTTTCCACATTTTTCGAGTAATTTCATAAATTAAGGTAAAAGACGAAAGGACGAGACGAGGGACGAGGGGGTAAAAAGGGCAAGACGAAAGGACGAGACGAGGGACGAGGGGGTAAAAAGGGCAAGACGAAAGGACGAGACGAGGGACGAGGGGGAAAAAAGGGCAGGACGAAAGGACGAGACGAGGGACGAGGGGGTAAAAAGGGCAAGACGAAAGGACGAGACGAGGGACGAGGGGGTAAAAAGGGCAAGACGAAAGGACGAGACGAGGGACGAGACTTTGAAATTTTTACAACACTGTTTAGAACGCCCAAAATTTTATAATAATCCTTGGGTCGATTGATGGTGGAAAGCAGAAATCGACATGAGAAATGCATTGTTATTTAATAAATAAATTGGATGAATATTTGTAAAACCTGTTAAAAGTATTTAATTGAAATATATAAAAAAAAATTTCAAGAAATATTGGTCAATAAAAAATGAATTTGATGAATAAATTAAAAAATTAAACAAATTTTAAAATAAACCAGCTTGTACAATTCAACAAAAGCATGTTTTCAATAAAATTTGCTCTTCTATTTTCGTGGATTCGCTATTTTGGTAATGTGAGGATTTTGGATGTAAGAGATAGAGATTTTGCTATTGTTGGGTTCAATATTCAATTCAACCTTTTACAATTCACATTGAATTTGATCGGACATTTTGGGCACTGGATATGGATATTTTGGGTAGCTTCGCTTCAATCAATATTCCCTCACCTCATCAAATATAGCGGAATGGGTAATGGTAGATTTTATCTCTGATTCTCACTCTCAACTGCGCAAGTGGACACTGTCTTTTGCTTTCTACAATTTTTCTACTCGACAGGGTGATGGAGCGAAATATTGCTAGTCATAGCAATAAGAAAAAATAAAAAGGGAATGGAAGGCAGTGTGCTGAAAATGTGTGGAATTTGCTGTTTATTTGGTCGGGAAGAGTGGAGAAATTGAGGCCTTTTAGTGCCCTTCCAACGCATCTGCAATTTGCCCCCATTCATCTATCAAATTCCCTCTTTTCCCATTCATTTTCGGTTTAATTACCCAAGTTTAAGGTACTTGGTGTTTCCTACCCTCTTTTAACATCCAAAGAGTGGTTTGGAATAAATTTTGGAATTGCATTGCCTGTAAATGGGTGATGCTTAAAATCAAAGTAGAATTGCAAGAAATTTGAATTTTTTTTAATTCTAAATAATGGTTTGAATTTTGAAATATTCTTCGGCCATGTAATAGAGTTATTTTCCACTAATATGCAATATTGACATTTTTTAAAGAATATTTTAAGAATGTTATAATACTTAATTAATAAAAGAATGGAAAATAATCTAACATGCAAAAATTAAATACAATTTTGTATAATTAAAAAATTATCCAAGATTGCCAATTTTATTGTATCATAAAATACAAAATAATGAATTTTCTGATCAATTAAACTAAATTTTTTGGTGTTTTAATGTATTCCAAATTATAAGATAGAATTATTTGTATTATTTAAAATTCACTTTGATGACTTTCATCTTTCTTCAAAATCCCGTTGACAATTTTCTTATCAATTTATTCACACCACCAATAATGATTTCCCCAATGGTATTGGCCAGCTTTGTCCAAAATCCATTCTTTTCACGGTTCAATTCGGCTTGCGCATTTTCCAATTCTATTTTGGTCCGTTTTGCTTCGGCCATTGCCTTGGCAGTTTCGGCTTTTGTCAACTTTAAATTTACAAAAATTTTTTATTCATTTTTTATTATTTAATATTTTCGAATTTCTAATTTTTCACCTCCAATTCTTTTGTCATTTTGGCAATTTCCACTCGATTTGCCTCGCTATCATTCCGTAATGAGTCGATTTTCTGTATCATTTTGTTCATTTCTTCTTTCATTTCGCGTTCCCTTCGCTCGGACTCTATTTTTGCAACCTTGGATCGATACACTATGACCAATTGTTTGTACATTTGCTAAATTTTAATTAGAATAAAATATTGTGCGAAACTTGCATATAATTTAGAAAAATATTTTTATCTTTGGGATAGAAATATTAATTAAATTAACTATTAAGTATCGTGAAATTTTATAATTCAATAATATAAATTTGGATATATTAAATTAGGTCAAAAAAGATATTACCGATGAACCGTAATTTTACAAAAGTTAAGACATTGGTTTATAAATTTTAATTCATTATTTTTTTAAATTTAGAATTTTTAATTAAAAAAATCGATCTTAAAATTTTCTAGCTTTTAAATTGTATTAACATCGAGGAAAGCAATTTCTCCCTGATTAATTCGAATTCATCCAATAATTGGAATTTCCATGAAAAAAAAATTATAAATTTCAAAAAAATCGTTATTAAATTTTTTTCGATTTTTTGCTAAATTTTTTATATTATTTTATTGCTCGAAATTTAATTTTTCTCAGAATTACTTTAATTTGTTGACGAAGTGTTCGGAGGAATTCTTCTGTCAATTTGGCTTCGCCCAATTTTTTCGCCTCCATAAAATGTTCAATTGTAATATTTTCACATTGTTTGCTCAATTCCACCTATTAATGGGGAATTAATTTTTACTTAATTTCCACTGACCAATTCTGTCTCATTCCGTGCTTTCGGTTCTTCCAAATTCTAAAAAAAAAATAAATTAAAAAATGTTAAAATATTTAATGACGAGCTTCTTCCATTAATTTAGTGTACAATTCCAAAGCATGTGTTTTTGCAATTTGATGGTTTGCCTCTGCAGTTGCCTGCTGAATTCAAATTAAAGAAAAGTGAAGAATGATAGAAAAAGGGTAAACGATTTCTATAAAATTAAAGCCGATGCATATTTGAAAAAAATGCAAATTTTTGGCTTAGGTGGTTGGGGAGAAAAAATTAAAGCCTAGAAAAAAATGCAAATTTTTGGCCTAGGTGGCAAAGGTCTAAAAATTTTTGAAAGCATAGAAAAAAATGCAAATTTTTGGCCGGTAATCCTTCGGAATTGCGGTCCCAAAATTTTTTTTTTTGGATTTTTTTAAAAAATTTTTCGAAAATTATTTTCTGGGGGTTTTCTAGGGTGTAGAACACGAATTTGGCATCCATTTTCTCATATCTTGCCATCTTGGTAAGATAATGCCGACTTTTACCAAGAAAATGTCAAGGGGAACAAGGTCAATTTTCAAAATATTTTTAATATAGCCATATTATAGCTCATTCAACGCAGCTCAACGAGCTGAATCTAATGGTACCATTTTTATTCTAAAATATTGCGTTTCGCTTAAAATTATAGGTCTTAATACCTTACCAAGATAAATTTTTCTTTTGGTCATAACTTGCGCGAAGCGCAATATTTTAGAATAAAAATTGTACCATTAGATTCAGCTCGTTGAGCTGCGTTGAATGAATATGGCTATATTAAAAATATTTTGAAAATTGACCTTGTTCCCCCTTGACATTTTCTTGGTAAAAGTCGGCATTATCTTACCAAGATGGCAAGATATGACAAAATGGATGCCAAATTCGTGTTCTACACCCTTGAAAACCCCAGAAAAACAATTTTTGAAAAATTCAAAAAAAAATTTTTTTGGGACCGCAATTCCGAAGGATTACCTTTTGGCCTAGGTGGCAAAGGACTAAAAATTTTTGAAAGCCTAGAAAAATATGCAAATTTTTGGCTAAGGTGGTTGGGGAGAAAAAATTTTTGAAAGCCTAGAAAAATATGCAAATTTTTGGCTTAGTTGGGGAGAAAAAATTTTTGAAAGCCTAAAAAAATGCAAATTTATGGCCTAGGTGGCAAAGGACTAAAAATTTTTGAAAGCCTAGAAAAAAATTCAAATTTTTGGCTTAGGTGGTTGGGGAGAAAAAATTTTTGAAAGCCTAGAAAAATATGCAAATTTTTGGCCTAGGTGGCAAAGGTCTAAAAATTTTTGAAAGCCAAGAAAAAAATGCAAATTTATGGCCTAGGTGGCAAAGGACTAAAAATTTTTGAAAGCCAAGAAAAAAATGCAAATTTTTGGCCTAGGTGGCAAAGGTCTAAAAATTTTTGAAAGCCAAGAAAAAAATGCAAATTTATGGCCTAGGTGGCAAAGGACTAAAAATTTTTGAAAGCCAAGAAAAAAATGCAAATTTATGGCCTAGGTGGCAAAGGTCTAAAAATTTTTGAAAGCCAAGAAAAAAATGCAAATTTTTGGCCTAGGTGGCAAAGGTCTAAAAATTTTTGAAAGCCAAGAAAAAAATGCAAATTTATGGCCTAGGTGGCAAAGGACTAAAAATTTTTGAAAGCCTAGAAAAAAATTCAAATTTTTGGCTTAGGTGGTTGGGGAGAAAAAATTTTTGAAAGCCTAGAAAAATATGCAAATTTATGGCCTAGGTGGCAAAGGACTAAAAATTTTTGAAAGCCTAGAAAAAAATTCAAATTTTTGGCTAAGGTGGTTGGGGAGAAAAAATTTTTGAAAGCCTAGAAAAATATGCAAATTTTTGGCTTAGTTGGGGAGAAAAAATTTTTGAAAGCCTAAAAAAATGCAAATTTATGGCCTAGGTGGCAAAGGACTAAAAATTTTTGAAAGCCTAGAAAAAAATTCAAATTTTTGGCTTAGGTGGTTGGGGAGAAAAAATTTTTGAAAGCCTAGAAAAATATGCAAATTTTTGGCCTAGGTGGCAAAGGTCTAAAAATTTTTGAAAGCCAAGAAAAAAATGCAAATTTATGGCCTAGGTGGCAAAGGACTAAAAATTTTTGAAAGCCAAGAAAAAAATGCAAATTTTTGGCCTAGGTGGCAAAGGTCTAAAAATTTTTGAAAGCCAAGAAAAAAATGCAAATTTATGGCCTAGGTGGCAAAGGACTAAAAATTTTTGAAAGCCAAGAAAAAAATGCAAATTTATGGCCTAGGTGGCAAAGGTCTAAAAATTTTTGAAAGCCAAGAAAAAAATGCAAATTTTTGGCCTAGGTGGCAAAGGTCTAAAAATTTTTGAAAGCCAAGAAAAAAATGCAAATTTATGGCCTAGGTGGCAAAGGACTAAAAATTTTTGAAAGCCTAGAAAAAAATTCAAATTTTTGGCTTAGGTGGTTGGGGAGAAAAAATTTTTGAAAGCCTAGAAAAATATGCAAATTTATGGCCTAGGTGGCAAAGGTCTAAAAATTTTTGAAAGCCAAGAAAAAAATGCAAATTTTTGGCTTAGGTGGTTGGGGAGAAAAAATTTTTGAAAGCCAAGAAAAAAATTCAAATTTTTGGCTTAGGTGGTTGGGGAGAAAAAATTTTTGAAAGCCAAGAAAAAAATTCAAATTTTTGGCTTAGGTGGTTGGGGAGAAAAAATTTTTGAAAGCCAAGAAAAAAATGCAAATTTTTGGCTTAGGTGGTTGGGGAGAAAAAATTAAAGCCTAGAAAAAAATGCAAATTTTTGGCTTAGGTGGTTGGGGAGAAAAAATTTTTGAAAGCCTAGAAAAAAATGCAAATTTTTGGCTTAGGAGGCAAAGGTCTAAAAATTTTTGAAAGCCTAGAAAAATATGCAAATTTTTTGCCTAGGTGGCAAAGGTCTAAAAATTTTTGAAAGCCAAGAAAAAAATGCAAATTTTTGGCTTAGGTGGTTGGGGAGAAAAAATTTTTGAAAGCCAAGAAAAAAATTCAAATTTTTGGCTTAGGTGGTTGGGGAGAAAAAATTTTTGAAAGCCAAGAAAAAAATTCAAATTTTTGGCTTAGGTGGTTGGGGAGAAAAAATTTTTGAAAGCCAAGAAAAAAATGCAAATTTTTGGCTTAGGTGGTTGGGGAGAAAAAATTAAAGCCTAGAAAAAAATGCAAATTTTTGGCTTAGGTGGTTGGGGAGAAAAAATTTTTGAAAGCCTAGAAAAAAATGCAAATTTTTGGCTTAGGAGGCAAAGGTCTAAAAATTTTTGAAAGCCTAGAAAAAAATGCAAATTTTTGGCTTAGGTGGTTGGGGAGAAAAAATTTTTGAAAGCCTAAAAAAAATGCAAATTTATGGCCTAGGTGGCAAAGGACTAAAAATTTTTGAAAGCCTAGAAAAAAATTCAAATTTTTGGCTTAGGTGGTTGGGGAGAAAAAATTTTTGAAAGCCTAGAAAAATATGCAAATTTTTGGCCTAGGTGGCATAGGACTAAAAATTTTTGAAAGCCTAGAAAAAAATGCAAATTTATGGCGTATCGGATATCGAGTATCGGATTTTTGGCAAAATCCGATATTATATTGTTTTTTCTATTGGCAGAGCTGGTACATAAATTGAATTTTTAAGTGGTTATAATCTAATTTAATATGGTCCGTGCATCATAAGAGATTTAGGGCTGGATTTACTAAATAATAGTAGGGAAATTAGGAAGAGAATATCTACAATTTTTTCTAATAATTTTGAAGAAAATTGTAAACTTGATATTAACAATTTAAATTCGGAAATTAATCTCGGAAAACAAAAATTTATTCTACTATAAATGGGGTGGTATATCGGATTTATTAAAAATTAGATGCATAAAAATAATTTAAAAAATAAAACATAAAAATAATTTGTGCTGTGCATTTTTAATTGATTCAATTATTTTTGTGTTCATGTTTTATTCCTCGAATATATAAACATCCATTTGATTTTAAATAAATTCCCGACAATGGACATTTTCCACCAGTTGCTTCCTTTTGACAATACAGATTCAATGTTCGTTGCTTCTGGCGAATTGTTGGAAATCCAAATTTGTTGTGCCAAATCTCATCTGTGATGTGTTTGCCAATTTTCGCATGAAAAGTCCACGTTTTGCCATGACGATCCACATAATCATCGCCAACATTCGGTTTAGAATTCTTTTAGTAGAAAATAGAGATTAAACAGTGGTTGTTAAAAAGTTTAAAAATTTTCCCGAATTTCTTTCCAATCAGCGTTCACACAAAAAAAAAGAAAATATTTAATTTATTGAAAAATATTCAAATTGACGAAAAAAGTTATAGTGGTTCAAATGTTTAATATCTAGACCTATAAGCCTTTTATTGAATCGAAATCTCCTTAAGGTGCATCATTTGCTTATGTTTTGGCACAACTTTAACCAACTTTTATTTAATTTTGGAACAGAAACCCCAAAATTGGTTTAAATCGTTTTTACCCTTTAATTTTGCCCAAACTATGAATAAATTATATAAAATTCAATGCGTCTTGTCTTGACCAGCTCTATCCAAATGGGTATAAGGTATATGTATGTATGTATGAATGTAGGGAGAATTAACATAATTATTTTGGCCAATTTTTAAATATTTTTTAAATTAAATAATTGTAGTATAGCGGGTACGGTTCGGTTAGAATTTGAAGCATTTTGGTCGATTGGAATATTAACATCATTTTATCCGGATAGAAATCACAATTATTTTGGCGAATATTGGGAATTGGGGCGGCTGGCCCACGGCCGGGCCTTTGGGAAGCTGGGTTGCCCAAGTCCAACTAACCCAGGGCCGATCGGGGCGAATGAACACTGATTGGGGAATTGGGATAGGTTTTATAATCCCAGAGAAGCTTTTTGGACCCAGAGGGGAACAGTTGTCAATTCCCCCATAACATTCGTCTCCCCTAAACTTGCGCGCCCTCGCGCAACCAAAATACAAAAATGAAATGAATGAATAAATCAAAATGATCTTTTTGTGTTTTGTTCATCCAATCTTTTCCTTCATTCCATTGGGGCCAATTGTTATCTTCTCATTCCATTGTTGTCCTTTTGCTCGGATTGGAGTGAAATTGAGAAAGCCTCCAGTCCGCTTGCCAGCTGTTCCATTCATTTGCAGGATGGACAACAATTTTGTGGTAGTTAATTTTTGTGTTCGCCGCTCTTCTTCTTCATCCTTCGCCATTCCTTCAACATTTATTCAAATTTCAAAGTCTTTCACCGCCATTTGTTTTACGCCATTCCTCTTCACATCGATGCTTCCTCAAATGCTACGTCCGTCACCAATCCTCTTCCAATTCACAAGCAAGGTTAACAATAATATCGGCCAAATATTCTCAATCCAGCAAAAGATCAATTTGAAAAGACAAGACAAAATTCGCCTCATTGGATTGTTTCTATCATTCATCGGCCTTCTTCTCGTCTTCCGCTTTTTATTGGCTAATTCATCGAATCAATTCAAGTCTCTTTCAAATTAATTTGGCCTAGTCATCCGTTCAGCAATACCCGACAAACAATTCAACTTTTCAAGACAATTGTTCAATCTCGATGGGCTTCATTTTCTTGGCAGGATTTGTTTTTCTTCTTCGAATGGCTCCCTCAGCCTTTCTTCTTTGCTCCCACAGCTTTTGTTTTGCTCCCACAGCTTCTTTGATTAATTGCCGAGCCTTTTTTTGATCCCAGGAAAAATTTGCTGTTCCCGTTTTGCCAACATAGCTTTCCAACCTTAGTTTTTGCTCAATGCCGAAAGGGGAAAGTTGTACGGCCCATGTGAAATAGTTATTGTTTGATGTTGCCCAACTCATTTTATGTCAATTGTCACTTCAATCATCTCAACGAAAAAAATTATATCCTTCAATCTGTTTTTGTCAAATCTTCTTTGCCGAAATCAAATCATCTAGGTCAATGGATTAGAGAATATTCATCATGTCTTCAAGCAATTTATCAATCAATCATATTCAAATTCATCCGATTTTTAACAGCTTCTCCACATCAGAGAATTTTCAAACTGTTTTTCCCACTTTAACTTGCCGATCAACGATATTGCAACGCCGAGATTGAACTTGCAAAAAGACAATGAAGATCAATGCCAAAGGTGTCGATTCATTGTTTGGCGATGATTCATTTGGCCAGGCTCTCAATGTTGTTTGCCGCAATTGTTGGCATTTGACTGTTAACCAAAATTTTGTTGTTGTTCAAGCCTCCGAAGATCGCCATGTTAGGTTCGGCTGTTGTTTGGGGCAGGCTCAGTGCCTGTGGACAGTATGGGGACTGTCCAGTTCGATATTAGCCCATCGAACCCCATATCCGCCTAGGACCTCCATGTAGTATAGCGGGTACGGTTCGGTTAGAATTTGAAGCATTTTGGTCGATTGGAATATTAACATCATTTTATCCGGATAGAAATCACAATTATTTTGGCGAATATTGGGAATTGGGGCGGCTGGCCCACGGCCGGGCCTTTGGGAAGCTGGGTTGCCCAAGTCCAACTAACCCAGGGCCGATCGGGGCGAATGAACACTGATTGGGGAATTGGGATAGGTTTTATAATCCCAGAGAAGCTTTTTGGACCCAGAGGGGAACAGTTGTCAATTCCCCCATAACAATAATATTCTTAAATAGAAATATTTTCTATAAAAATCCAAGAAGCAAATAAAAATCACAAGTTTATAAAAAAATATTTGTAAAAAATAAATTACTCATATATATGAAAAATTTTTTTCTATTTTATTTTTGAAGACAGAACACAGAACTATGGACAGCCCAATCAGGGTGACCCAATTGCCGCGAAAATGCGGCATTTGCCGCATTTTCGAACCTCTCGCCGCATTTTTTCCGCATTTTTTACTGTTGCCGTATTTTGCCGCAATTTGTAATTTTTACAGAAAATCATTTAAATTTCATAAATTTTTTCCAAAAATGCTAAAATTTTTCGCTGCGCGGCCATTTTTGGTCAGAATTTTTCGCTGCGCGGCAATTTTTGAGACTAATTTTTCTCTGCGCGGCCATTTTGGATAAAAGACTCAAATTTTATCCATCTAAAAATTCTTGTTTCTAAATTATTGTCAATCTTTTCATCTAACGCTTTTTGCGAATCTATTTTTTCCGTGGTCAAAAATGTAAAAACCGATGAACGAAACAAAATGAAAATTAAATTACTTAATTCTCGTGTCTCTATAAAATTCACTGATTTCAATTGTCAACAAGCCTATAATCTTTTTATTTACAATCCCGAATTGCTTAAGAAAGTTAAAACAATGGAAAAATATGCAGAATAAATGTTTTTAAATGAATTTTTATTGAATTTTAAACGTTTTAAAAAATGCCGCATTTTTGCCGCATTTTTGATACTTTTTTACTCATTTTTCCCGCATTTTTTGTGCTCCATGCCGCATTTTTGGTCAGACCATTGGGTCACCCTGAGCCCAATATTAGTTAGTATTGTGTACATATTGAGTTTGGAAAAAAAATAGAAAGATATTGTAATTGTACCGACCTTTTGTAAATGTGTATGATTGTGTTTTCCTCTTGTATATAAACATCCATTTGAGTTCAAATAAATTCCCGCAAATTTGCACTTTGCATTAGACGTTCTCTTTCCACAATGTAAATTCAATCCTTTTGCAGTTGTGATAATGTTAGCAAAACCAAATTTATTATGTAACATTTCACGTTTAACGTTTTTGCCAATCACTTTGTTAAATTTCCAAATTTTGCCAAATTTATCCATATAATCTTGGCCAATATTCTGTGGTGTTTTCTATAAATATTTAGTATCTTTTGCTAATTTTCCCAATAAATACCCCTCTTTTCGTGTGTTTATGTTCTCCCCTCGTATATAAACATCCATTTGATTTCAAATAAATTCCAACAAAAGGGCAGACTCCATCATCTGAATTACTCTTTCGGCAATTTAAATATAATGTTTTTTGTTTTTTTGTAATGCAGCTAAATCCAAATTTGGTGAGCAATTTTTCACGTGTAATATTTTTGCCAATATGAGCATGAAAGGCCCAAGATTTGCCGAATTTATCATTATAATCTCGAGCAAGTGCTGAGGATGGCGATTTTACCTAAAAATCATATTTTTAATATTTGATGGAACATGGAAGAGATACACTCTGGTAAAATTTAGTAAATTTATTGAATTATTTATTTATTTTTTTTAAAATTTTAATTATGAAAGTTTTTATTTTTTAGTAATCTATTTTTTAATTTTTTTTGTGAGTCTGCATTCCAATATTAGATTATTAAAGTAAACAAACATATAATAAAATGAATTACTATTTCTTCCTTCCTTCGCCCAATATCTTTTGCATTTTCCATTTCATGGTTGTGTTTATTTCGTGTATAAATAATTGAACATGATTTCAGAAAAATTGCCTTGAATTGGCATTGTTTGATTTGGCAATGGAATTGTCGAGTCAATTTTTCCTCCTTTCCAACAATCATTCCACCCATTTTGTTTTGGCACCATTCCTTCAAATGTTTTTCATCCCCAATTTTGATGGCAAATTCCCAACATTTGCCCGAATTATCCATGAAATCGGGTTCATCATCTTCTTCATTTTTTCCTTCATCAATCACATCTGCATCCTCCTTTTCATCTTCAATTTGTGCTTTATCTTCATCTTCCTCGTCCTCCTTGCCTAATAATATTTAATGCAAAATATTTAAAATTTTCAATTTTACCATTATTATCAATACAAATATTTTTGCAGCCTTTATCCAAATTCATTTTGCTGCAGAAATTAATCCTTTGTAATGTAAAATAATGGAAATACACAATTTTAAATTTTTACCTGAAATTTGTAATATGAAAAAATCAGTGGTAAATACAAAAATAAATTTGAATTTAAGAATTTATTTATTAATAAGTCTCCGGATTAGAAAAAGCAAATAAAAATAATCGATAAAAAGCCAAGCCGATTAATTCAAGAGAAGAGGGAAGCAATTGGTAGAGAAAGTTTGCAAGTAATAAATTTTATTTTCTCTACAAATAGTTGCCATTGGTTGACTCAAAAACATGTGGCCCAAATGTTCAATTTTCATAGAGGAAATATTCACTCATTCCCATTTGCTTCAGAAATTGAATGGAATTGGATTTGGGTGGGTGAATCATTTGACTGCCGGAGACAATAGATGAATGCTAAATTTGCACAAAAAATCCAAGAATTTGATTGAAATATTAATTAATAAAATATTATTTTTGATTATCAAAATTTATTTTTGAAAATTGAATAAAAATTTGATTTTCATGGTTTTTTTATTTAGTTTGAATTTTGTTTTATTTTTATTAAAGCCAATTTTCCATAATAATTTGATTAATAATTTTATTAAAAACTAAAACTAAAAATTAACTTCATAATCTTTTTCACTTTATTTATTATAATGAAAAATTCCTAAAAAAAATTACAATTTTTATTGGCCCATAAAATTTAAGAAATTGATTGAATAAGACGCAGTAATTCAATTGTCATTGATGTGATTGACACAATCTATTTTTACCCTTCAAATTCACCAAGAAATTCTTTTAAATAATCATAAATGGTAAAATTTGGGTAAAATAAATTAATGAAAAATAATGAAATTAAATTATAATACTAAAATTTTGCACATTAAAATCAATTTTCCCTTGTGAATATTAGCTTTTACACAATTTGATATGAATATTTTTGTTTATTTTTTATTACAAAAAAAGAACCAGCGGGGCAAGCCCGCTGGTTCTTAAGGGGTGACGGAAGGAATACGTGGAAGGGTAGAAAGAAAGCGCTATCGCGCTTTAAAAGATTCCTAGGAGGGTTATACAGGGTGTGGCTCGAAAAATGTCACTTTTTAAAATTAAATAACTTTTTTATTTTTGAATCAAATTAGGTCATGTTTGGTATTAAAATGATCAGCATTTCATAAGGATTTTTTGACATATCATTTGTCAAGATTTGATGTGATTTTAGAAATTTCGTTTTTTTTAGATTTTAAATGTAAAAGCCACATATTAATAAAAAAAATTGTGCAAAATTGAAAAAAAAACCACAAACAAATAGGAAAACCATTAATTATCTAATAATATCACAAAAATCCATGGCAAAACTGGAAAAAACCAAAAAAATAGGTTCGCAAAAACATAAAATTAATTTATTTTAATTAAACATAATGCCAAGAGAAGAAGAAAGATAATAGGAGAAAAGAAACAAATAAAATGAAATTGCCGAAATCACATCAAATCTTGATAAATGATATGTCAAAAAAATCCTTATGAAATGCTGATCATTTTAATAAAGATATAAAAATGTTTAATTAAGAGAAGAAAAGTTAATTTTATTTATAAAAATTTCAAAAAATTTTCACAATATTTTTCAATGGCTAATCAATATGGCATAAATGTGGATGCCGTTGATTTGTACGATTTTGCTTTCGACAATATTGATGAAGAAAATCTCGAAAAGGAAGTCAACAATTTGAAGGTTTTAATTAATTTTTAACTCTTCAAAAGGTTTTGGAGGAGAAAATAGATTTGCCTAATCAGAATTCCGGACAAAATGGCAACCGTCGTTATACGACAACAAATTTGACCAAACAATTGGAGGAATTGGAAAAGGTCAATACACAAATTATTGAATTGGATTGATAGATTTTTTTTAAGGTTTTCATGCACACTGAATATCCTGATTACTCCCAGAGGTTAATTTGATAATTAAAATAGACATAAAAATATGGATATGTTACAGCTAATATTGGAAATTAGCTAATTCCGGAATTAGCTAGGCATTTGGGTTAGCAAATTTTGGAAATCTCGGCTTCTAAGCATCGTACAGACTGACTCGAGAGTAGGCTCATTCGACGCGGCATGGTCGATTTAGTGTATGAAATTTTAATTTAAGACCTTTCCCATAAACCCCTAGCCCTAACCCTAGAACCCATGCCAGCCCTAACCCAACCCTAATACCCTAATCGGCTTGTAATTGAAATTACATATAGTAAATCGACCATGCCGAATCGAATGAGCCTACTCTCGAGTCAATCTGTACGATGCTTAGTACCCGTGATTTCCAAAATTTGCTAACCCAATTGCCTAGTTAATTTCGGAATTAGCTAATTTCCAATATGTGACAGATATAGAATGTTTAGGAAATATTTAAAAGGCGAATAAATTATTGAAAATGTCGAAAATATTTAACGGTTTAGTGGTTTGTATTGTACTAGACCCACAAACCATATTTCCATTCCATAGATCTCTACGACCCCATCGATTGGTATGGTATATAAGTATATAAGTTGTTATGTTTGATTGGTTTTGAACCAAAACCCATATGATTGTTTAAGGATTTAAAACGCTAAATTTTTAATCAAACCAAGATAAAATATATACCAATCAAAGCGTCTTGACAAGATCTATCGAATGGGTATAGGTTTTGGGGGACTAGGACAAATTTATAAACAGTTATAATCTTTTCGACATTTTCAATACTCTATTCGACATTCAATGATTTTTTCGACAAATTAAATAACATCCTAAAATGTTTTAGGCAAGAATTAGCCGCACGGATCAATATGACCGAAGCATGTGTCCAAATGTGGTTCCAAAATCGACGAGTAAAACATGGGAAACAAGAGGGAAGTAACCAGCAACAAAATGTTCCTTATTACGGTTATCCTGCCATTGACTTTTCCGCCTTAACTTTGGAAAATGCCACTAATGCAGTACAAATGGCCGCTAATTGTGCCAATGACGCTGCGGTCGCCACCGGTCAATTTTTTGCTACCGTCGTCGGGGTCTGTTACGGTGCCGTGTTATTCGGAATAATCATATGGGGACCGGATTAATTGCATGAGGAAACCAATGATGAACCATTATGATAATAATAAACAATTTTTCAATGTCAATTTGTTATGCTGAAATACCCATTTATTATTGAAAAGTTTAAAAGAATAAATTTATTTTTGAAAATATCCAAAAAAGGTATCATTTCCAAGCCAGTTTACGGCATTTTTGAGCATATTTTCCAAGAATATTCAAATAACAACCATTTCAATAAAAAAGATTCCATTAAAAGTTGGTCACTATTTTTTACCGACAAAATTACTCCTTTTACCGCCGACAAAAAATGTTTTTGACTTCTAAAAAATCAGAAATCGGTTTTAGACCCTACAAACCCTATACCGTTTTGTAGCTCTTGGAATGCATCGAATGGTATATAAGATGTCAGGTTTTGCTCTAAAATTAAAAATTTTAAAATCAAAAAATGGATAAATGGTTTTCAAACGGTTTAAATCTTTATTTTTTGGCCAAAACTCTACACTTTATATACCAATCGATGCATCTTGATGAAATCTACAAAATGTTATAAAAGGTTTGTAATCGGTTTCTGATTTGTTAAAGTCAAAGACCTGTTTTATTTGTAAAAAGAGTTTTTTTTTTGTTAATAAAAAATAGTAATTCAAAACATGGATAATGCCCAAAAAATTCGACGAATCAAAAATAAACTTGCAACATTTCTGCTCTGCCCGGACATTTTACTTCAAATTTTTGCCCACTTCTCTCGTCCAAAATTATGTACCATTGAATTGACTTGTTGGGCTTTCCACGTAGTCGTGCAAAGTGATTATTTGCGGCCTGTGTACGAAATCAGCAAAACCCTGGTTGTCCGGACACCAAAAACAGTGAAAATAAAAAAGGTCGTCCGGAATGGCGGAAGGAGAGAAGTAAAGGAAATAGAATTTGGAGAAGGATATTTCACTGTTGTCCACAGTACTCTGGGACGGGAATTCGATATGGCCGACTTTATAATCAAGGTTTTAAAACATAATATAATTGAGAATTTTATTTGTTGAAAATTTTAATTTTCGTAATATGATATTTGGGTTTTTGTCAATTAAAATCCGCATTGAAAATGCCGAAGTTTTTGAAAAGAATATTGTTAATGGGAAATATTAAAAAAGGCGAAAAAAACAATTGAAAATGGCGAAAAGATTATAAGGGTTTATAACTGTACAGAAGTTTATACTATGCCACTAAACCATATACCCATTCGTTAGATCATTTCCAAAGACATCTTTTAATAATGATTTAGCTTAGATTTAACCATTTTTAAAGAGTTTTGAACCAAAAACTTGCAAACGGTTCAAACAGTTTAATATTATTAATTTTTGATCAAACCATGAGAAAATATATACCAATCGACGCTTCTCGATGAGATCTGTCGAAGAGGTATAAGGTTTGGGGGCTAGGACAAACCATTAAAACGTTATAAGCTTTTCGCCATTTTCAATTTTTTTTTCGCCTATTACAGCTTTACAAATAAGTCAATCATCGATTATCATTGAGCCTACATAACATGGCATTTCAATAGATTTTGATTTTAAAATAAACCCAATATACTTATAATTAATTACATTTCGATGAGAGAAAATTAAAGTTGGTGTGCAAAATTGAAAATTCAATTTAAAATTTTCTACAAAATTCGGGTAAAGTTGAAATTTACATACTATTTTCGTCAGAGAAGCAGAGAAAAGTGAAATATCGAAAAAATTAAATATGGGGGTTCGGAGCATGTGATTAGGATTAGGGGCTAGGGCTAGGTTTGTAGTTTGTACTTTGCTTCTTCAGAGAGATAATGTGTAAATTTCAACTTTATCTGAATTTCATTTCAACTTTACCTGCAACATATGTAATATTCATAAATCGAATGCTAAATAATAAAAAATATTTGCTTTTATTTAATTTAAAGTCAGACAACATTGTGCATTTGTCAGAAAATATTAATGAATTACCACCAAAATTTGTGCGCGCCTTAATGTTTCAAATTTGGGATTTGCACGATTCGCGTGTTTTACAATTTTTGGAATCGATCAAATATGTTTTTACATGCAATACATATACAGAGATTTCGCCAAGTATTAAGGTTTATTGTTCAGTATTTTAATATTCTATTGTGAACAACTAACTAATAAAATTAATAATGGACTATGCCCAATAAAGAGTTCAAATTGGACGTTTAACAAAAATAGCGATAATAAAATTATGGACTTGAAACTTGAAAATAGACTCATAATTGTCATTTGATTTGTGTAGTTTAATTTAGGGTTGGCCCCCGTCCCCTCCCCGTCCCCGCCCCCGGGATTTTTGCCCCCGTTCCCCGTCCCCGTCCCCGAAAATTTGGGAGCCATTCCCCGCTCCCCTCCCCGTGAGTTCGGGGATTTCGGGGGAATTTTAAGGAATTTTTTTTTGAAAAACTAAACTAAATCATCTTTTTTTTTTATTTTCTTGCATATAAAATGATATTTATATGTTAAATCATCTTCTTTTTTCATTTCACAATTCATTATAAAAAAATTTTTTGAAAGATGAAAAAAAAAAGTTGCAAAATCCCCGAAATTTCGGGGTTCCCGCCCCCGTCCCCGGGATTTTTTGCCCCCGTCCCCCGTCCCCGTCCCCGAAGTTTGGAAAATCCCCGTCCCCGAAGCTTGCCTCCCTGCAATTCCCCGTCCCCGAAAATCGTCCCCCGGGCGCCGGGGGCCAACCCTAGTTTAATTAATAAATTAGTGATTACTTATCATTAGAAAATTATATCAAGATAAAATATACCTAAATAAAAAAGACAAAAATATTTCCTTAACGATAATTATGTGCTTGTTAAATATTTTTGTTAAAATTTTTACTGGTATTTTTTTCAAATGCGCATTGCATTTTCTGAATTGTTTCTTCCTTAATTGAGCCAGTATTTATAGTTTTGGCCTTTTTATGCATCAGATTTGATGAGAAAAAGAATTTGAACAATTATCTAACATTTTTGACCTAAATGATTTAATTTTTGAAAATTTTTTGAATAATAATAATCAGAGCTGGGTCCGACTCCGGCTCCGACTCCGACTCCAACTCCGACTCCGCTCCGGAGCTGGAGTCGGAGTCGGAGTCGAAAATTGAAAAGGTCGGAGTCCGGAGTCGGAGCTGGAATCAAAATTTTCAAAGGTCGGAGTTAGGAGTCGGAGTCAAAAATTTGGAGCGACTCCGGACTCCGGTCGACTCCGGATTTTTATTTAAAAAAATTGTATTTTTTACCTAATTTTTAAAAAATTTCCCATTTCAATTTTTTTAAAATTTAATTTTTTTGGTTTATTTTGACTAAAATTGAAATTTTCATGCCGAAATTATATCATTTTCGGAAATAAATGTTAATTTTATACAAAAATGCCTTGGAGCTAAATCGAAATTACTTAAAAAAAATTTTCTGTGGAGTCAAACTCCGGAGTCGGAGTCGAGTTTTAGAACGACTCCGGAGTTGGAGTCGGGGTCAAAAATTGGAAAACCCGGAGTCGGAGTCGGAGCTAAATTTTTGAAAGGTCGGAGTCCGGAGTCGGAGTCAAGATTTATGAAAAGTACAGCTCTGATAATAATTCATTAGAAAATGCAAAAAACCAAAAATTACTAATTTTTAAAAAAAATGTAAAAAAATTTTTTTTCCTATCTTGGGATCTAAAAATATTGTTTAGTATCCATTAAGTGCATCTACTTGGATTCAAATGTTTGCCGCGATTCCCATCTGCGATATTCGAATACGAACATTATATGATCGGGCAAATCAAGGATTGGTGGAACGAAAAAACAAAGAATTGGCCATCATTGCAAGAAAATTAAAGAAGTAAATTTGTTTAACCAAGATTAGGAACAAAAATGCACAAAAATTTAATAATTATTTACTAATAATTGAGAATTGACTATTGATTAACTTTAAAATAAAAATTAATGAAACATAGGAAGAATGTTCCTAAAAATAAAATTAATCAACAAATATTTTTATAATTTTCCTTTAAAATTATTTTATTTAATTTTTCGAAGAAATGATGAATTTTGAATTTTTCGATAGAATAAATATCATTAAAGATTAAAAAATTAATTTATTAAATTTTTAGGTAAAATTATTATTTTATAAATTTTCATATAAATTAATTTTATTTAATTTTCCACAAATATATTTTTAAATTTTTCTTAAAAAATAAATATCTTATTTAAATTTAAATGATGAATAATTTTACAGCCGAGAAATCGATTCAAAACAATACAAATCCGAATGCTTGCACATTATAGAAAAGTTCAATCTAGCGATTGGCATACAAAAATACACAAATGTGGAATGCGAACAAATTTCCAATGCGATGTTCCGATGGCTTCATGACTGTAGATGTGCTCAAAAACGTTGGTTAATAAATGTGAAAAAATTTTGAAAAATTTGGACAAAAATAAAATTATTATTTATAATACTTGAATATCAATAATTTGATTTTAATTGATTCAACAATTAGATAAATATTATCACAAATCCCATTAAAAAATAAGTCTATGAAGAAGAAAAAATCAATGATAATTTAATGATAAAAAATTGAAAAATCTATCGAAAAAAATTTTTTTTAATTCCAAATTTAGATAAAAAATATTTGCATTTTGCTGATGAGGGCCATATGCTTTCGCCGCTGGTTGGAAAATTACTAAAAATGATGCATGATAAGGTAAAAATATTCCTTTAAAAACAAATTATCAAATGAAAAAATCTAATGAAAAATTTCTTTCTCATATAATTAATTTTGAGTATTTAGCCGATATACCAAATACCAATTTGAAATAAGAATAAGAATTATATTCTTTATTGCATTTAGCTCTATGATTTTTGTTCAAATATATAAATATATTAACTTAAAAGAATAAGAGAAATATCTGATGGCTGATGCAATCAGAAATTTAATTTAAAAATTTTTACCAATTAATATATAGGTTAACTGGCTATTAAAATTAAGAATATTGAATTTGACCACACTAAGAATTTAGTAAATTAATAAAAAGGAATACCAAAAATATTCAACATCTAAAAAGTTTTAATCCAAAAAGCAAATAAATAATAAAAAAATGATTGTTACTCCTTTTTTACAGATCATTCAAAAGGGATGTGTGACTACTCAAAATCGACAGATGCGCATTTATATTTCATCCCAATTTATATATGAAATATTTGAAGATATTCCATTCCAATTCGATGTCAATAATCGGGTCATCGTACAAAATTTGCAAAATGAAGAAATGTTGGAAATAAAATGGAAGGAATATATTTGGTGGGGCATTTTTCGTAAAAAAAATTATAATAATTATTTAAAGTAAATATTTTTCCTTAAAAATAATGTAACAAATATTTGGAAAAAAAAAATTAAAAAATCATAATTAATTTTTTAGGTATAAATTTGTTAGATTTTTGGGTGCTATGTCGATTCCACAAAAGTAAAATATAAAATATCGTCCTAAAATTTAACTTACCTCTTTGAAAATGAAATATTAAAATAAAAATAATATTAAATTATTTATTTCTATTCTTCTTTGCATAAATCAAGGCCATGTTTTGGCTATAGCAATAAAAGAAAAATTAGCAAATTTGGAAAGCGTAAAACATAGTCTTACGAAGTCCAAAACTCTAATATTAAAAAAATGCAAATTATTTCATTAAACATAATGTACCCGAATTTTGAATAGAAACCACTTATTTTATAAGCATTTTAAAGTTTGCAAAAAATTATAATAGACTTTTACAGGAATTTTTTAGATTTTGAAAAGCATATAGCTTTTCAAATTTGATAAATTTCATTTTTTTTATCTATGTCTAAAAGCATCTCAGATTAATGCAATGAATGACTAAAAATAAATAATTAATTTAATATTGTTTTAATATTTCATTTTCAAATAGGTATTTTATAATTTTACTTTTATGGAATCTCCTAATTCTCGAAATTTTCAATTATTAAAAAAATGAATAATTAATTTTTATTGCAGGCAAGATGGATTAAATAGTGAATTATGGATCGACAAAAGAACAATTGAATGAAAATGAATTGTAAATAAAAATGCAATTTTTGTCGAAACTTCTTCAAATTCTTAATTCTCCGACATATTTGTATCGATTCTGATGATTGACTCCTCCGGTGTTGAGACGAGGACATATCCTGATAAAAATGACGGAAAATAAATTAATAAATACTCGTTGAAAAATAGTATATGGCCATGCCATCACAGCAATAATTTAATATCAAGATTATTTCTGCAAAACATTTGAATAATTTGATCAATTTAAAGCATCAATATTTTATTTTATTTTAAAGAAGCTGAAAATGCAATTTAAAAGCTTGTAAAAATTTTCTACTTCAGATTTATATTTTTAATTGACTTTTTGAGCACATTTTTAATTGACTTTTTGAGCATGTGCGTTACGAAATAAAGATACCATAAGCTTTAAAAATCTGTCTGCCGTCAAAAAGTTTAGCCAGAAAAAGCCGCGAAGGAAGGAAAAAATTAGCTAAAAATGGCCCTGATAGGGAGAAAAAGTAGCTAAAAATGGGCCCTGATTGGAAGAAAAATTAGCTAAAAATGGCCGCGCACCGAAAAATTAAAACCAAAAATGGCCGCGCAGCGAAAAATTAGACCAAAAAATGGCCGAGCAGCGAAAAATTAGACCCAAAAATGGCTGCGCAGCGAAAAATTAGACCAAAAAATGGCCGCGCAGCGAAAAATTTAGCTAAAAATTTAAAAACACGGCAAAACCCGGCAAAATATGAAAAACCCGGCAAAAAACCCGGCACTTTCAAAACCCCGGCAAAACCCCGGCCGGGACATCAAAAACCCGGGAAATGCCGGGTTTCCCCGGTATTATGGCAACCCTGATTCTACTAAAAATAATTTCTATTAATACTTTTAGACAGAAATAACTCATACTTCTTCTTCTTTAATAAATCAACTTCAATATTAAAAAAAATAATGCCTCCATTAAAGAGAATGCCTTCCAAATTGTCCATTGCTGGATCTATGCGGCGTTTGGATTTAATCCATGAAGCAAAGAACCAAGTATAAAAGTTTCTTAATCATTAACATGGAGCTGATTTATATGCAAATGCATATTTTGTTTAAGCGTATGCTATGGATTGAGGAGTGCGAAAATAGCATTTTCACGTTTAAATAAGAGTTTTTAAACCGGTTTCAAAATGCATATTTTCGACATTTCCAGCATATTTGCATATGTTGGCATATTTTAGCATATTTTTGCATATTTTCCAAATTTGTGAGAATTTTTGCCAATTTTTCGTTAAAATTTGAAAATTTCTTTAAAAAAAATGTTTATTTTGCGCGAATAAAATTTTCGGAAAAAAATTTCTTCATTTTAACTAGAAAATTTGAAAAAAATAAGAGAAAAAAATACAAATAAAAATGAAGAGTTTACTAATAAGGTATGAATCAATTTTTTTAAATAATTAAATTTTTTGAAATTTATATTATTTGCAAATTCTATAAGTAAGTGGGGCGATTAATTCTTAAATTAAATAAATTTTTGATCATTTTTTAAATTTTTTTCAAAAAATTGATTTTTTCCTGTGCATATATGTGCATATTTTAGCATTTTTGACATTTTTGGTGCATATTTTAGCCTTTTTTGACATTTTTGGTGCATATTTTAGCCTTTTTTGACATTTTTGGTGCATATTTTAGCCTTTTTTGGCGCATATATATGCGCATATAATTGACACTTTATAAATCCGCTCCCTGATATTAATAAATAAATCCTATTTCCATCATTATAGAAGCCAATTGTTTATCCACGCGACCGACGAGTTTGGACTGCTTTGATTTGCAATGTGATGATGTTCCATTCCAAACTTGAGGTTTTAATTCAATTTTAATTGGATAAAATTAATTGAAAAAAATTTAACAGATTGAGGATCTGTTCGAATATATGCTCACATTTTATGGCGATCATAAATGCCGTAAAATTTACACAACATCGGATGAACTGCTAACATTCATCAAAGAGCGTTGTTCGCCATTTCTTCAAATTAGTGAGGAAGAAAAAGAAGGAGAGAAAAAGGTATAATGGAAATTAATTAATTCAAATTAAAAAATTAATTTTTAAGATCTTCATCATTTGGAACGGCAATAACTCCGTATTGATGAAGCGATTGATCGAACTCGCCAATACGGCATTGTTGGAAACACCAAATGAAGAGGAAGAACCAATTGAAGAGGAAGAAGCACTGATTAAAGAAGAAACATCAATTGTTGAGGAAGCACCAATTGTTGAAGGAAAAATTGATGAAGAATGAATATAAGGATAAGATCAAACTTGATTGTTGAATGGATACGTAATTGTTAATTTATTGTTGAATAACTAAATAAATATAAAATCACAGGAATGTTGCCACTTTTTGAAAACTTATATATTTTCATTTAACATTAATTAAGCCGGTTGAATGACTGGTTAGATGGATGGTTGGGTTGGCCGACTCTTGCGGATGAAATAGTCTCGTGCTGAAGGTGATAAAGCTAGAGTGAAATTGTTTATAGGATATTATTAGGCATAAAATTAGTTACAAAATGACATCAAAAGCTTTGGCAAATTTTGAGTATTCACCGAGTTATGGCCAAAAAACATCAAAACTGCAATTTTAGTTTAATCAACGGTTTTTTGGCCATAACTCTGTGAATATTCTACATTGGCCAATGCTTTTGATGTCATTTTGTAGCTAATTTTATGCCTAATAATTAAGCAATGCCACTCCAGCTTTACCACATTCGGCTCCAGACCGTTTCGTCCGCAAGTGTCGCAGTACGGGATGGTTGTTATGGTCTGATAAATTCATTCACAAATCCACCACTCCACTTTCCCATTTCATATTGAAGGCTAATGGTAGTGTCCATTCCAGCAAATAAAGACTAATTCCAATCAGAGAGGAATTGAAGTTTTAAAAGCAATATGTGAAAATTCTAAATTAAATTGCCGTTTTTACTTCACAATAAAGAAACTTATTACCCATTTTTTAAATGTCATATCAGCTGATATTGAAGAATATTTTGGCGGAATTTAAGCGCTTAATTTCATTATCCTGATACTGATTAGTGGGGAACGGATTTTTATTGATATAGAGTCGAAATATAGCTATACAAAAAAAACAATTTTTGACTTCTAATAAATCAAAAACCGGTTTCAACCCTATTAATCTTATACCATTTTGTAGATCTAGAATGATAAATAAAATGCCATGTTTTGGCCCAAAATTAAAGGGTATTAAACCGTTAGACCATTATTAGATTGTCATCTTAAATCATTAAAAGTTATCAAAAAAATATATTAAAAAAAATTTATTAAGCAAATTACATAAGATGTATATTAAGAAATACATTACAAAAAATAGATATACGATTAATGAATAGGACAAAGGAGGTTCAAACTTATTCGATGACGAAAAAGATTGAATAAGACAAAGATGAATGAAAGTAAACGAATAAGACAAAAGAAACACAAGCTTAGCCGTATAACAAGAAAAGCTGAGTAGGACAATGGCCGTGAAATGATAAAAATACAAAACAAATGGAAAAAATGGGCAAATGATTGCAATTATGCATAAATTTTACAAAAAAAAAAATGAAATTATGAAAAAACCAGAATAAATTAAGTCAATTTACATGTTCAAAATTTTTTCCTCGGACACATTCACATCTCCTTTTCCACCAAGGCGTCGAACCACATATCCCATCTCTTCGAGCAATTGGACAATATTAGCCTCGTCGCCAATGAAATGACCTATTGATAGAAGAAAATTATTTTTTATTGAAAAATTAAATTGATAAAAATACTTAAAATATATAAATTAGTCGGACTTTCTATGAAATTCGACCAGAAACATTCAAAGGTACTTTTCGGTTTTGGTACACCCCTACCAAAAATGATGAAAATTAATTTTTGGCTTAGAACACGAATCTGAGCTTTTTTTTTGCCTTTGCCTATCACTTCAATGACGTGAATTATGTGAAATTTAAAAATGAAAATATAAAGGGTCCCTTATTTGGGTCGAAATTCGAAAAAAGTGTCATAATTTTTCATGATCATATTTTATCTCAGACGAGTCTTGATTAGCTGATCACGAATCTGCCATTAGTTTCGCATAAAACTTAAAATAAAAAAAAAATATGACTTTGTAATTTACAGAAGTAATGCTAGAATTTCGACTTAGAATTAAGACTTAGACTAGAATTATACTCAGGGTTCGGAGCCTGGATATCCTAAAGAAGTTCAATGATTTATTTGGGCTTAATTTCAACTGCAGATTCGTTTTCTACGCCAAAATTACTATTAGGATGTAATTTTCATCATTTTTGCTGGGGGTTGTAAAACAGAAAAGTACTAATTCAAATAAGTAATTTCAAATGAGAATAGCATAAAAACTTTTTATTGGAAATGTGTTTCAGAGCTTTTAAACATACTTTTAAAGTTTGAGTAAAAAATGAAATATAATAATCCTTCAAACAATTGTACCATGTTTGTTTGGGTTCACGATAAATTTCTATTTTTTAAAATATGTTAAAAAGTTCTGAATAACATTTTCCAAAGTCTAAAACTTTGTCAAATTCTAAACAATGTATCCAACTAAAATTTCACAATTTACTGAATTTTTTGTTGATGCCCAAAAAATATTTTCGAAAATGATATGACATTATATTGAATAATAAATTTTAATTTAGTAAAAATTGAAAAAACTTGCCTGCGCCAAATGAAAAAAAGAATGTTTTTTCCGGCTCTTCTTGCATCCATGCATTCATGTGCTTCAGCCAACGTCGATTTCGTTTAATAAAAATATCGTTATGCCATAGCTGGTTAGTTTCTTCCAACAAATTTTCCATTTCCTTATCAGCAGAATTGGAATTGCTATTATCATCTTCATTACTTTTTGTATTGGAGTTTTCCTCTAATTCTAGACGATCATTTCCATAAGCTGCCAAGAGTGTCATCGTTGGCCCTACGGTGTCGTTCTCTTTTCTCAATTGACTTTCCAATTCATCCAGCTTAGAATTGATGAGAAGCGTTAACTGTAAATCCCATATTAATTAGCAATTCCATCATCAATAAATTAAAAAATTAAACAATTTAACTGACTCTTGGTCTTTTTATATATGTAGATTTGTATGGGCGGGGGATGTCTTCGAACTTCGATGTTTAAAAAAATCGAAATCGGATTTTCGGAGGGTCAAAAATTTTTTCGAAATCGAAAATCGTCATTTTTTTTTTATTAAAAATGACCAAAAATTGATATGAAATCGAAAAATCGAAAGAAAAATTTACATATAAAATTTTATTTTTGAGGTAAAAATTAAGCTTAATAAAATTTATTGGCCAATAAACGCAAAATTATGGTCATAGATAAGTTCAAAATGAAAATAGGAATGAAAAATTAATTTTCTTTAAATGTTAGAAAAGAAATTTTATGCCAAAAGTCATTTATATATGTTGCGCCGAATCTGGGGAATTGACGATTCCCGGGAATCGTCAAGCAATTTGGTTGACGAATTTCGGGAATCTCGGCTTCTAGGCATCTTACAGACTCGAGAGTAGGCTCATTCGACTCAGCATGATCGATATACTATATGAAATTTCAATTTCAGACTGATTTAGGGGCTAGGGTTAGGGTTAGGTTAGGGTCGGCATGGGTTTTAGGGGCTAAGGGTTAGGGGTCTGTAATTGAAATTTCCTATACTAAATCGACTATGTCGAGTCGAATGAGCCTATTCTCGAGTCTGTACGATGTCTAGAAGCCGAGATTCCCGAAATTCGTCAACCAAATTGCTTGATGATTCCCGGGAATCGTCAATTCCCCATAATCGTTATAACATATATTTTACATAATTTTCGATTTTTTTCGATTTTTATCAAAATTTTCCGAATGGAAAATCGAAATTTCGGAGGGTCTAAAAATTATCGAAATTGAAAAAAAACGAAAATTGAAGCCTTCGGGTTATTTCTTTAAATTTTTTTATATTATATGTTCAAGGGAAAAATTATTTAAAAATAATTTTTAAACTCTACAAGTAAATTTTTTTTTAAGTGATATTTTTAATTAAAATAAAAAATTTTCACATGTTTTGGCTCCATTGATGTGTGCAATGCATCAATGCATAACTCGCTCTGAGTTTCCACAAATCTCCGTTCCTGCGCTCGACCAGAGGCATTTCGCATCATAAATGCATCCAAATGAATTGGGCTCGGGGTGGTTGAATTTGATGCATGTTCCGATTTGGTGGAATTGTCATCATCAACAATAAATTTCGATTGTTCCAAATCAATTGCAGCTCGATCTAGCGACAAAAGAAGAAACAAAAGGCTCATAAATGATGGCCTAACACCATTGAATACTCCTTTGGAACTGGCAGGAAGTTTTTCAATTACTAAATCAAAAAATATTTAAAATTTTTATAAATGATTTTTGTCTTAAAAAAATAATTAAAAAATTTTTATACTTAGTTAATTTTATATTTTTTTTATATGGTTTTACCTTTTTGAACACGATCAAATGTCGTGGCAGAAAGCAAAATTTTAGCAGTTTTTTCCAAAGGAGCAAAAATGCAATGAAAGAGGTCACTGTAATGTGACCGATAATCATGATAATAAACATTCCTTTCGAAAACTGCAACATCGGCATTGATGAAAAGTTGTTGGACCCAATATGGTACTATAAAATTATTATTTTTAAATTCATTATTTATACATAAAAAAAATTTTCAATGCATGGATATCATTTATCAAATAATATTATTTTTTAAATAATTACTATAATAAAAGGGTGCGAAATTGTTTGTCGACAAAATTCGTACTGCGACACTTGCGTACGAAACGGTCTGGAGCCTAAGGTAGTAAAGCTAGAGTGGCATTTTTTATAGCATTTTATTTGGCATAAAATTAGCTACAAAATGACATCAAAAGTTTTGGCCAATGTTGAATATTCACCGAGTTAGGGCCAAAAAACCGTTGGTTTAATTAAAATTGCTTGCTTGCCAATGGGCATGGAATGGGAAAGAATAATTGGGGAGGAGGGGGGGAGGACCAAATTCGCTGTTGACCCATTTTTTGGCAAATACTAAGCAAGGTTGCCGCGGGTCGCCGAGAAGTTCGGGTCGTGTTTCGGATCGGGTTAACCAAAATTTTTGGTTCAGGTCATGCGTTTCGGGTCGCCAAAAACCTCGGGTTTCGGGTAACTCGCGGCAACCCTGATATTAAATAAAAATTATTGATGTGGATGGGATGAATATATTTAGTTGAAAATTAATTAATAAAAACCTAAATTGTCACTAGTAATGAAATGGCCGATGGGCAAACAACATTGTGAGAGTTAAGGGCCATTCTTCTTCACATAATTTTTGCTTTTATTTTAAAAAAGGAAATATAAATGTGCTCTCTTGAATGCGGGACAAACATTTTTCCTGCCCTCCTATCCCTTTTGTTTTGTATATTGTTTTAAAATAAATTTGCCTCGCTATTGGTCGCTTCGTTCTGTGGTTTTGGATTTTGGTTAAAATTACAAATTTTGTCACCAATTTTGTATAATTTTTGTGGATGAAAAGAAGGCAAACTGCATGAATTTGAGATAAAATGAAATGCATTTTGGGAATATTTTTGGAGGTAATTTGAATATTAATTTGATTAAATTGGGGGCATTTTGGCTGCCAAAAAGCAAAGACAGGATATTTGATTCTTTTTCTCAAAAGTGGATGGGAAATTGGGGTGGAAAGGCTAGTCGCCTTTTGCGGACGAAACGGTATGGCGCTGTTGACGGTAAAGTCGATGTGGCATTGCTTTGGCATTTTATTAGTCATAAAATTAGCTACAAAATGATATCAAAAGATTTGGCCCATGTTGAGTATTCAGCGAGTTATGGCCAAAAAACTGTTGATTTAATTAAAACTGTGTTTTTGGCCGTTTTTTGGCCATAACTCTTTGAAAACACAAAATTGATCAAAGATTTCGATGTCATTTTGTAGCTAATTTTATACCTAATAAAATGCTATATACAATTCCCCATAAAACTTATCGCTAGCGGCACCAAACCGTTTCGTCCGCAAAATGACAGGTCCGCAAAAAGCGTAATACGGGTGGAAAATATGGAGGAAAAGTAAAGTTTTGAGCAGCAGGCCTAGATTGTTTTGAGACGAAGAAAAATAAATGCATTGAAAAAAGGGATGCCACTGTTCACTGTGGACTGTGCCCTTCTCATCCCCCAAGGATGCTTTTGAGGAGGAAGAAATTTGATGGGGAGTTGGGTGTTGGGACCTCACTCACTCAAACCTAAATTGGAAGGAGTGGAAGAAGAAAACAACTCATTTTTGGTTGCGCAATCCACAGCAGAGCTTGGGAAGGAAAAAATAACGAAAACGGCAAAGAAATTGTTGGATTCATGCCAAATAGCACATTGGGGATTGGGGAATAACAAAAATAAAAAGGTAAAAAAATAGTTGCATTTAATTCGAAATAAAATGGAAAGTTTTAATAAAATTGCCTTTGATACGCATATTTTAAGATATTGGATTTTCTAAATTAAATGAATAATAAATTTGCAGGATTTTCTTTATGTTGAAGTGGAGGCTGGAGGGCAATTATGATGTGTTAAGTAGATGCTACTATGCCCCATATTGGGTCGGTAATTTCAAGCAAATTTTGGGAATAATTTCAAATCATTAATCAAAATTTTATGAAAATTCAAAATTCACGTTACCAAAAACAAGTAAAAAATGTGAAGAAATACATTTATAAGGAAATACAATAATTTCGAACTGATAAAAACAATTTTCTTATTTAAAAATTGAAAAAAAAATTAAAGTCCTTAAATTTTAAAATTTTTGCCCCTTATGACCTTATAAAATCGAAATTTTGTCCTTATAAATTGTCTTAATTGGATGCGACCCCTAATTTAAGTTCATAATTATTTGAATTTTAAACTTATTCATGTGATTTCTTCATCTTTCGATACATCAATCAAATTTATTGAAAATTATTCAATACTTTTCTTTTAGAAAGCTGTGCATCTATTTGGCTGATATGTTGGGCTACTGTTCCTTAATTTATTATTTAAGAAATAAGATGAAAAATTAAATTTTCAGAGCATATTAAAATATGTAAATATTTCCAGAGGAAAGAAGAATGGGTATACTAAATTATATAATTTATTTAGTGGCTCTTGCTTTTTCTTAATCAATTTTTGCCTATTTTTTTTATTTATTTTCTAATATAAATAATTTTTTGGCACCGAAAACCAAAATCAACCTTTTTAAGAGTACCAAACTTTTTCATAATTCTTACTATGCCATAAGCCATATCTATGACCAAAACATGTGGCCACAAAAAGTCTTTTGTCAAAAAAAGTAAATTTTTGCCAAAAAATATTTTCCCAATTATTTATTAAAAATTATTTAAATATAGCATCAGAAATTAAAAATTTTTTTTTAACAAATTTAATTATCCCATTTCTCATTGCAGTTCCTTCTCCTTTCTTATTAATATATAAGGCAATAAAATAAAACCTGTTTTTTGAGAAAAAATATGGTTTTATTTTCGACAGACAAAAAATTTCATTTCCTCCTTTTCACATCGTTCCACTCAAAGCCTCATCCAAAATTTAAAAAAAAAAAACAAATTGGCACCACTGATCAATCTAAATGTCTGGGAGGCAGCCAAAATTAATTAATTTAATTTTTTTTTGAATGGAAAAAAATTAAACTAAAATTGGAAAGGGCAAATTTAAATGGGGTACAAATAAATTGGCCAATTCATTTCTATATTTCCATTCATTCATTCTTTTTCTTGCCATTTTTTCTCAAAATGTCCTCTTCTCAAATTGCTGTTTACTTTTTGGTTACTACATTAATCTGCTACTGTTTGGCCGATTTGAATTTTCATGGGTAAAAATATGGGAAATTGAGGAGAAGTTTTTGGCAAAATAGTTGAGATAGAAAAAAAAACATTGAAAATTATGAAAAATGAATCATTAGAAAACAGATTCAATATAATTATTTCCACAGTTCATCGATGATGAAGGCCGTAAGCAAAAGGAACCCGCAGGGCTGTATGAATGGATGCGGAAGTGAGTATAGGTCGCAAAAGGGAATATGCCTCTAATAAAGAATAATTTAACTCTGACAATGATTGACCAATGAATACCTCGATGAAAATTTACCATTTGTTTTCAGTCCACAAATCAGTCAGCAAGATATTTAAGTACTTTTCCGTTTTGTGACAGCCCCATAAAAAGTATGAAAATCATATCCTAGAGGTAATTTTGGGTGCTGAACACGAATCTATGCTTGAAATTAAGCTCAAGCAATACATTGGACTACTTTAACATTCCTATGCTCTGAGCATTAGAGCCCTAATTCTAGCCTAACCTTAATCCTAAGCCGAAATCCTAACTTTAAATATGAAAATAAAAATGGTCATAATTTTTTTTGAGTTTTATGCCAAACTAATGGTAGATTAATGATCAGTTCATCAATACACATCGATTGAGCCATAACATGGCCGAAAAATTTTTGACTTTTTTCAGAGTTTCGCTAAGCAAAGGGGGACCCTATACTTTTTCAATTTTAAATTTCAATTAACTCACGGCATTGACGAGATATGCAAAAAATAAGCTCAGATTCGTGATCAGCACCCAAATTACCTCTAGGATGTGATTTTCATACGTTTTTATGGGGGTGTCACAAAACAGAACAGTACCGATATTTATTAACATATTTTTGAAAGCGATATACCATTGAAAGTACAGTGTCTTCTAGAATTTAGCTCTTCTAGATTTTATATAATCCTTGCAATAACCAATAAGATAGTTACATATTTTTAAGTATAATAAACCGGAATTTTTGAGGAAAATTCGCTTATTTCACAAATTGTTTCAAAATTAAGAAGGCCAGATTTTCGAGAATTTTAAAGTTTTCAAATCACATATAGGATATAGCCTACCCAAAATGGTTTCTTCCTTTTGTTGAATTATAGACTATTACTCATTTTCTTTCTTTCTTTCATACAAATACAAATTAACTCAGAGAACACAGAGGAATAAAATATAAGAAAATATAAATGCATAATAATTAATAAATGATATAACAACCAATTCTTCCATTATTATAATTACAATGAATTATTTGAATATAAATTTTATATTATTTTCCAAATTTTCCTTGAAGATAATCTGTGCTGTTCTTGTGGTCAATGCGGAGGCGGTAACCAAAATTCGGGTCAATATGGAGGATGCAATTCTTGCAATGGCGGGGGCTTCAATACCGGCGGTCAACCCTATCATTATTGTTGGGGCACGGGATGCGGCAAAAAATGAAGAGTAAAAAATTCAAAATTTAAAAAAAAATTATTTGATTGATAAGATTTTTTAATTTTTTTTTTTTCTGAATAAAAATTATGTGTGTATTTCATTTTGAAAATCCATATCCGCATTATGAGGATGACATTTTTTCCATAGTTTTAAAAATTAATATAAAATTTTTCATATTAAAAAAATTTAATATATTAAATAAGAAAAATATTAACAAAAGAGAAAATTTTATTCAATATTCAATTAAATTTATTTCAAAAGATTTAAAATATCATTGATATTATATTATTAATTTTTTCATATCTATCTATATTCCATAAAATCGATGTATTTTAAATTACTTCCACAGAATTTTATTCATTGCGAAGCCAATTAAATTTAAAACGCGCTCGCTGCTCTCTCTTCGATGTGCTAAAAAATGATGATATATTTTGGATCCATTATTATGATTATATGTTATTTATTATTACCTTTTTAATTGCCGGCTCATTTTGGACCCGATCAACTAATTCTTTTATGCGTGGATACGCCTCGAGGAAATCTTTCTCGCCAAAGTCCACTGCTTTACTGAAAAATTCGGCCACATAAATGTCCGCCCAAGTTATCTAGCAAATTTGATCATTTTTATTAAATTTTTTTGATTACTTTGTCTCCAGCAGAAAGTAAAGAATTTGATCCATTTTCGACCAGGAACTTTTCGATTAGGCCAGCACAATTGTCCAAATGAGGACGAACTTTTTCCCGGAAATAGGCTGCCTAAAAAAAAAGCATATTTATAAGCCCGATAATAAAAATAATGAGTTAAATTATATTAATTTCTTCCGGCCACCGGAACCGGAACTTCCGGTGAAACCCTATCAAAAATGCATAGCTCTCTCCATTAATACTAAGATTGAATTAAATGGTTTCATCTTTACCGAGCTATGTGACTAGACAAAATCGCTGGCGCTCAAGCCATTACCCATTGAAATTTAATGGATAATAGGCAGAGCTGTGTCTAGCTCCGACTTAAGCTCCGGCTCCGCCCCGGAGTCGGAGCTAAAAATTTCGGGTACTCCGGACTCCGGTCGACTTCGGTTTTTTTTTTAGAAAAATTTTCTTTTTTAGATCATTTTTTATTAAATTTTCATTTTAATGAAGTGAAAATAATATTAATTTATTTGTAAAGATTAAATTTATATTATTTTTTAAATTTTTTACCAAAAAAATGAGTCGGAGCCAATTCGGAGGCAGAAAAATTTTTTCAGCTCCGGCTCCGCTCCGGAGCTAGAGCAAAAAATTTTGAGAGTCAGAGCCCGGAGCTGGAGCTTAAAATTTTAAGGGCCGGAGCTAAGAATTATGAAAGGCACAGCTCTGATAATAGGAGAATTATTAAATCTTTTTATATCTTTTTTAGTGTTTTATCCACCATATAATTTCACCACAACCTTGTCATCACATGGAATAATGCCAAGCCGGACTCTGCCCCATTGTTTGACTCCATCTGTGTTCTAAGTGTCACTGATTTGATCAACAACCATATTCAATTTTGCCTTTGTCAATGTATCGGCTGGCATTAATCCTAGAAGATTTAAATATAATGGCATTAATCGCAGGTTTTTGGCACATAGAATAAATCAAGAAAATCTCATTTAAATGAGCAAAAATTACAAATAGATTGGCAAAAAATTGATGATTAGTTGAGCATTAAAAGATATTATAAATTAAAATTATTTTTTCCTATTTTTATTTAATTTCGCCATCCTAATATACTAAACGAATTCTCGACCGAACGCAAAACAAAAAGGGCGTTTAAATTTTCCCTTTTTTGGCGTTTTGTTTTTTTTAATTTTTAAGACTTTTTATCCAAAAATAAATGATGGAGAGAAGAAATAAAGAAAAAAGAGTATCTAAGCATAAAATATAAAGAAATAAAAGAAACAAGAATAAATATTTTTGTGGTGGATTATATTTAAATAATTATAAAAATAACATATTTTTTCATCATTTTAATTAATTATTTTGATTAAATCGTTATTAAATAATGATCTTTATTAAAATTTGAGTAAATTGTATTGCCGGGAATGTAAAATGACAAAAAAGGATGTGAAAAGCATTGAAAATTGACAACAGGAGCGGCCGGGAGCCGCGCAGCGGCTCCCGGCCGCTCCTTTAAGCAATTAAAATAATGGATAGAAAATGACTTAATATAATGAAATTGAAACAAAAGTTTGGGAAAATAAAAAATTCAAATTTTCGGATGAACATAAACACAAATTGTTTAGGAAAACAAAAACATACAAATGCTTTGATAAACAAAAACACAAATTGTTTAGGAAAACAAAAACATACAAATGCTTTGATAAACAAAAACACAAATTGTTTTGGAAAACAAAACATTCAAATGTTTGGATGAACAAAAACACAAATTGTTTGGGAAAACAAAACATTCAAATGTTTGGATGAACAAAAACACAAATTGTTTGGGAAAACAAAAACATACAAATGCTTTGATAAACAAAAACACAAATTGTTTTGGAAAACAAAACATTCAAATATTTGGATGAACAAAAACACAAATTGTTTGGGAAAACAAAAACATTAAAATTTTCGGATGAATTAAAATTAAAAATGTTTAAATTAACTAACAAATAAAATGTTTGAATAAACTAAAAAAGTGTTTGGATGAATTAAAACAAAAAATGTTTGGATGTACAAAAACACAATATGTTTGAATGAATTGAAATATTAAATGTTGGGGGAATCAAAAACATAAAATGTTGGGGGAATAAAAAACATAAAATGTTGGGGGGATCAAAAACAAAAAACATAAAATGTTGGGGGGATCAAAAACAAAAAACATAAAATGTTGGGGGAATCAAAAACAAAAAACATAAAATGTTGGGGGGATCAAAAACATAAAATGTTGGGGGAATCAAAAACATAAAATGTTATGTGAATCGAAAACACAAAATATTGGGGGAAACAAAAACATAAAATGTTGGAAGAATCAAAAACACAATGTTTGGATGAACTAATATATGAAATGTTCGAAACAAAATTTTTAAAATGAGAACAAAAAATATTCGGAAATCAAAAACAAAATATGTTGGACTTAAAGTAAAAAAAATAAAAAAAGAGCTAATCCTTAAAGATTAAATATTATATTTTAAAAAATGATTAATTGCATCGAAAAATGAGACCAAAAATGATTCCACGAGAGAAAACCGAGTATATAAAGTGCAAATAGTAAAATAAAATAAAATTCTTTAAAATGAAAAATTTAATTTTCACAGATAAGAACCCTCAAAAAATTCAAAATTTTTTTATAAAGTACATATGAATGATTGCTCTGATTATTATTATTTATTAAATATACAATTTTTATAATATTTTTATATTTTTAATGGTGTTTTACAAGCGCTCGGGAGCCGCGAAGCGGCGACCGAGCGCTTGTATTCATTAAATCATTTTATTTGCAATTTTCTATTATTCAATATTGAATATTTAAATCTGCCAACAAATTTTAAAAGAATAATTTTATGTTTTTTCATTGTAATAAAAAATATTTTTGCCAAAAATTTAGGTAATAGTAGGGTTTGTTCCCCCCATTTTTTAAAAATTTTTTTTATTTTATTTTAAGCTAAAAACCTGTATTTAGGGGTTTTCGATGATGGGGAATCAGAATTTAGAATTAGTTTTTCATTAGCTGTACTGGGTAAACCGTTATCGGTTCATAAACCGGTTTCGAAAAATCGAACTTTGGCATTTTGGGTCATCTTATGCATCATTCGACGCGTATTGATGAAATTATCATTAATCTGTAATCTTTTTCGCATAAAATCAAAAACTAAAATAGTTATGCCCATTTAAAATTATTAAGGGGGTTTGATGACCTGACTGATTAAAATGGCCATAACTTTTTTGATTTTAGGTTTATGCAAAACCGATTGCAGAATCATAATAAGCTCATCAAATCGCGTCGATTGATGTATAATATGACCCAAAATACCAAAGTTGAATTTTTCGAAACCGGTTTTTAAACCTGTACTGGTTCAGAAAATTTAATTTATGAAAAATAAATGCCAAAATCTGATTTCCCATCAACGAAAACCCTAAATACACGTTTTTAGCTTAAAATAAAAAAAATTTCAGAAAAAAATGGGAGGAACAAACCCTACTATTACCAAAATTTAAGGCCATACATAATTTGGTCAAGACGTGGGTATTAACACTTGGCTTTGTGTTATAGGGTTAGGCTGCTATTATGTTTAGAAATGTTTTGTAAAGGAGCCTGGATTTGGCAGGGTTTTATGGCTTTAAAATTTCAATAAAAAAACTGTCTCTTTTTGATACAAAAAAAAACGGTGCTTATCTGCTGGTTTGGGTCCTCTTTTAGAGTCAACTGGGAAAAGTGAAGGTCCCTCCTTTGGGTCATAGAGAAAGATTTATGTAGGATCAATCAGGGATAGATATCATCCAAACTAACCTCTAATAAGTAATCCTAATCCTATCATGATAATTAATGATAATAACCCAAACCCATAAGGGTACACTTTACTTTTTCCTTTTTCAACAAAAAAGGTGACCCAAACCCGATAGTATCAAGGAGCTTTATGTGTGCCGAAAACCTTGCGAATATGTATACTGTGTATAGGACTAAACCTTCTATGACAAACCGTATTCCTCTCCAATGTAACGAGCAATAGCCAAGGATTGGCCAATTTTGACACCGTCAACTTCGAGGACGGGCACTTGACCGAATGGTGTTTCTTTAGATTTTTTATAATTAAAAAAAAATGATTTTATTCATTGCCTTCCTTATAATTTGGCCATTGTTCAACCGAAATGATGATGTCTTCAAAAGGAACTTTTGCCAATTTTAGTATTTGACGAATATATTCGGCCCGTCCGCGCAAGCCGAAATAATATAATTTTAGATGATGATTAGGTGGCATATTTCTTTCTATGAATTTGAATAATAATAATGAAGAATAAGTAAAACTCTAAATTTTTTGCCAAATGAATATATAAAGAAAAATCACGCGGGAAGAGCAATCAAAAAAATATGAGTAAAAAGAAATTTTTGTACATTTAAATTTGGTTAATAAAAACGGTAAATAAATGAAAACAAACAATCCACGAGGAGCTAAAAAGTGTGGTCTGCTGATAAAAAAAAGAATAATAAACAACTTCAGTCAGGGCCAAAAACCAAGAACTAAACATTTGAGTGAGATAAAAACGAAATGCAAATCCTATTGAATTTGAAAAAAAAAATGATAGAATTATTTAATTTTAAATTTTTAATTGATATAATCTAACAATAAGATTTCTTTATCCTTTATTTGTCAAAATTACTCATTATAATTTTGTGCCCAATTTATGGAAAAAAGAAAAAGGAATATTTGTCTAATATTTGAAAAATAATAATAATGCCAGCAGATTTTTCATCCCAAATTAGAAAAGCAAAGCAAAGCAAAAAAAAGTGCCAACTGCCAGCCAATGCCATTTGGCTTTATTTTCGTTGCTAGGTTGGATTTTGCTTAGAGAAATGGCACAAAAAATGTGATAAAGTGGCTGCATTACCGCTGCAAATTGTTTTTTTGGTGGATCGATAAATTTCAGCTCATTTTTTGAGACAACTGAATAAACATTAAATTTCCAATAATTTTACCTACTTTTCAAGGTGTAATTAATCCGCTACGGGTTTCCCATCCATTTTTGAAAATTTGACAACAAATAATCCAATCCACCCAAAAATGCAATTCATCTATTCATTTGCTCCCAGTTTTGGCGCCCTCCTCGCTTCACCCGGCTATGCCATTTTCATCATTTGCATTTTCTTCCTGATTCGATTCCTCAAATTGACCAGTTTTGATGAGAAACCACAAATTACATTTATGAGGAGCAAAAGAGGGGAAAAGAAGAAGATCCGACGTTTATCCGCGGATGGTAATGATAATTTGCTGCCACCATTGGATTTGGCCGAAATTATCGATCAATGCACAATTTTGAATGAAAAGTTTGTTTTAAGAAAATATTTGATGTGTCAAAAAAAAATGCTGAAAATGTCAATAAAGAAAAAATAATAAACATAGGTATGTGAAAATGATTATAAACGGTTTAATTGTTTGTCATATATTCACAAATGACAAATCACAATATATCCAAGTGGATAGTGCAGCTAATCGAGACAAATGGTATATAATTTGTCATGGTTTGGTCAAAATTATAGGGAATTAAACGACTAAATCGATTTCGGTTCAATATCTATTAACGGTTTAAACCGATTTTAGTTCTTTGATTCAAATTCAGTACTCACATCAGGCCAAAAAATTAATTAAATAAGGCCAAAAAATATCAAATGATGTTCTTGATGAGATCTATCGATAGTAATGTTTTGGAAGTCTAGGATAAATTTCCGAACGGTTTCACTTTTCACCAGATATTTCCTACTAATTACAGTTACATTCCGCCGCCAATTTGGGGTCGAAATGGCCATATTCAAACAGCCGTTTATGGCATCTTGGGTCATCAATCGCTTCGGCGGACATATGATAAGCGACATTTCCTTTTTCTGCCGGATGGGACCACTGCAACATTTGATGTGTTTGAGCCAATTTCGGCCCATCAAAATGGAGGTTTAAATTAAATCAATGTGGGCAATAAATTTTCATTTCTAATTTAGGCGATTTTACATTGGTTTTCTGCCCGGGCATTGCAAATTGCAGCGAGTCAAATTATATTCGAACATGTGTTCACCTAATTCAAGAGAATGGCTATCGAAGTGCAGTTTTGAACCATTTGGGAGTTTTGCGTGATGTAAAATTAACATCGGAACGAATATTTTCTTATGGTTTGTTAATAAAATGTTACAATGAAATAGCCAAATAAAATTTTTAAAAAAGTGAATATTATCATTAAGTTTTAGCAAATTTGTTACCAACCTTAGCTTTGAATTGGAATAAGTTGAATTAATAGGTTTGATTGAAAATTGCAAAAAGTTTGGTCTAAAAAGGCGGCAAAATTTTTTTTGGCTATAATTACTTTCTGGCCAATGATCAATCATTCTGCTTCATAAAAAAGAATTTAGATATTATTGACCAAACCTAAAATTTTTATAAAAAAATCAAAAATATTTGAAATTAAATTTAAAAAAATATTACAGGAGGAAATGGCGAAATGGAAGAAATGTTCAAAAAATTGGCCGAATTATATCCCAGAACACGGTTCATTGGAATCGGATTCAGCATGGGCGCAAATGTGCTCACAAATTGTATGGCCAGGTTGGAATCGGCTGCAATTCGCTCTCGCATTGTTTTGGCCATCTCAATTTGCCAGGGATATTCTGCAAACACGTATTATATTATTTCCTTTTAAATTATTAAAATCAAATGATAATTATTAAGTGCTTCACAGCTATTAATGGAATGGGAATCGGGTCGACGCATTTACAACTATATAATCACCGAGAATGTGAAAAGATTGTTACGAAGAAATTTTGAAAAAGCTGTCAAACCGCATGTGAAAAATGGGCTAGTCGATGAGAAAGTAATATTTTAAAAAATATTTATCCATAAAAATTAATTATATTTTTAGCAACTTTGGTCCGCAACCTCCTTGATTTGGTTGGATGAATGGTACAGTCGACGTGTTCATGGCTTTGAATCGCTGGAGGCCTATTATGAGAATAGCAGTTGTTTGCCCCGCATAAAGGACATCAAAGTTCCAATGGTAAATATAGGGTTAAAAACATATTTCCAGACTAAAATATAATTAGGCAAAAACACATTTCCAGAAAGAAATCCATTTTACGGAATGAAAAAATTACACATTCAGACAAAATCAATTACTGATGAAAGAAACACATTTTCCGAAGTGAAATACATTTGGGCAAAACACATTTATAGAAAGAATTATATTTTCCGGAATGAAACACAAATAGGCAAAAACACATTTTCCGGAATGCGCCAAAAACATTTTCCGGAATGAAACACATTTATGGAAAAACACATTTACCGGAATGAAACACAATTATGGAAAAACACATTTTCCGGAATGAAACACATTATGGAAAAACACATTTTCCGTAATGAAACACATTTATGGAAAAACACATTTTCCGGAATGAAACACAAAAATAGACAAAAACACATTTTCCGGAATGAAACACAAATAGACAAAACACATTTTGCGGAATGAATAGTCAAAACACATTTTTCGAATGAAACACAAATAGGCAAAAAGACATTTTCCGGAATGCGCTAAAAACATTTTCCGGAATGAAACACAAATAGACAAAACACATTTTGCGGAATGAATAGTCAAAACACATTTTTCGAATGAAACACAAATAGGCAAAAAGACATTTTCCGGAATGCGCTAAAAACATTTTCCGGAATGAAACACAGATAGGCAAAAACACATTTCCAAGAAGAACCCATTTTATTAAATTATTTTAGATTTTCTTGAATGCTCTCGACGACCCCCTCGTTCCACAACAATTATGGGAACCAGTGCGCGAAATCTGCCAATCTCATCCGCGTCATGCATTCATTTTGCTCAAACATGGCGGCCATCTTGGTTTCTTGGAAAGTTCCACCCCATTCAATCCACGATCCATCACTTGGCTCGATCGTCTCATTCTCCAGCTGGCTGAGGCGGTCACTGCTGGCCAAACTTCTGCTGATCATCCTACTTCCTCATCCAAATTGACTGCTGCTTCCATTTAAACATTGGCAATGCATTTATTAAAGAATTTCGTGCATGAAAATAGCCCAGAAAAATGATTAAATCCTAAAATATTTCCCTACCATAGATCTCTTTTGTTTTAGCATTTTACAATTTGTGATTAATTGTTCACTCTCAAAATTATTGTTGACCACCCCACCCAGCTTCCATTTTTTGATGATTGACTAGTTCTACAAAATTTGTTTGTTTATTTAATTATTATCCGAACATAGCATAAAACCGGTTTTCATTTTATCATTCTTTAAAATTACGATATAAAACGCACAAAATGAAAAAATGGTACTTATTCCATTGGTATCCCCTTTTTGGGAAAGTGCTTGGTCCCCCCTTTGGGTGCCAGGGTTTGGGTTAGGGTTTAGGTTTAGGATACATGTAAGATGATTCTTACCCCACCCTAACCCCAACCCAACCCTGATTAAACCTAACCCAAAATATGATAAACCAAAGGGGGGACCAAGCACTTTCCCAAAAGGGGATACCAACGGAATAAGTACCGAAAAAATTGTTGAAAGAATAAAAATGAAAAATATATCTTTTTACTTGATAGTTTATGCTAGAGGCTGGCCCGGATTCCGGATACGGACGGATTCATACGGATCCGTAGTCCGGAATCCGTATATTTTTCAAATCCGTACGGACTATTTCCAATTTTATGTAACATATGTGAATAAATTGTAATTTAAATTGTCTGCGCATGTAATATTCTACTAATTATATGTGTATTTTGTGATGTGATTAAGAATGTAATTAATTGTTATAATAAGAATTTGTTATCATTTCCATTTTAAATTTTTTTTATTATAATTGCACATTTTTCTAATTTTGAAGTGTGTCTGTCTGTCTGGTGCGCGAATTTACGGCAACATCCTCTGAATTATACACAAGGCTTTAATTAAAATGAATTCAGCAAAAAATGTGAACGAATTCATCATTTCTATCATTTCTCTTTTCATAAGTATTCTTTGGAAAGTCATAGGCCAAATTCAGCAACAATTAATTAAGCAAATTAAAACATAATTTATTATTTTTATTAATATAATATATAACATCATTGACTTTTCAATATTGATATTGAATGATTGAAACGAAATTTGGGGAGAAAATGAGGGAAAATATAAATCAAATCAACAAAGGCAAATACAGATTAACTAAGAACTCGACAAAGAACTAATAAATTTATAAAAAATACAATTTAATTAACTAATGGTTATTTGACAAAATTTTATAGCTAATTTTTTGGCATATTAAATGCTTTATAAATTAGAGCTAAATCGCCATCAATACTATAGACCATTTCCCCCCAAATTGTTGTAACATATTTTTCTGCTCACTTTTAAATTTTTTATAGACATCAACTTTCTTATAAACAGGGACCGGATTTATATGGATGGAAAATCGCAAAATATGGACATATATATGGATGGAAAAATTGTAAAATATGGATGAAAAATGTCAAAATATGGATAAAAATATGGAAATATGGAAAAAATTTTTCAAAAATTTTTCGATAACAAAATTTTAAGTGGTCAAAAATCTTAAAATTTTTTATAAAATGGCGATTTAAAACATTTTAGAAATTTTTTGAAATTAAATTGAGAACCATCCAATTATGTCGACAAAATTTTTGTAAGCAGAAAAAGAAAATTTATTCAATTTTGAAAAATTTTTTCACTTTGGGAGGTAAATTTCCCAATGGATGATCCAAAAAAATTTTTTTGGCTTTTAGCCATTAATTTTTAAATTTTTGGCCAAAATTTCATTTTTTTTCAATAATAATTTTCCAAAAATTGTAAAATATGGACAAAAATATGGAAAAATTTGCGAAATATGGATGAAATATGGAAATATGGATGAAAATCAAAAATATGGAAATATATGGAAAATATGGAAATGAAAAACCGGTTTAAAGGTTTCAAACCATGATAAAAACATGTTTTACATAGTTTCAAGCTATTCTGAGTTCGCAAAAAAAATATGGATTTCCATATAAATCCGGTCCCTGCTTATAAAAAAACTTTTGATAACATAAACTGAGTAGTTTAATCCATGGAAAAACAACAAATTAATGCTCAGGGAATAACAACAACATTTCCAAAAAGACCTTCTCTTTTGGAAATAAAACTTGACCCTACAATTATTGAATCAATTCGTCCATTTCTACATTCATTTTTCACTGGCTCAACAATTTCATCAGATTGCCTTGATCAATTTGTGGAATGTCTTAAAAAGAATCCCGAATTAGATTCAATCGTGTTTGGTTCACCGGCGAGAAAAGCATTTCCTGGAAATGGAAAGAGGCAACGGGAACTATGCAAACAACTCATTCACAAAGTTTGATAATAAATAAAATTAGTTGGAGCTTAAAGTATGCTCATATAATACCAAAATATTTACATATATTGTGCCCAATCTAACAACACTATATCAATTTTAAATCACAAAATGATTAATCAAATGATCTAATTTGTTGACAATTTGACAAGTATTACGAAAATTTATGAATAAATTTGGCATTTGTGGGTTTTCTCTGTCAAGGAACATCCAAAAATGTTTCTACCATTTAATAAAATTAGTCTTTAGAGTTGGTTAAACATTACCTAAACAAGTGTCTTATCTTTCGGCGCTAGACCTATAAACTGGAATTGACCTATATGAGAGTCGTTTCTTTGGAATGTTTAAATTTCTTGACAAAAAAAATCAACTACTACTCAAAATTTAAATCAAAAAACAATTTTTTACGATGCTTTTCAATTTGACCAAAAAAATTAAATCATTTGATTCGTCATTTTCTGCTTTTTAAAATCTCTTATTGAATTGATGAGTAATCAACACAAAATTGATTGCTCAAAAATCTCGAGAATAGGCAACTTGCATTGATATAATTGATACTGAATATATACATTTATATAAATTTCACTCGTTAGCTGGAAACTCTTCATATGGAACCGTCGGATACACTCTACGAATGCCTTTGCCAAACAATGGCCAGTGGAAGTGATGAACATTTCTATCGAATTTTTCCTCTCAAATATGGCAATCTATGTAGCGATGATTACATTGTAATCCAGGAGGAAATGCAACAAATTTCTCAGGGAACAACGGGACTTTGTTGTTGGCAGGTTATTAAAAATACAACACAAAAAAAATTATCAGGTTTTTGTATGGTATTTTGACATTTGGCTACCCAAATAAAAAGTGTAATTTATTTTAGCCTCATATGGGGCAATCGTAAAGAATTCGCATCCCAAAAATTTTTTTGTTTAATTTTTCACAAAATTGTTTTTTATGGATTTTCAGAGGCGTAGAAAACGAATCTGACATCCATTTTGTCATATCTTACAATCTTGGTAAAATATTGCCGACTTTTATTAAGAAAATGTAAAGGGGGGACCAAGGGGATTTCTGGAGGAAATTTTTACATAGCCAAATAATAGCTCAATCAACGCAAATCGACGAGATAAATCTAACGGTACCATTTTTATTAAATAATATTCAATTATTGGCAAGTTATGGACAAAAGAAATATTTATCTTGATAAGATGTTTAGACCTCTAACTTGTCAATAACTGAATATTATTCAATAAAAATGGTACCAATAGATTCGTCTGGTCGAGCTGTGTTGAATGAGCTATATATTGTCAAAAGAAAAATTTTAACAACAGTGCCCTTGGTCCCCCCTTTGCATTTCCTTGGTAAAATTTGGCATTTCCTTACAAAGATTGTAAAATATGACAAGTTGAATGTCAGATTCGACTTCTACTGCATCGAAAACCATTAGAAACCATTTTAAAAAAAAAATTGAAAACAAAATTAGAAAAAATTTTTGGGATGCGGATTCTTTACGATTGCCCCTCATATTTTAGATCATTTTGATAAAACGGTTAATGCCAACATTTATAACCTAATCTACTATCTTTAATATATATATACATTTGAATGAAAATTGACAATAATTATTGCTTAACAAAATGGTGGCCAAACGCCAAATGCATGGTTGATTAGCATCCCGCTGCTAATTATCAGTACTTACTTTTTCGGAATTAAAAAATTTGAATTTGTATTGAAAATTTCAATCTAAAATTTTTCTGAATTTCAATATTAAAATTCAATTTCCATTTTTAGGCTTCTTTTGTTCTGGCCGATTTTCTCCTTTCCCAAAAGAACTTCTTAAACAAATTCAAATGCATTCTGGAATTGGGTGCCGGCTGTGGACTTGCAGGAATTGCAGCAGCCAAATGTTTAAATAAAAATTCATCAAAAATTGTGCTCAGTGATTCGGCCGACCAAGTGCTTTGCCGACTGCACAAAAATGTGACATTGAATTTTAGAGAGGAACACAACAATGGTTGGAAAATTAAAAATTTGAATTAAATTAATTTCGAAATTTTAAGTTGAAGTTAAACATTTGGACTGGACCAATTATCGAACAGATGAATTGTCGCCGGCGGATTTAATATTGGCCGCAGGTTTGCAGGATGCAAAAAATTCCCAAATTTCTCGAATTTTTCATATTAATTTGCGCACTAGAATAGATAGATAATATTTCTGCTCTCTATTAAATCTATAGAATTAAAAAATTTACTATAATTGTTTAGAAAATTAAAATAATTAATCAAATTTAATTGGCTCATACCAATCAGACTTTTTTGTTTATTGGCTTAATATTTTTTTATTGTAAATTGATTTGATGGAGACTTTGGTTTCGAAATTATGAAAAATCTCCAAAATTCATGCAGATGTTGTCTACGATCTGACATTGTTCCCATTATTGGTTCGCCTCCTTCATCATTTACTTCTTCCAAAAAAATGTTGCGATGATGGTGTCTCTTCAACAAATCCAATTGCCTATTTTGCCTGCACATGCCGTGACCCCAACACTCTCGAGGCATTTTTGCAATGCATAGGTAGTTAAAAAATATAGTCTTAAAAACTTTCTAAAATTTGATAGGATAGAGTATTTAATTTGGCGATAAGCATTTATTAACGAAAAAAAGTATTGCCAAAATAATTATAATAGTTTAGGGGTTTATTCTTGTACACCGTCATATATTATTGGATAGAATTGCTCAAAATTACTATTTTAAACTGTTTAAACCTATTTGTTTTATTTGAAAACTAAGTTCGAATAGTATAAATTAAACCCATAAGCCAAAACATATTCAAAACGATTTTAGTGTTGATCTTGACCGGATCTATTGATTGACATAATAAATTTCTAAATCGTTAATATCTTTTGACAATTTCATTATTATTATATTCCCAAATTTAATCAGATGAACATGGAATAAACGTTCAAGCCAAATGGGAATATCGAGTATTGCGGCATGATGCTCACCAAAAATATCAACATTCATTTGTGTGCGTTCAAACATCTAACAGAACTGCAACTGCTGAAGATGATAAAGGAGAATTCAGCCGATACTTTGATCCAATTTTCTCTTCTACAATTCCAATTCCCCCATCCGCTCAAAATTTTAAAATCACAATTTTTGAATTCACAGTTTCCATTTAATTTACATATAATTTATTTATTTTTATAAAAAATTATATATATTTGGATGGATATGGCATAAATATTTCAATTTAATTACGATTATAAAAAATAATTTTTGAAATAACCAATTTTCATTCTCCTTTTTTTAAAAATTTTTCGGGCATTTCCAAGTAATCGTTTGAAAAAAATTCCCTGAAAATTATCCCAAAAATGAATATTAGTATCCTCCTGGAAATTTTATAATTTACTTTACGAAATTTTTTTTATATATGGACAGGATTTTTGTGAATCGACTTGCCCGAAGCAAAATTATTTGGTTATAAAATTGTGCACGCGCTGCCTTATTATGAAGATGGCGAACCGTTGTGGAAAATTGCACCCTATTTAATGGGTTGGCCGACACTTGCGGACGAAACGGTCTAGAGCTGAAGGTGGTAAAGCTGGAGTGGCATTGTTTATGGCATATTATTAGGCATAAATTTAGCTACAAAATGACATCAAAAGGTTTGGCAAATTTTGAGTATTCACCGAGTTATGGCCAAAAAAGCGTCAAAATCGCAATTTTAATTAAATCAAAGGTTTTTTTTGGCAATAACTCGGTGAATATTCAACATTGACCAAAACTTCTGATGTCATTTTATAGTTAATTTTATGCCTAATAATATGCCATAAACAATGCACTCCAGCTTTACCACCTTCGGCTCCAGACCCTTTCGTCCGCAAATGTCGGAGTAGTATTTAATGAGCTGACAAATGAGCGTTTTTGTTTGGAAAGATACGAACAAAGCAATCCGAATTTGCATGAAACTGCTATTCGAATTATAAGAGAATTATTGGAAGAATAAATGTTGATGAAAAAGATTTTATAAATTTCTCGAAAGACTAAAATATTAAAATTTTTGCTGGGCAATTTAATTTATGGGAATCTTATGCATAAAATAATGGGCAAAAAAATTATTTCTCAAGGTAAATTTTGGGATTGGACCAAATGATTTCTGCAATTTATATTGCACCCAAATTCCATTGATATTCCCTCTCACAACATTGATTTGCCACAAAAAATGAGTTCCTATTCTGCTGATTTTCCATTTTTGGTTAAGTGGTTATTCCCTTTTATTTATTCCACCTCAATCAAAATTGTTTGAGAGGAATCTCACCTGCTGGTTCCTTCCTTCCTCTTACCATCCATTCGACAGAAAAAGGGAGCAATATGGAGAGAACACTGGGCCATTGCGCAACATTGGACGCCACCGATACGAACGACGGCCTTTGGCATTTTCCTCCATTCTCCCTCTCCATTCTTCACCATTTCCTTAGAGTGGACGCACCGAAAAATTGTTTATCATTTCTTTGCATGGCCACTTACGTCCCAACCCTTCCCCCTAAAAACTGCTGCTCTATAAAGAACAGCAGGAGCCGCGATTGAGGGCAACAGATATTTTTGGCGGGACAATGGCTTGTTTTTTCGACCACCAAAAGTAGAGCCAAACATTCCAACACACATTCATTTCCCATTATTTGGCACTTTTGATGGCCCAAATGACCAATTCCCAATAGTTTACCCCCAAGCACAAAGTGTACTCACCAAATGACCCATTCTTTGCGTGTTGTCCATTTTTCTCTTTTATTTTTGATTAATTCTTCCCTACGGGCCTATTTAGTATTTATGCTTACATTTTTCTTTAGTTTATTAGCAATTTTTTACAAAATTTTCTTCTTCCGGGGGCAGTTTTTATCTGATTTTTTTTCGGATTATAAAATTTTTCCTTAAGGGGTCATTTATTGTTAGATTATTCGTCTGGAGCATAAATTTTGCAAAGCACAGCAAATCCTTCATTTCATTACCTCCCTCCAATATTCTTTTCCTTTCCGAAAAAGCGCAAAATTTTTATTAAATTTTGCCAATATTTTCCACAATAATTTAATGCAGCAAAGGACCTTCCCAAATGGAAAAGGATTCCATTTTCGAATTTAGCCTGATTAATTAATTATTTAAATGCCAACCATATATTCCCCTCCCCCATCTGTTGAAAGAATTGCGCAAGCCATCGTCGGAATATTCTTCCTTTTATTTTTGATATAAATAAAAACGCCATTCCTCTCTTTCCTCTGATTTCTCTTTAAATTGGCCACAATCCACCTGCCTTCCTCTCCCCAAAAATTGCGCAAACTCTTCTAGCATTTCACTTTTCATGTGACCGCCATCTTACCAAAAAATTGCGCAATTTTTCTACTTTTTTGGGCACTTATACGGTTTGTATCCGCTTTTTTAGGAAGTACTTGGTCCCCCCTATTATTTGTCATATTTTGGGTTAGGGACAATCAGGGTTGGATTAGGGACAGGGTGGGGTAAGAATCATCTTACATGTATCCTAAACCAAAACCCTAAAACCAAAGGGGGAACAAGCACTTCCAAAAAAGCGGATACAAACCGTTAAAGTACCCTTTTTGATGCGAAAAGGCCAATAGTATGCCGTCCTTTCACGTTTCTTCCCTAATCAAAACTAATTTATATTTGCGCTAAAAGCTGCCCACGCTTTTTCCCTTTCGAATCTTAATATTAGAGTAGACCAAACTTAGTTTTAATTTAACCGGGATTTTTGTAAAATTCATTCTCGCTTTTTGAATTCTATTTCGGCTATTTTGAGTTCCTTCCCATGATTCTTTACTTCAAAAATCCATTTTGCCCTTACTCGTCTTCAACCCTCACCATGTTATTTTATTTACCTATCGGTAAAATTCATTAATAGAGCAGAAGGCAGAACGCAGAATTAACATTTTTAAAGAGTGTGAGAATTAAATTATAGTAGATGGCATAGCATCAAAATGATTCTTTGGCAATTTATATAGCCTATTCTCTAATTTTCTAATGAAAAAACCTAAAAAAACCACCGAATTCCTGCTGGTGAAATCCATCAAAGTTCTCTTTGTAAATTTAGTCTTCTATATTTTCAAATAGAATTTTTAAAAACAAAAATTAGAAAATTAAATAATATAAGATTCATTAAAAATGAATTAAATAAAAATTCTTAGAAAATGAAACATTATTTTCTGCACTCAAAATGACAAATATTTTGTTTGTTATTTCATTTTTTTAAATTATTTTAGAAAAAAAAACATATATTTTATTGGTAGTAATCTCCTAATTCCATCCCTCTATCATTCCCTTTCAATAGGCCGCCATCCTACAGTGCCCCCACTTCCATAAAAAATTGCTCAATTTAGTATTTCTTCCTTTTTTGCCGACAAAACCGTCATCATTTTTTGCCGATAAAATGAACCATCATATTTTCTCTTTTTGTTTTTCTTACTGCCGATAAAGGCGTATTTTACTCTTATTTCATCTTAGATTAAATATGGCAGCAACTCCGCTTTTTTTCTCATTCGTACCTCTATTTGAAAATAGCCCAAATTTACAATTGGTTTTTAGCCAAGATATTTGTAAAATCCAGTTTTAGATTTGAAAAATGCCATTTTTTGGTTCAAATCTTCTTTTTTCAGCAATTTTTGAGCTAATTTCTATTTTTAATTTCATCAAATTTTGAAACAGAAACCAACTGTGAACCAATATTCTTTTTAGGATAATCAATTTTGAACTATTATTTTATTCATAATTCTGCAAATGCACACACATTCTTTTGTAATAAATGACTAAAAATTTTCTAGTAATATTTGATGAAATTATTCGAAAATGATAGTGCTTTTTAGTATTTTTATTTAAGCATATTTCCACCCCCTCAACCCCAAAAATATCCAGCCATATTTGCGTAAAATCGATACCTGCTGCTGGGCGACTCATCATCATCAAGAACTGAACTAATTTTGATGTTTTATTATCAAATTAAAGAGTTGATTCTTGGCTATCCAATGATATAAAATTATAAATTGATTTAAAAATGAAGTTGAACCCAAAAAATCGTTTAATATGTACTTTATTATGGATTAAAGAAATTTGTATTTTCGGAACAACCCCGAACCAAATTTTTATTAAAATTAATATCAATAAATAGCCAAGAATCTGTTTTTACTTTGATAACCAAAGACATCAAAATTTCCTCGTTCCTTGACGAATTATCATATAAACGGTGTCCAGTTGGACGATGTCCAGTTGGCCCGGTTAGAATTTGGGCCACTTTCTAAAGCCACTTTCAAAGAACAATTCCTTAAACTTACATCCAAGAATGCTTCTCCTTTAGAGGCTTATTCATTTTCGTTGGCCAATCACCATCATCGCTTCCTTCCTTCGTATCCCTATTGGTCTTCTAGCCGCCTTTTTGTGATCCAAAAATTATTCTATACCCAATCCATTTCTCGAAGGCCATTTCCAATGACCCTCCACCCTCCTAATAGTTCTCCAAATCTTTGTTTCAAATTCCCTTAGCAGATTTAATTATTGGCAATAAAATTCTCCAAAAAAATGTTCGATTTGGGATCAATATCAATGGCAATCCCATTTATAAGCTTACTTGGATTGATTCCTGAACCGGAAGGTCAAAATGTAAGTTTTACCTGAATAAATGAATTAAAAATAAATTTAATATTCGAAATCCACATCTAAATCTTTTTTGACATTATTATAATTAATATTTATAATGGCGAAAAATACGGATAATGACGAAAAGAATGCGGAAAATGACAAAAAGATTATGATGTTTTATTATAGTTCCGAAGTTTATCCGAGCCCCCAAACTATATATCCAATCAACAATCGAAAGATATCGACGAAACGGAACGTTAGATAATGATTTCACTTGGGTTAATCTAAAATTAAAGCAGATCTGAATGGTGCTAGGACAATTCCTAAACAATGAAAATCTGGGCGATTCCTAAAACAGTGCAAATGCTAATTTAAATATTTGATTAAAATAAATGCAAATAGGAATAAAAAAATATTTAAAATATATATAGAAAATTTAAAATGTTAAAAAACAAAAAAAACAATGTTTGGAGAAAAAAACGCAACAATATTTGGAAAAATAAAACGCAACGATGTTTCTAGAAACACAAACATAATAATCTTTGGATGTAAAACACATTTGTTTGGAAGAAGAATATTTCTTTCCAAAAATCCAATTTTATACTTATTTCGAATAAACAAATATTGTACCATTTTAGGAACCGCCCACATTTGTATCGCCATTTATCTAATTATTTAAGAATCGTCCCTGCACGATTCTGAACCGAAAAACCATAAGATGGTTAAACGGTTTAATATCCTTAATTTTGATCAAACCATGTTAAATTATATACAATTCGATGCGTCTTTACGTACGAGATCTATCGATTGTATATATGATTTGGGAGTCCAGCAGGATAAATTTCTGACGGTTATGATCTTTTCGCCATTTTCTGTAATTTTTTCGGCAAAATATATAATATCATTTATAATTTAAGTGAATATTCCCCGAAGAAATTTCAGTTCATAAATTTGACCGAAATACTTGGATTTGAACGAATCAAATACGCTCAGAATCAGAAGATATACAACTTGGATGCAATAAATTGTGATCAAAAGATGGTCATTTCCGAGGATGACCCGTTTTGGGCACAATCTGAAAATGGTAAAAATTAAAAATAAAAATAAAAAATTATTAAATTTTCTTATTGCTAGGAACGAATTATGTTCGTGTTGTTATGCCAATTCCATCATTAAATTTGAAGGCCTACAATAAATCGATAATTGCATTTTATTATGAACGGAAAATGCTCAACAAATCAACGGCGGAATGGTAAATATTTTTTTTCTATTTTATTTGTCTAAATTTGTTTTGCAAAGAATAAACTTCAATTAAATTAAAAAATAAGCATGAAATAAATTTCTCAAATTAATTAATTATTCACTAAATAACCAATAATTTTTGTACTATTCAGGGTCTTTTGTGATCAACATTTACCATTGGAAAATAAAAGCCGTAGAATGGAAGAAAATTTCAAATCATTCGGATATTTTAAAAAATATTCAGCAATTATTGATTTATCCTTGACGAACAAAAGCAATGGATTTTTGGAGATTGACGATGTGATTGGCCTCGGCATAATTTATCATCCAAATGGGAAAGTGGAATGCTTTGCTACGTATAATGGCGAATTCTTGGGTAAAATCAAAAAATAATTTGAAAAAGAATATTTAACAAAATTTTTAATTAAAATTTTTTAAATGTGAAGAATATAAATAATTTCTATTCAGAGAAGATCGAATTGGCATCAAAAAATGTAAGCATCGAATTATATCCATCTATCAATTATTGGGGTGCTGAGGACACAATTCGTGTTGACTTTGGCAAAAAAGAATGGCATTTCAAAGAATTTGGAAGCATTCTTGAAAACGATGCATTATCAATCATCAGCAGCGACGAAAAGGTTAATAATTTTCGTCTCCAAATCCAAAATTAGGTTGGATTTTGGCTAATAAAGGTTAAAAGAATACAATGTAAAAAAATATTTTAGTTAAAATAGTAATTTTTATTTATTTCGTGCCAACTCTTTTATTCCTAGTCCTGATCTTTTTCTATTTTAGCCATTATCCATTAATTTTTAAGCATTTTCTTATTTTAATATTTTCAGACTACATCACAGCCAGGCGAGAACTTTTTTGAATATTTGCAGAGGAAACAACTAGAGCAAATTGAGCGTTCTGATGTTGAAGAAAAATGGCAAAGAAAACTTCCTGCAATAGGGATGGCACTAATTGGAGCATTGGGGCGGCTGAGGGGAAGGGGAGGATGAAAGGAAAGTAAAAGGAACAGGAAAGTAGAATTAAAAGAAAGTGAAACCATAAATGAATTGAAGGATTGGAATATATTGTAATTTTAGTATCACTTTTTTTTTTTGTCTTTGGACTTATTCTTGAATAAGAGAAAATTGAGGAATTTGGATAAATAAATCATTTCCGTCTTAATTAATGTCCAAGAATATAACCGCTTTTGTTTTTCATAATTTGTTCATTTAACTAATTCAATTTAACTCTCAATGCAATATTATTAATCCAATCCATAAAATCAATCCAATCAAAATGCATTTTTTTCTGCTTAATATTTCTGCAATTCCACTCAATATTAATTTGATGACGAAATAAATATTTTTTCATTTTTAAAAATTATTTTTATAAAACAAATGAACACATATAAAGGGAATTACTTAAAAATTAAATTAGGTAAAAAATTGGCTTATTAGATTATTTAAAAATCAAATGTGTTTTTAAAATTGGTTTTGGGCATTTTTTGGCAAATAGAATTTTTATTTCTTTTTTAGTAATTTATATACAATTTATTACAATTTTCCACGTTCATTTGAATTTTGAAGCCATTATTCGAGTGGCTCGCGCCTGAATGTCAAAGTGCTTCAAGCCTCCCCAAAATTGGCGCATAATATCCTCTTTATCATGTTGACGGTAGTCCATAATGCCCTAATGCTCAATTTTCCAGCAAATATATAGTAGCCATTAGCCAAGCCATAGTCATAAATGTCTGCTGGCTTTAATCTTTGCAACCAAATTTTCGCCATCTCTTTAGAATAGAATTTTTAATATTTTGAAGAAAGAATATTTCAAATAACTGATAAATTTTTTAAAAATATTTATTCAATTTAAATTTTCAAAAATAATATTATTATTTTCATCATGATCACAGTTAATTTTTGATTATGTATTAATTTAAAGCTTTCTAGTTGAATAATTCTATCCAATAAATAAGCGAAATTTCGGAATAAATTTGCATATCACATTATTCTATATTTTGTCCCGTTTTATTTTCAAATCATCATTGTTTTTGAATGTTATTCAATAATTTCTGCCGTTGTCGAAGCATTTCACGCACATTTGCTCGTTTGAACACCTCCGAGATGGACATTACTGAATGTTGAGCAGAGCTGTAAAAAATGATAATTTATTTAATTTTTTTTTTCAAGCCATCATAATCGGCAAAAGACATTTCCGTCTCGACACTTCCGTCTCAGAAATTTTTGATGAACCATATCTCATCAGCCAATAAATCTATCAAAATGATCTAAAATGCATTTAATAGCCCTAATTATTGGCTATCCATTGATATTTTGATCATTCAAAAATAAAAAGTTTTGGCCAAGTTGTGGCCAAAAATGTTGAAAAATCACCTTTATTTTTGTATTTCATAACTTGGCCAAAACATTACAGTTTTGGATGATCAATACCATTCGACAGCTAATATTTAGGGCCATAAGATGCACTTTAGAAAATTTTGATAGATTTATTGGCTGATAAGCTATGGTTCGTCAAACTCGCTGAGACGGAAAAGGCCGAGACGGAAATGACCCCAACCAATCATAATTAACTATCCTAATTTTATCTCACTCAGAATTTTAAAGGGCAAATATCTCAGCAATATTTTAAGCTGTTAAAATAAAAATATTTTAACATTGGTTAAGCTCTTTCTTTATGGCATTTTGATATCAAAATAATTGATAGGAAATATAATTAGACGGAAAATTATGGCCGAAAAGGAAAAATTGTCTAATTTTTGCCTAATATTCTGTTTTCGATCAAAATTTTTGCTAATTTTTAATCAAATTTAATAATTTTTTCTCTAATTTATTCGTTCAAATCTGGACTATAAAATGGCACCAAATTTGCTAAATTTAGTTTCAATTTTATTAATTAATGCGAAAATTTGAATGCACCTATTTATTACTCACCTCAATGGTCCCTCCTTAATTGCACGTAATGTGGCGAACAGCGATTCATTGGCCGTTGGCTTTGCTTCAAAAAGTGGACATTCCCAGAGGGTTTTGTCGGCATATTCAACGGCAATTTGGTGACCAAACCAACGTAGAATATATTCTTCCTTGCCCACGGCTTGGATTTGCTTAGTCGCTGTCTTTTTCAAATCATCCTCTCGATGGAATATAACAGTGACATAGGCAATTTCGACTGAAAATGATGGGGAAATATTTATTTAAATAATTGGAAAAAATTTGGAAAATTATTAAAATTCATAAAAAATATTTCGGAAATTTATTAATTTGTAAATGGAAATTTTTAGCATTGATATTTTTTTGGGATACAAAATGCTGGCTTATTTATAGGAAAAAATCAACGCCTCTATATGTGTGTAAATGTTCTAAAAATAAATTTAAAATTTTTTAATTATGAATGTCACGTATCTTTAATAATACAAAAAATACTACTATTTTTGTTATTAAAAATATATCAAAATTACAATTCGATTGATAATTTTTGTAAATGAACCATTTGTTTCTCATTGTATATTTGGCCATTTTGGTAAGGGGGTCAATGCCCAACATTTGCCATATGTGTCACCTATCCCCCAATGGTAAATGTTGGCATTTGACTTAGTCAGCAAAATAGGCACAAATTGCATTAGATAAATTGGTAATAATCAATATACCCATTTAGTATTCTAAATTAAATTTTGGCAAATTTGTTTACATTTTTGGGGCATTTAGATCAGATAAATTTAGTTTTTAAAATACAAAATAATATCCGAGGAAATTATCTAAAAAATAAAAACATTCTAATTTACTCTGATTTCTTGCTGATGAGTCGGTCATTTGAGATGGCAAATCTGGATAATATCTACTTCTCAAATGCTTCCATGCCGATATTTGCATACCTCTATCCACTCCTCGCGAACTCGGTTCTGGCAATTCATTTAATTCTACGGGAGTTATTGGTCTATCCAAAACATTATTCCGATAAAGACGATGCTCATCAATCGGAATATAATAATGCTCGAACAAAACATGCGGTCGAACGCCAACCGTAATTAAATTGCGCATATCTTGATGCATTTCCGCGCTAGTTAATTGACTTGGTCGACGAAATTGCAGTAAGTCTTGCACAATTTGGTGTTGAGTTCTGTCAGACATTCGGTAATCGATTGGAATATGTTTCATATAAAGCTGCCATTGTGAATGCAATCGTTGCATTTTTTGTATATCCTAAAAAGGAAAAGAACTTTATAAATAAAAGGATTCCTTCGAAAAATGCCAACATTTAAAATTAAAAAACTTTTTATTTCTGGATCAAACCTTAGTAAATTTAGTATCAAAATGATCTATATTTTATGATAATCTTTTTTGACTTATCATTTGAGCCCACTCGTGAATCGTGATTACGAAAATTTTATTTCTATTGATTTTAAATTAAATCCCCATATAATGATAAAGAAAAGATATGTATAAAAAAAACCATAAACAAAATTAGGAAATCCATATTCGACGTAATAAAACATAAAATCCATGAAAAAAACCAAAATATTAATAGATGCCTATCTATATGTAATAAACCTCCTCAAAGAATTAATCCATTTTTATTAATTAAAATTAATGCCAAAAAAAAGAAATATAACAAGGGAAAAGAAAGAATTACATAAAAAATTTTCGTAATCACGCCCAATGGGATCAAATATGTTAAAAAAATTCTCATAAAATATAGACCATTTTGATACCAAATTTGCCGTGCTTTGATCCAAAAATAAAGGATAATTTAATATTCAAAATTGGCATTTTTGAGATTTCGAGAAACAATATGTTTCCAATATTAAAAAATTAACTTCAGAAATTTTTAAGATTTATTTAAAATGGATATTGTTAATTTATAAAAAAAAAATATTTACTGCTTCTGAATTAGGCGATTGTCGTCCCCTTTTTGATGAGCCAGCAGAGGGATGAGAAGGAGCAGAATTGGAACGATGTCGACGTTTCGTTTTTGGCGGCACATTTGTCTTTTTTCCTAATATGATAATAAAAAAATTTATTTAATTTAATAATTTAAAAAATTAAAAAATTTTATTTAACATGAAAATTCATTATAAAATTTTTAGATTGAAAATATAATTCCAAAATTTGTAATTGAATGGTTTTTTAATTACCAAAATAATTATATTTTTAACTTTTTCTCACTTCGTTCCTTCATTTAAATTTTCACCTTCATTATTGTCCATGTTGATTGGAATTGTGCAAGCCAATGTGCCCGGAGGAATGCAGATTTGCCCTTTCCCTTCTTTTAGGCAATAATTGCCCTCAATTATTTTATTTCCATCCAATTCCAATCCACTTAAAATGCAACCATCCTCAACGCGACATTTTCCTCGGAAATTGCACCATTCAAGTAAACTTCGATGGGAAATCTGCAAAAATAAATATGGTGAATTTTGTTTAAATCTAAATTTTCAAATAAAAATTAGTATTAAAAAATACTAATGAAAAATTTAACATTTTTTAAACAATAAAAAAATAATTTTTAAAATAATAAAAAGAATTAAAAATATTTAAATAAAATTATAAATATATTTTTTTATTTTTTACAATTTTTTTGCCTTACCCTTTCCTTATTTTCCACCATTGAATTAATCAAATTTCTCAGCTCATTTTCATCCAAGAATTTTCGTCGAAATGCAGAATTTGGCTGCAAAAAATGATGCAAAAGTTCATTTGGTGTGCCAAAATGGAAAAATGATTCTGGGCCCAATGGCAGAATGCCAGCCTTTTTTGCATTCATTAAATCCCTGTGAAAATCAGGAAATTTTAAAATAAAATTTTTAATTTAAATATTTAAAAAATTTAAATCAGAGATTTTTAAATTTACAGTAAATTAATTAAAAGTAAAAAAATAAATTTTTGAAGATTTAAAAATTAATTTTTTCTCTTATTTTCTTAAAATATTTTAGATAATATTATCAATTTTTAGTTAAGATATCTTTAAAATTTTATAAAAACATTTAAAATCCAATATTTTTTACATATTTTTTCAATCTAAGTTTTCGATTTTTAATAGAAATTTAATCAAAAAATTCGATTAAAAATCCAATTTTCTTAAATCAAAAATCATTGATTTTATTTTATATTTTGACCAACCAAATTATCTGCTGCCATTTGAATAATTCCCTATCATTCATACAAAAATGTGCCTTTTTCTCTTCATCTTTTGCACTTCCCAAAGGGCAAAGAAAATCTCGATAGCAACAAAGTTCACATTGAATGGGACCTAAAAAGATTTTTTGGCATAATTAAAAAATTTTTTCGAATTTTTTGGCATAATTTAATTTTTTAATCTTATTTACAAAAAACGGCTTGTTTGCTAATTTTTCTTTTTCTTGTTTCATCTCATTTAATTTTTAAAAAAAAGAAGTAAAATTCAGCATTAACCGTAGGCATTCTATTTGTAGGATTAATTTAGGTTAAATATGCCCGGTGGGAAATATTTTTTTCCTAAATTTTTTCCGCATCCCATAAAATATTTCCCTTAATTATTCTATTGCTTGAAGGCATAATTAATTTGAGAATAATATTTTGAGTATTGAGAGAGTACTTTGGTGCTTTTTTCACCACTCCAAATATAAAATAATTTATTAGATATAAAAAGAAATATAAATCATTTATAAATGGTCAAATTTCAAATTTAATCATTTTAAAACTTAAAAATTTTACCAAATTTTTTTCTCAGCTTCAACAACTCAGTCACCAAATTTTGATTGACCAAATAGCAACTGTCGGTCAGTGCCATTTCCACTAATTCATTGTTCGGCAAAATGGCACCAGCAATTTGGCGAAGTTGCGATTCACTGGGTTTTTGAAGGATTCGGACAAGATCTGCGAATATGATGACCAAAAATTATAAAAAATAAGCATTTATAAAAAAAATTATATTTGGAAAAATTTTAGAAACCAGTTCAAGCAAAAAAATTTTATATCAGTCTAGGGTTGGGGCTTATTAGAAACGAAAAATTGGGAAAAGGGAAATTTAAAAAATAATTTTCTCAATATTTGAAAAGGGTCTGTTTGAATTGCGTTGGATTTAAAATTAAAATTTTTAGAAAATTTAAAATTTTGTAACAAATAATTCAAATTTGGCCTACAAATTTAAAACCTTAAAATCATTGAATGCTCTTTAAGAAATCTCTTATAAAAATTGGTTATAATAATGATTCTCTGAACTTTGCTTTAGTCTGGGTGCTTTTGATAGATATTAAAATAAAATCCAGCTTGGCAAAAAATTCTACAATAAATTTAAAAAATTAATTTTTCAATACCATATTGTAGACAAATTCAATAATTTTTTTTTAATAGTAAATTAATTATAAAATTTTTTTCAAAACTAATGATGAGTCAGTCGTCATACACATTTGATTCTTAAAAAATGAACCCCTTTATTTAAACCTTGTTTATTTCCTTCGGCTTCTTTAATATAAAAAACGCCATGTTGAGTGGCCACATCCAAAGGTGATTCATGGGCCACCAAAAGTAATTGAATGGAAGAGGCAAAAAATGATTGAATGGAATTTTTGATGGCAGAATTGGAATAAAATGATTTGTCGCTGGGAAAAAATTCCAACACATCGGCGGATGCAATGAAAACGAAACCGGGCATTTTGGCATTTGTATTTTTGTCGATGGACGAATAGATGGTGGCAAGGCCATTTAACAAATTTCTTTGAAGGAATTTTGATATTTTTTTTATTAATTTTTTTATTAATTTATTTGATGAAATTTATGATTTTTTAAAAGAATATTTAATTTGCAGAAAAAAACATTGAAATTGCAGAAAAGAGTATTGAAAATCTTATACCGGTTTAGTTGTTTGCCCAAAATTCAAAAACCATATACCATTGGATAGAGCTCGTCAAGTCGCGTCGATTGGTATATAATTTGCCATGATTTAATTGGTTTTGAACAAAACCCCATAAAACGGTTTAAGTGGTTTACAACCATTAATTTTTAATCTAACCACGATAAAATATATATCAATCGACGCGTCTTGACGAGATCTATCCATTGGGTATAAGGTTGGGCGTCTATGATAAACCATTAAACGGTTATAAACTTTCTTCATTTTCAATAGTCTTTTCGGCAATTCAATGTTTTTTTTCTGCAAATTAAATAACATCCTTTTTAAAATAATAATGGTAATTATCGGTTATCTATCAACACATTTTTTGGGTCAATTGGGAAAAGATAACTGTAACCATAAACAGGTTATACGGTATTTTGGTCATTCAGGAATAGGTTAGCATCTCACTATCCGTGATCCTAACCCTACACATACGGAAATCCTTTATTTTCACTGGTGACGAATAATCGAAAATTATCAATTTTTGACCAAGCATGAATATTGGCCTCCATTTCGTCTAATGTAATTTAAGCCAATTTTTGGTAAGTCCAATGGCAATATTCACCGATTGGGGTAGGTCATATTTGGCAAATGTTTGTCATTGACCCTTACCAAAATGGCTGAATATGCCAATGAAATATAAGGTCAAAAAATGTTTAGCATCCAATTTTTTTAAAATTTTTCTTTAACAAATTTATTAACCTATAAACCCGTAATTTGTGTTCCAACAATGTCCGCCCATCCGGCATCAACATGAACGCTTTTCCCGTTAGAGCCACATGCGGAATTCGCTGACTTGAAATAATCAAGAATTAAAAATGATAACCAAGAGTAAATAGGGAGCAAATGTAACCAAACTATATAGGCATACTTATATGTATTTTTATTCCTCCATAATTTTTAAATTACTAAACAGTTTTTGACTAATTTATTTCATTATGAACATTTGATTTTCTAATAGTTTATAATATAATAAATTAGTTCATTTTTTTCGTACATATGACGTTGAATAAAAAGTCTGACGACGGAAATTTTAAGCATTTTTGTTTCTTGATTTTTGGCATACATTCTTTTTAACATAAATCGATTCATGTGAATTTTTTGCATCTTTTCATTAGATCTCATTCAAATCGTACGGGGTCAAGTCCTGAATAGAAAAAGGGCCGTGCAAATGTGGTCATGTCCTGAATAGTGCAAATGTGGGCTTTTTCGACTTATAATAAATCAGAAACCAGTTCAGACCCCACAAACTTTATACCATTTTATAGATCTCATCAAGACGCATCGAATGGTATATATTTTATCATGGTTTGGCTCAAAAATAAAGAGATAAACCGTTTAAACCAATATTGTTAAGTTTTTGGTTTAAAACTCTTTAATTTTGGGCCAAACCATGATAAAATATATACCATTCGATGCGCCTTGATGAGATCTACAAAATGGTATAAGGTTTGTGGGGTCTGAACCCGTTTCCGATTTATTATAAGTCGAAAACGCCCACATTTGCACTATTCAGGAGTTGACATAGCACCCATTCAAATCTTTTATTTGATATTAAATTCATAAAATAGTGAAAATATTTTAGTTTTAGGAAGCCATAAAAATTTGCGCCTTGTTTATCTTGGGCTAACGAAAACATAAAAAAGATTTTGGCCTAATGATGGTCAATTTCTTTAATATTAATAACCTTAATCCTCCACTGTGCAGAAGCAGCACCCGAGAATGTTGTAAAAATTCTGATCCAAAACGTTGCTCCAAATGCAAAAAAGCATTCAATGTGGCACCCCCAGAACCTAAATAGTTGCCAATAATCATTTAAAATATTTTAATAAAAAATTTAAAAATTCGAATACCAAGGTCTAATTTAGGTCACTTAACAAAAAATAAGTCTTTTCAGCTTTTCACATAATATTTTCGGAAAATGTTGTTGGTAAAATCTTCTTAATTTTAATTTATGTCTTAACTTCAAGAGTTAGGCTACAAAATTAAGCGCCCTTTTTCACTTTTGTAAATTGTGGACTTAAACTAAATAATTTCCAAAATTTTTATATGAAATTTGATGATAAACATTTGTGAGTTGATTGTTTCTTTTTTTTAGTTAACTTGTTTACTTATATTTTTATTTTTATATATATTTTTTTTGCAAAATAAGGCCAGAAATTTAATGCATCATTTAATTAATATCGAATTGAAAATCTTTTTCCACTTAAATTTTTTCCAATTTTTTAACAAACATTCAGCCACCCCTATAGAAACCTATTCGAACGCCATCGGGCGTATCCGGCAACACGACCAACTCTCGACAGAATTCCCTTTCCACGAGGCGAAGTGGGGCCAATTGAAGGCGGAAAATTTCACATTGTTCGGCGTTACGTGCGGTCAGCACGAGGCAATCCCATTTTAAAATTGAATCAGCAGAATTTTCGGACATAAAATTTTTGTCTTACAATTTTGGAAAAAATTAAAAATATGATAAAATTTAATAAAAAATTAATTTTTTTCTTGAAATATATTATAATTTAATGAACAATTCAGTGATTTATTTTAACAATATTCTTTATGGCTTTTAGATCGGAATATTTAAATGTTTTTTGATATTTGAAATATTTTATGACGAAAATGAATTAAAAAGAAATAATCAAATTAAATGCCCAAGCCCAATATCAAATGGCAATTTGGATGATTCATCACAGGGAATTTTTGTGTGAATTCGCTTTACATCAATCAAATACAAAAATAGTATAATTTTTTTCAATTTACGCAAAACAAAAAATCTTATCTTTGATGGAAATTTGCAAAATTAATTGAAAAAAATAAAGATGTCAGATTTTAATGTTTTTGATTGATCAAAAATTTGCCTATTCTTATTTATATGCGCAAAATTTTTCACTTAATTATTATTGCATAAAAATCCAGGCTCTATCAAAATGCTAAATATTTCATCTTTCCTAATCTTAATTTTCAATCCAAATTTTGAAGCTAATTGTTTTTGAATGGTAAATAAAAGTTTGTGTGAATTCATTTCTCATCAATCATCTTTAAAATTCTCACATCTTTTCAAATGGTTTTACTAACAAAGAGTTAAATCCAAATACAAATACGACGACCACATGCCTTTTTCATTCAATATCCATGACAAAAGAAGGGGATATATCGAATTTCCCCCGTGTGGTTGGTTCTCACTGTGTTTACGTGTAAAACGTCGTCACAAGAAGAAGTGGAAAATTGAAAAGGACTATTTTATGTTAGAAAAACGACGGTGGGCACAAAAACTGCTCAATGCTCTCTGCTTTTAGTAAACAACACGGGTTCACCTCTATCCAATAGCAACAGAAATTTTTTATGGGGTCCATTTAACATGTAAAGAACTCTTTTAAAAGACTCATATCCTGACCAAGGAACATATATTTTTGTGTTCTATTTTTAAATTACATTCATTTAATATTATATTCATATGCTTATTGTCAAGCTATTTATATGTAATTGCATTGTTTGCCTATTCAATAATGCCTCTTTTTGAGGTGTCAGCATTTTTCACCTAAAAAGAAGTCATTTGGATATTTCGTCCAAAACGGTTTTCGACTATTTACAGAGGAAATGAACCAAAAATACAAAGATGTTTTGTGTTTTCTGATTTAAATACTAGGGAAACCCGCTTAAAATCAATTTTAAGACATAAATTTCTAAAGTTAACGAAAATATGGATTAAATGAAATATTTTATAAGTTGATTTTTTCGGTTTACAAATATTTTGGAGACTATATTCTATATGTGTTCTGCCTGCAGGGCATATTAATAATATTTTTATTTTATTTGGATTATTTTATAAAAGTGTTTTTGCATGTTTTTCTAAATTTTGATGCAATAAAAAATTGTAAAAGAGCAGTGATTTTAATGGTTCTTAAAATATTCATTTTAGAACATTTTCAAATATTTCGAGTTTTTTTTCTGCATATAAATTCTTCGGATTCGAACATTTTATAATTATCCTTCCAACAACAGCGGGTTATTTTTATTTTCTACATCAATCTCATCGGACTACAAAATGGATTGGTATTGGTTTGTGGCATTGTTGATTTTGTTTTTGTCCATCCTGTTCATCTACTACAATTATATTCGCCAAAATGGGCCAAGTATTCAATTTTATACATAATATAAATGAGAAATGAAATCGGCCTCGGACGGTTATTCGGGTCGAATTTCCCGGAAAAAAACTCGAGTGAACGAGTCGAGTTTGCGGTTTTTCAAAAAAAAACAAAATAAGAAAAAAAAAATAAGAAATTTTTTTATAGAAAAATGTTTTAAAATAGTAAAACAATTTAAACGAACAACATTTTAATAGATTAGAATTCATAAACTTATTTTTTGGGGATTTGGGATTTTAAAAAATCAACATTCAGACTCGATGTCACGAAACCTTAAAAAACAACCCGAACCCGAGTTTGAACCGAAAATTCGGAAAAATTCTTTTACGCGTTTCGAGTCGGGTTTTCCCGAATCAAATTCGACCCGAAACCCGCAAAAACCTGAACAGTAATTCGACCTGAGCGATTTCTAATGAATTAATATTAAAGGCAGAAGCTCTTCCTCAGCTGAGGTCTCCGATATCGCCGACGATGCAAGCACACTTTCCTCTCCAAGTAATACACCAAAATTCCGGAAGCGGGGAAAGCAAAATATGTTCAGGGTAAATTGTCGAATTATTTATTCTATTTTATAATTTTTTAAGAACTTTTATTCGAATATTATCAACAAAAAAAGTGCAAGTTTCACAGAGCTACCAAAACTTCTTGAGCGGCGACATTCAACAGTTGGCAGTGATTTTCCTAAGAAAATGGTTAAGGCCGCAAAAAAGTATGCATAAATGTTAAAAAAAATACTAAAAGTGATTAATTCCGGAAATTTATTTTATGGAGGGCTGGTAAATTTTGGAAATCTCAGCTTCTATATTTCTGACTAACTTATTCGACTCCTCTTGGTCTAATTACAAATTGCTCTACGAAATTTTAATTTTAAACGGATATGAGCCTGTTATGAAAAGCTGATCCGTTATATAGGCCCAACCGCTTCTTATCGGTTATCCAGATTTTTTTGTCGATTGAGGAATAGTTACAGTATTCTCTTATGGGTCATCTGGTAGGTATAGGATTAGGGTCATATTGGAATCGGTTAACCTAATCCTAATCATCCCTAAGGGGGGGTCCCTTCCCGATAAGTACCCATAAAACCGGTTTATAAGTTTTGTAACTTTTGCACCTTATTTCAAGTCTGGTATTGAAATTTCATAGATTAAATCGATAATCGACCTTGCCGAGTCGAATAAGTCTATTCACGAGTCTCTGGGTTACCTAGATGCGGAGTTTTCCAAAATTTATTTGCCTAACATTTGATAAATTTTGGGATTTATTAATTTTCAATATTTATTGCAAAATATTATTTTAAAATTATTGAATTCAGTTTCATTCCCGATTTCTATCGGCAACTCTCAATGGGCGGTGCTCCGAGTAGAGAATCTTTACCGAAACCCCCATCTGAATTCTTTGAACCATTGGAATTGCCGGTGATTCCTGACCGGTATAAACCGATCAGCTACATTAAACAAAACACCAGGTTTATTTATGGTACTTACGGGTTATCCGGATTCAGTTTTTCCCACAAACCTTAAATTATCCCAAAAATTGGTAAACCTTAAAGTCACCTAAAATCGTGTTTTTTCATCTTTTTACAATCAAATATCAGTAATAGTATAAGAATCTAAAACAAATTTCAAATCTGGACCCGGATAATCCACAAGTATTTTATTTGTTTTTAAAAAATTTTATTTAATTTTATTTCTTATTAGATTATTCGAATTCCCCACCACGCTAACCATAAAAGAGGAGGACATTGAAATTTTGCTGTTCGAAACAAATGAATTTATTGCAAAGCCGGGTGATGCAGGTAATTTCCGAGTAGACCAATATGGTGCCGTTTAGTAATGGTTATTCTAAATGGTTTTTGGGCACAATTAAAATATTTCTGAACCAATTTAAATAAAAGGGTATTTCGGTTATCCGCATGATGCTTTTGTAACGAAGGGTCCCTTTTATAGGTGTTAGATGATTAGGATTAAGTAGGGATACATGAGATGATATAATTATTCAATAATCTAAAATCACCGTCACCCTATTTCGGATGAGCCAAGGGGGTTTACAGTTTACCTTTCCCTAGTAGACTCAAAAAAATTCTGCTGCCATACGAGATAAATTTATATTTATTAGATAGCTAAAATCAACAATCTGCCTTTTAATTTGATAGCATAAGATCAGTAAGCGGTATTTTTCTGTTTTGTATCCCTTTTTTGTTGAGAAAGCAAAAAGTTAAAGATCAACCTTTCGGTCATTCGGATTAGGTTAGGGACATTAATGGTTACCATAGATATCATATCCCTGAATGATCCTAGCCATAATCCTCTGATGACCAAAAGGGGTGGTGGTATCTTCGCACTTTTACCCACCACCCAAAAAGTGGATTATAAAGCCGGCAAGTACCCATTAAACCTGTTTCAGTCTTTGATGAGTTAAGCGGGCTAAAACTTTTCCTCATTATTTTGGGTTTTAAAATCAGCATTTAATTATTTTTTTTTCACAGATGATTCAATTTATGTGGTCCTGGAAGGCTGCCTTGCCGTTTATATTGCGGTGAATATTGTTTATTTTTTCAAAATCGTTCATTAAAATTTGCAGCCTACTGATGGGAAAAGCATCATGGTTCGGCGAATTGTCCCTGGCGATTGTTTCTTTAGTCCACTCTCTTTACTCGACATTTTCATGGTTTGATTTTTAATTTTAGGGCATTCCTTATATCCTTATAATTTGTGGTCTGCAAATTATTTTTTACTTTTCGTAGTGATCATGAAATAGATACCCATTTTTCATATCTTATTGTCTTGGTAATCTAATGCCGATCAATAAAATTGAAATAAAGGTGGATTTATAATTGCGGGAACCAGCGGAATTTGTACAATTTTGCATCACTTAAATATTCAGTTTTTTTTATCATTCATTAGTAGAGAAAAGGATGAGGGTTTTTTTTGTACCAAGAGATTTGTTTTTTTGAGTATAACTTTTATAGTGCTTGATCCTAGACTCGTAAACCTTATACACATTTTATAGAGCTCATCGAGACACATCGATTGATGTATTATATGTCAAGGTTTGATCAAAATTCCAATTATTAAACCGTTTAAACCAATTTTGGTTTTTATTTTATAACTCTTTTAGTTTCGAACCCAACCCCGACAAACTATATATCAATCGACGCGTCTCGATTAGTTATATAAAATGGGTATAATGGTTTGTGGGTCTAGGATCAAACTTTCTGCAAAAGATACAAAATCTCTTGGCAAAAATACTTTTCTCGTAGAGAAAATACTTAAGAATAAGGCTTTTTTTTCCTCCCATTCGTTTCTCTATGCGAGGATAGCTAAGACTTATTAGTTCTAAATTTAGGATAAAAGCTTAGCCTCAATTTTAAAGAAGAGTGAAAATGAAAATTTTAATGTGAATTGTCAAAAATAACGCTGGTGCAAATTTGTCCGGCAAATGAAATGGGATACTAAAATGCAAGTAAAATTTTTATACCGTAAATCCTCTATCAGAAGCCCATGGGGTTTATAAATTTTAGAGGCCTTCAGAAGGAAACTTTTCTAAAATTTTTAAGATAAAAATGTTTATTTCGGCTTAATTTCAATTCTAAATTGGTAAATTTTGATATAAATTTTTCGCGGGATGGGCTTCTAATAGAGGATTTACGTAGTTGCATCATTTTTCTGAAACCAAACAAATTCTGATCTATTCTACTTAACACATCTGAAAATTCTCTCAAACAGGTTCAGAAATTTTATAACTCCATATCGTAAGGAAAGGAATGCCCTAGTTTTACGATTTTTTATAAACTTTTACTCATTTTGAGGGCAAACAATCAATTCTGAGAACTGTCTCATTGAAAGCTGCAATGAAGACGCGGGTAGCCAAATATTCAATCAGCAACATTCACAATGAATACAAACGGGATCCGAATCAATCGGCATGGGTTCGGACCGTTCAAGTGATTGCCACAAGACTTCTTCACGTTGTCCTAACAACTCTGCATCAACATTTTGGCTTGGGAGAGGAACTCATGAATAAGGTTTAAACAATGTGGATTCGAAATTAGGAAATTGGCACAAAAAATTGAAATTGCGGAAAAGATTGTAAACAATAGAGAAGCTTACCCTAGAATCATAAACCTTTGCCTTTTAATCGATAAATTTCGTCAAGTCGCATTGGCTGATAATGATTTTTTCAAGGTTTATTTAATTTTGAACCAAAAATCAAAATCGGTTAAACCGTTTAACGCAACGCCCATTAATTTTAGCCCAAACCATGACCAAATTATATACAATTCGTTGCGTTTTGACGAGATCTATCCAATGGTATATTGTTTGGGTATGAATAGGGCAAAACATTAAACCATTTGTAATAGTTTTGTATAATTTTTTAACATTATTTAATCTTATTCGCCAATTTCAATATATTATGGCCATTAGGGATGAATTGTTAGATAAATAATTAGTGGATTTGCAAAAATGCATAAATATGTATTATGTCCAGAAAGTGCCTAAATATTTTTTGATTCTATTCTAGTGCGCCCAAAGGCATTTTTTATAAAAGTCCTATGGTGCTTTATGCGTTCAATCAATCGAATATTTTTAATCTAGCCTAGCTTAGTTAAGCTGAAACTCCCTACTCAACTAACGAAACTAAATTAAAGTCAAATTTGTTACTTGATTTGAGGATTAGCGAAAGATTTAGATTAAAATTAAGTTCCAAGGCTAGGAACATAAGGTGTAGATTAGGTTAGGCTAATGTTAAAAGCTTGGAACTAGGAGCATGAAGATAGGCTAGGCTAAGTTACAGAGTGTTTTGGATACAAGTTTCACTAGGATAATTAATTATGGATTGGATGTCAAATATTAGGTATATTTGAGATGAATTATGATTTTAAAACTTTTTTAATTGGATGCTTAAATATTTCATTGGAATTGGAAGCATATTTGATTGATTGGACGCATAAAGCGCCATTGGACATATAAAGCGCCTTTGAATGCAAAACTGCCTAGAACTTAAGATTATACCCAATAACCTAAAAGTTTTATTAACAGCTTGAAAAATTATTGAATTATCGGGAAAATTTCTATATATAATATGTCCGCATTAAATTTCAGCGATTAACATCACTAAATCGAACAAGAGGCGGCGGTGGTGGCCTTAATCGTGGTCAATCATTACGGGCGACTGCTGCCATTGCTGGAAGATTGAAGCCAAAACTGAAAAGAATGTCAACAGAGCTGGAAAATTCCAACAAAGAATCCGTCGCTTTGGAATATTTTCGAGAAGCTCTCCAATTGACCACGGAGGAAGCAGAAAAATGGCTAAAACCCTGCATAAAAATTTCACAATTGGAAGAGAACCAATTCTTTGTGGAAGAAGGAAATTCTGAACGGATAGCTTTGGTTAATTTTTTTTAAAATTTAAATTAGAGAATATTTAATTTTGCGAAAAAGTATATTTACGCCAAAAATTGGTGTCCAGTAATCCCAAAAGTACAAAAATGTTCCTAAACGGTTTAAACCAATTTTGGTTTTTAGTTCAAAACTAAGTTAGAATTGGATAAAGCTAAGCCAAAATATAATCAATTTCTACGTCTTTAAGTGAATCATAGATTGATATATACGATTTGTGGGGTCTATAAAAATTTTAACAAAATTAGATAGTCTTTTCGCTATATTTTCAGTATTTTTCTCCAAATTAAATATTAGACTTTGAATTTAACATTGGAAATTAATTAATTTGTTTCAAGGGAATTTGTATTAGTGGTGTGCTGAAATTGACCCAGGAATCGCCGTTCAATGACAATTTTGAGCAGGAAGATCCAATGATGGATCCTGGCTGGTGTGCATATGTGGGTTAAAATTAGGGTAGGAGAGAGTCGGTCAACCGAACCGAAACCGAACCGAACCGAGGCGATTTTTGGCAAAAAAACCGAACCGAAAACCGAGGTCCGAAAACCGGGAAAACCGAAAACCGAGGGTCCAAACCGACGGTTTTTCGGTTTTTAATTTTCACCTTTAGGGACAATTTTTGGTTAAAATTTTACCTTATTCGACTATTTTTAATTAAAATTTTCCCTAACGGGCCATTTTTGGCTTAAAATATTATCTTTTGGATCATTTTTAGCTTAATATTTTTCCTTTCGGGTCTATTTTTGTCTGATTTTTTTACTCATGGCCATCTTTGCCTTTAATTTTACCCTCCAAGAAAATTTTTGGTCTTTTTTTATTCAAAACCATTTTCAACTGAAATTTTTTGCTTAAACGGGCATTTTTAATATAAATTATTTCATTTATGGTCCTTTCTTTTCTAATTTTTTTCCCTGCGGGGCCATTTTTATTAGAAATGCTTCTTTTTGTGAATTATTTAGGCTAAAATTTTTCTCTGCTGGGCTTTTTTGAAATATTTTCTCTTTTGCGTCTTTTTTTGTTGAAGCAAACCTAGAAGAATAACTAAAAATTGATGTAAAATATTGGATATGTGATATTTGAATAAATTTTCTTTGATTTTTTGCGAAATTTTATGAAAAATTAAATTTTTCAAAAATTTTTTGACCATTTTTAAAAAAACGAAAAACCGGAAAACCGAACCGAAAACCGAACCGAAAACCGAGGATTTTTTCCAAACCGAACCGAAAACCGAGGTCGGCAAACCGGGCCAACCGAAAACCGAAGACCCCGGTTTAAAACCGACTCTCTCCTACCCTAGTTAAAATCTCAATAAATAAAATAAAAAATTTGAATTCATCAGATTCATCCACGGGAACTTGTTGGTGGACTTCAGGTAAATAAATCTTTCTGGCTATTAAAAATTAAAATAATAAAAAACAATAATTATGCAAAAATTGGGGGCACAAAAAAATAAAGGTCTTGGCTCAAAAATAATAATTCCTTTTGCACAAATTTACCCAAAAACGACACTTGTCCATTGAAAAATACAGTGTTTCCGCATTCCACAGAATAAGTCATTAAAAAATTCACTCGAACCATAAGCTTTTGCTAGTTTAACATTTATTAATGATCAGGGCTCCGATCGGTAAAAAGCAAATTCTAAGCTAAGTACTAAAAAGCCAATTTATAAGTACATAAGGGGAATTTTTATTCATTTATAAGTACAATTAAAATTCATCGTTTTTCAATAAAAAATCAATCTTTATATTTTTCACTCAAATGAATTTAATAATTTTGTTTTTCAAAATTTTATAGCAAAAATTTGGTTCAAAATGGCCGCGCAGCGAAAAAAATTTGAAAAATTAGACCAATTTCTTTAAAAATATTACTTTTTTTTTGAAATTCTAGGAATAATGTCCATTTATAAGTACATAAGTAAGGGATGGGAATTTATAAGTACAATCTTATAAAATAAGTACATTTTCATAAGTACTGGGGTCGAAATATAAGTAGAATACTTATAAAATAAGAAATAAGTACGAATCAGAGCCCTGTTAATGATGTCTTGAAATAGGTTTTAAAGGTTTTCGAACATGCTAAATAAAGAATTTAACATTGATTTTTGGTTTAATTCTTGTAAATTGATGAAAACCATTTTGGATAAATGACTATTTTTGAAATGCGCTATCATCAAAAATTCATTAAAAAAAACAAACACTTATGCATTATTCTTCTTGCAAAAACATAAATTTCCGCACAAATTTTCCTTCATTACTAGAGCTAAAAACTTAGCCAAATTCAAGAGAAAAATGTCAATTTATTAGTCATTTATGTATGTGTAGGGCTGGCTCATAGGGCTCCGCTGGGTCGCATAGTTCTTTCAACTTGAAGCCAGCACCAACTGCGCCAACATTAATAAAAAAAAAATATAAAATTATCATATAATTAATTTTAAAATTAAGATTCTTACGGATGAATCATTCTACACGGTGAAAGCAGCTTGTCCATGCACAGTGGCCTACATTGAGAAGAAAGATGTTGACCATTTGATTGAGCAAAAACCGTTCACCGTGTTCCCAATTGTCTATTCCGTTCTTCAACGTGTCTCATCCTTTGTGAGAGCAATCGACTTTGCACTTGGTTGGGTTTTGCTGGAATCTGGAGAAGCGCTTTACAGGTAAAAATTAATTGGTTGATGATTCCCCAGGGCTACAGAAAAGTTCATTTTCATTTCCGAGGCGTTGGAAAATTTTAAAAAATTCATATTCTGCTGGATGGAATTCCTAACAATTTATGATTATTTTCCCTCCAGAAATGGGAATATAATGAACCCGGGAAGGAATATTCATTTCTTTGGGATTTCTTAGTAAATGAAAAAATAAGCGGGAAATCGGTAGAAATGTCTTTATTTGATTATGCTTTGACTTAACTTGAACCCGTGCGGTGAAATTTGCATCTCTGAATTTTGCGGCTTTACTAAAAACGAAATTTGCGGCCCTACCGAAAAGATTAACCCATATAGATAATATAGTGAAATTTGGGGACAAGTTTAAGATTTTAAAGACTCTGGGGATTAATCTTAAGATTTAGGCTAAGCTTTGGATCTTGGGAGATGCGTAATAGGTTTCCTTTTTGCTAAGAGCCGCAAATTTCGTTTAACCACTTGAACCAATAAATTAGTTTTATTTTAAATCAAAAACCAAAATTAATTTAAACAGTTTAAAATATTTTAATTTTGACCCAAAGCTATACAAAGGCCGAAAAATTTCGAAAATTCCAAAATTATTCCTTTTCTACATACTGACTGATATGATAGCCAAAAAAACATTTCCATCCAAAATTGCTTCGGTTAAACCTTGGTTTTTTCATGATAACTAGGGCTGCGATAGTTAGGTAGATAAAAAATTGCAAAATAGGTATTTAAATAGGTACGAAAAAGTGAAAAATAGATACAAAAAAAAGGAAAAAATAGGTAAATAGGTATGAAAAGTCTAAAATAGGTAAAAATGGGTATTATAAAATGCAAGCTAGAAGCTTCAAACCAAGTGGAAAATGTGTTTTTCGTACATATTTCTACGTTTCAGGAAAAAATTAGGTATTTACTATTTACCTAACTATCGCAGCCCTAATGATAACGCAAATAAATTCAATAAAAAATTATAAGTCCGTAAAACGTTTCATCAGAAAACATTTATTTTTTTTAGGAAAGATGATTATTCCGATTCGGTTTTTGTTGTGCTCAGTGGCCGTTTGCGAAGTGTCACTAAAAAGCAAATGGTTGAAGAGTTCGGGAAGGGAGATGTGCTTGGCATTGTGGAAGTGCTCCAACAAAATCCAAGGGCTACAACTGGTAAAATATTAATACAAAGGAACAATTTTATAAATTTTTATTTAGTACTCGCAGTGCGTTATTCCCAATTGGCCAAAGTCCCTGAAGGGTAATTTTTATTGGAATTTCAGTACAATTTAATTACGGAGGAGGAGAAAAATTTAATGGGCTAGGCACCCGAAAATTCATTATTCAGCCTTCTCTGAAACTAATTATTGTAAAACTACAGAAAAACTAAATATAAAGCTTAAACCCACCCTATCCTAAACCCATTCGAACCTTACCCTAAAAATAATTCTAAATCCATTCTCTGGCCGATACTAAGAAAATTTTACCCTAGCCTAAACTATGGTATAATAGGCCAAGTGTAGGATATGGTTTAATGACGGTAGGATTACCGGAAATTCTTGTGCATTTAGTTATCTGACAGAACCATACTTGTTAGGTAACTAAAAGCCAAAATACCGGAAATTCGTGGGCATTTAGTTATCTGACATCTCAGATAATTAATAGAACAAAATAACTAATAGAATAACTATAGAACAAAATACCGGACATTCTTGTGTTCTCTATTTAATTATCTGACATGTCAGTTAACTAAAAGCACATTTTATGCATGGTAGGGATTAAGTCTTGGATATGGCCGGGATTAGTTTTGGTTAGGGTCTAACTTTAGGGTTAGTTTCTGATTAGGCTTTTAGAGCTAGAGCTTATTCTAATTTTGATTCACAGACATTAAATATCAATGGATATTGGATACAGTATAATGAATTTTCGGGTGCCTCCGATTTTAATTTTTTATCCAGATTAACTGGTTGCTTCCCCAAACTTATTTATTCCGAAATTTATTTAATTAACTAAAAAATTTTAGATTGCTGAATTTTGTGAAGATGCAATTCCCGCAAGTTGGTTTTCGGCTTGTTCGCTTGTTAGGGCAATATTATTCCGGACGCTTTTTGTCAATGTCATCCTCATACCCAATAACATCTTCACATCACAACATTCATGATCCAATGACACAAAAGGTAAAATATTTCCAAGGAATCTTAATAATTTACAAAAAAAAGTATTATATTTTTCCTGATTTTGCCTATGGGAGATCACGAAAAGAAGCTATTATTGAATTGAAGAGATGAAGAGGGAACTTTTACTAGAATGTATGCCTTCTTTATTTCTAAGAAATCCTTCTTCAAAGTAGACAAATTAATTTCTTCCCTTTTTTTCACTTTAAAAATCCTCAAAAAGGAGCTATTAACTAACTAATGGTAATTAATTTACAAACAAAAATTTTAGTCAAAAAAATCGGCATTTTAGGACCAAAATTACCGTAAATCCTCTATTAGAAGCCCATGGGCTTATAAATTTCAGAGGCCCTCTAGGGTGGGCTTCAAATAGAGTGTGGGCTTATAAATTTCGGAGAGGAAAAATTGATGAAAAATAAACTATTCAATAAAATTTTCAAAAAATCAGAACATGTTTTTACAATCCAAAACATGTTTTTACTAAATTTTTTACAATTTTATATATCAGAACATGATTTTTGCAATTTAAAACTTTTTAAAGTATATTTTTGAAATTCAAACATATTTTTTGAACCCAAAACATTTTTAGATTATGTTTTTGAAAATCTAAAACGTGTTTTTTACCATTCAAACATTTTTATATGGTTAATAATCAAAGATGAAAAAAATTTTTGAGGGTGGGCTTCAATTAGAGGGTGGGCTTCAAATAGAGGATTTACGGTATTTGTCTTTGTAAAATTCCTGTAATTCGAACTTCTGACCCAGCCCCCTAGATTTAACCCAAGTCCCAATTCTTCTTGATATAAAGATCAAGTTAAATATGACTTTTAAAGAATTATAAATTCTTTAATTCTTCATATTATTTCATATTTTAATTCGAAAAATGTTTTTAGAATCTTCACACGATTGCGGTTTTTCCAGCTTCTCAGAATGTTCCGTTGATTCCATTCACATGTGAACTCTACCATGCGCTGAGTGCCACAACAAGGGTAATTCGTCTCAGCAGTAAATCAGTGGTTGAACGTCTTGGTGAGGAGGCCGTGATGGAAAGGTGGGTAAAAAGTTGGATTCAGGCTAAATATGCCCTATTGACAAATTGGTGTATTTTGCTGAAATTAAAATAACATTCTTTAGAGTTAATCCTTTATTGCTTCAAGGCATAATTACTAAATTATTATTAAAGGTTGTCATCGTCAGGGCTGCCAGGTCCTTCAATTAAAAATATGGCATTTTGATAGCATTAATTGTTATTGTTAAAATATTGCAAATAAGCTTTTTTCCAAATCCATTCTTTTATTAACTTTATTGTTTGAGATCTTATAGTAATTGATTAATGCAAATAATTTTATTCAGGAAGGAATAAAAAAATTCTGAATATCAAAATTTGACAATCAAAAAAAATTAGATCGTATAATGGCCTAGCAAAAATATGTTCACTATATTTTTATGAAATTTTATTAAAATATGGCACTTTTTAAAGCTTAATAATATGACAAAAATTAGGCAAATCTTCAAAATTATGAATCTTAGCCAAGACTGCCCTTAAATTAATTTACGCTTCCCAATTTATATTTTACAGCCTTTTTATAATTCAGGAAAGCCGATTTTCGGCTAATGCATTGGCTAAATTCCCAAGAAGACACCTACCATTTGGTGATATATGAATGCGATTATACTGCCACCAATTGGACACGTCGTTGCCTCAGCCAAGCCGATGCCATTCTTGTTGTGGCTTTTGGAGATCAAAAACCACCGGGCAAGCATTTTGTGCGTTACGAAAATATCATAATTAGAATTAACTTTTATTTTCCAATTTTAGATTGATGAATATCTAAAACAAAATCAAGAGGGAATCATTCGTTCGCGCAAAGAATTGGTCCTTCTATGGCCAAACAATGACTCAAATCCGATTGGTAAGCCATAATTAAATTTATTTACAAATACATTTTGCATGGCTTTTTCCTAATGGATTCTGATAGGGATGAATGATAAATTAATTATGTAGAAATTGACTAGTTTTACTGAATCAATTTCACTGTGTGCGTCGAATATAGATGTGTGCGTCGAATATAAATGTGTGCGTCGAATATCGATTTGTGCGTCGAATATAGATGTGTGCGTCGAACATAAATGTGTGCGTCGAATATCGATTTGTGCGTCGAATATAGATGTGTGCGTCGAATATAGATGTGTGCGTCGAATATAAATGTGTGCGTCGAATATAAATGTGTGCGTCGAATATAGATGTGTGCGTCGAATATAGATGTGTGCGTCGAATATAAATGTGTGCGTCGAATATAGATGTGTGCGTCGAATATAAATATGTGCGTCGAATATAAATGTGTGCGTCGAATATAGATGTGTGCGTCGAATATAAATGTGTGCGTCGAACATAAATGTGTGCGTCGAACATAAATGTGTGCGTCGAACATAAATGTGTGCGTCGAACATAAATGTGTGCGTCGAACATAAATGTGTGCGTCGAACATAAATGTGTGCGTCGAATATCGATTTGTGCGTCGAATATAGATGTGTGCGTCGAATATAGATGTGTGCGTCGAATATAGATGTGTGCGTCGAATAAGATGTGTGCGTCGAATATAGATGTGTGCGTCGAATATAGATGTGTGCGTCGAATATAGATGTGTGCGTCGAATAAGATGTGTGCGTCGAATATAGATGTGTGCGTCGAATATAGATGTGTGCGTCGAATATAAATGTGTGCGTCGAACATAAATGTGTGCGTCGAACATAAATGTGTGCGTCGAACATAAATGTGTGCGTCGAATATCGATTTGTGCGTCGAATATAGATGTGTGCGTCGAATATCGATTTGTGCGTCGAATATCGATTTGTGCGTCGAATATAGATGTCTGCGTCGAATATAAATGTGTGCGTCGAATATAGATGTGTGCGTCGAATATAGATGTGTGCGTCGAATATAAATGTGTGCGTCGAATATAGATGTGTGCGTCGAATATAAATATGTGCGTCGAATATAAATGTGTGCGTCGAATATAGATGTGTGCGTCGAATATAAATGTGTGCGTCGAACATAAATGTGTGCGTCGAACATAAATGTGTGCGTCGAACATAAATGTGTGCGTCGAACATAAATGTGTGCGTCGAACATAAATGTGTGCGTCGAACATAAATGTGTGCGTCGAACATAAATGTGTGCGTCGAATATCGATTTGTGCGTCGAATATAGATGTGTGCGTCGAATATAGATGTGTGCGTCGAATATAGATGTGTGCGTCGAATAAGATGTGTGCGTCGAATATAGATGTGTGCGTCGAATATAGATGTGTGCGTCGAATATAGATGTGTGCGTCGAATATAGATGTGTGCGTCGAATAAGATGTGTGCGTCGAATATAGATGTGTGCGTCGAATATAGATGTGTGCGTCGAATATAAATGTGTGCGTCGAATATCGATTTGTGCGTCGAATATAGATGTGTGCGTCGAACATAAATGTGTGCGTCGAATATCGATTTGTGCGTCGAATATAGATGTGTGCGTCGAATATCGATTTGTGCGTCGAATATCGATTTGTGCGTCGAATATAGATGTCTGCGTCGAATATAAATGTGTGCGTCGAATATAGATGTGTGCGTCGAATATAGATGTGTGCGTCGAATATAAATGTGTGCGTCGAATATAAATGTGTGCGTCGAATATAAATGTGTGCGTCGAATATAGATGTGTGCGTCGAATATAGATGTGTGCGTCGAATATAGATGTGTGCGTCGAATATAGATGTGTGCGTCGAATATAGATGTGTGCGTCGAATATAGATGTGTGCGTCGAATATCGATTTGTGCGTCGAATATAGATGTGTGCGTCGAATATAGATGTGTGCGTCGAATATAGATGTGTGCGTCGAATATAGATGTGTGCGTCGAATATAGATGTGTGCGTCGAATATAGATGTGTGCGTCGAATATCGATTTGTGCGTCGAATATAAATGTGTGCGTCGAATATAAATGTGTGCGTCGAATATAGATGTGTGCGTCGAATATAGATGTGTGCGTCGAATATAGATGTGTGCGTCGAATATAGATGTGTGCGTCGAATATAAATGTGTGCGTCGAACATAAATGTGTGCGTCGAACATAAATGTGTGCGTCGAACATAAATGTGTGCGTCGAATATCGATTTGTGCGTCGAATATAGATGTGTGCGTCGAATATCGATTTGTGCGTCGAATATCGATTTGTGCGTCGAATATAGATGTCTGCGTCGAATATAGATGTGTGCGTCGAATATAGATGTGTGCGTCGAATATAGATGTGTGCGTCGAATATAGATGTGTGCGTCGAATATAGATGTGTGCGTCGAATATAGATGTGTGCGTCGAATATAGATGTGTGCGTCGAATATAGATGTGTGCGTCGAATATAGATGTGTGCGTCGAATATCGATTTGTGCGTCGAATATAGATGTGTGCGTCGAATAAGATGTGTGCGTCGAATATAGATGTGTGCGTCGAATATAGATGTGTGCGTCGAATATAAATGTGTGCGTCGAACATAAATGTGTGCGTCGAATATAGATGTGTGCGTCGAATATAGATGTGTGCGTCGAATATAGATGTGTGCGTCGAATATAGATGTGTGCGTCGAATATAGATGTGTGCGTCGAATATAGATGTGTGCGTCGAATATAGATGTGTGCGTCGAATATAGATGTGTGCGTCGAATATAGATGTGTGCGTCGAATATAGATGTGTGCGTCGAATATAGATGTGTGCGTCGAACATAAATGTGTGCGTCGAATATCGATTTGTGCGTCGAATATAGATGTGTGCGTCGAATATCGATTTGTGCGTCGAATATCGATTTGTGCGTCGAATATAGATGTCTGCGTCGAATATAAATGTGTGCGTCGAATATAGATGTGTGCGTCGAATATAGATGTGTGCGTCGAATATAAATGTGTGCGTCGAATATAAATGTGTGCGTCGAATATAAATGTGTGCGTCGAATATAAATGTGTGCGTCGAATATAGATGTGTGCGTCGAATATAGATGTGTGCGTCGAATATAGATGTGTGCGTCGAATATAGATGTGTGCGTCGAATATAGATGTGTGCGTCGAATATAGATGTGTGCGTCGAATATAGATGTGTGCGTCGAATATAGATGTGTGCGTCGAATATCGATTTGTGCGTCGAATATAGATGTGTGCGTCGAATAAGATGTGTGCGTCGAATATAGATGTGTGCGTCGAATATAGATGTGTGCGTCGAATATAAATGTGTGCGTCGAACATAAATGTGTGCGTCGAACATAAATGTGTGCGTCGAACATAAATGTGTGCGTCGAATATCGATTTGTGCGTCGAATATAGATGTGTGCGTCGAATATCGATTTGTGCGTCGAATATCGATTTGTGCGTCGAATATAGATGTCTGCGTCGAATATAGATGTGTGCGTCGAATATAGATGTGTGCGTCGAATATCGATTTGTGCGTCGAATATAGATGTGTGCGTCGAATATAGATGTGTGCGTCGAAAATAGATGTGTGCGTCGAAAATAGATGTGTGGCACAATATCTATGTATTAAAAAAGCTGCAGAGTTGTACCGTTTCTTTTAAGAAAAGATAGAATTAAAAATATGTCAGATGAGAAAATGCAAAAAATGTCAGATAAAAAAATGCAAAAAATGTCAGATAAAAAAAATTGTCAGAAGTATGAAAATTCTGAAAAAAAAAATCAAAAAATTCAATGTCTTCTGCATAAAACTATAAAATGAATTGAAACCTATAGATAGGATCAGAGTTAGCCCTAGATTTTTTCGAAATTTTGCAATAAAAATATTAATGTTTTGGCGGAGGTGCATGCGAATGTTAATAAAAAAAATATGTAGAATATTAAGAGTTTTATCGGTTCTACCGCACCGTGTTACCTATCACTCATTCCAATTGATCATATAGGAAAAAGCTAAATTTAACTCTGAATTTTCAATCTTTTACAGGAACATATGAATGGCTTAAAGGCAGTTGGTTCTCTGGGCATTATCATATTCATTCGCCGGACAGAATGTTCACTTGGGAAACAAAAATTGATGTTTGAATTAAATTTTCACCATCTTTTAATGAAAATTTCAGAAAAACGAGAAAGAAATTTTGGAATTTTATGAAAATCACGTGTTTCCATTTGGCATCGATGTTCACTCGGATTTTGCCCGATTGGGTCGAATTTTGTCGGGCAATGCTGTTGGCCTAGTTTTAGGTGGAGGAGGTGCTCGAGGAGGTAACAAATTAAATTTTTTGATAATTTTGGAATTGTGGTCCGAAAAAAATTTGTCAATTTTTCAAAATATTTTAATCCTCAATTAGATATCCTTTTCATCAAATCTTTCCATCTTTGCGAGAAATATCAAATTTTGTCCTGAAAAAACTAGATCAAGGAAAATCTAAAAAATAAATTCTACCGTAAATCCTCTATTTGTAGCCCACGCCAACCCCAAGAGAAATTTTTTTCATCATTATATTTTATTTCTATAAAAATTCTTTAAAAATAATTTGAATGACTAAAACATTATAAAAAGATTTTGGGAATGTAAAAAACATGTAATGATATATAAAGAATTTTAAAACACGTTCAGAACATAAAAAAACACATTATAAAAACATATTTCGAATCCTAGAAACATAAAAACTTGTTTTGAAACCTGTTTTGACCCATTCCCACATTCTAATACCCTATGGATATTGTTGCCCATTTTCACCATTTCTACATTCTAATACCCTATGGATATTAGTGTCCGGCGCCAGGCCTCAAAACCGGCATTTTTTATGAGCCCGGAACCCGACACATTTTAAAACACAACCGGTCCCGGAAGCCGGCCCAGTAATTTTTTCGTAATTTTCCGAAAACCGGACAAAACCGGCTCTTTTTTGCCTGGCCCGGGTAATTTTTTCTGAAAAAAAAACCCGGAACCGGGCCCAGAAATTTTGAAAACCGGACTATAATGGATATTCTTGCCCATTTCCAGCTTTTATATATCTTTTGAAAATATACTTTCCTCGTTGACATATTTATTATTAATTAAAAGTCGCTAGTACCCTACCAAAATTGCAATAAATGACCAAAAGAATTGTAGATTCATATTCTACTTTGTAAAATACTAAAATATTTTTCCCTTGTTTATAGGTGCACATATTGGAGTGATCAAAGCATTACGCGAACAGGGCATTCCCGTTGATATTGTCGGTGGCACTTCAATTGGCTCCATGATTGGTGGCGTTTTGGCAATGAATCCATATAATATGAATCATCTGGCGGAGAAGTCTTTCTCGTGGTTCATGGTTAGTTTTTTGGGCTCAGGGGATTTCAATGAAAAAGACTTTAAGACGTTTATTCCAAGCGGATTTTAATCAATTTTAAAAGAAACCCCATAAAACCGGTTTCAAAAATAAAATTTTTATGTGTTAAAATATCAAAAACATGTGACATGAAATACTCTGGGATTGGGTTTGTCCACCGACGTAAAATAATCTGGGATTTGGTTATGGTATAATTAAAATATTTTAAAAAAACGACTTTTTTATGAAATGTTCAAATATTTTTATAGAAATGTGGGTTTGGGTTTTTGTTTAATTGAAACATTTTAAACGACTTTTTCTGCGAAGCGAACATGGATTTTGATATAAATGCAATTGAATAATATTTTAAGTGAAAATCATTTCAGACTGGTTTAGGGGCTAGGGTTATGGCTAGGGTAAGATGCCGGAGGGGTGATAGGAATCTAAGGGAAAATGTTACTAAATAAGCATATATTTGTGTGAAATAAATCGACCATTCCGAGTCGAATAGGCCTCTTTTCTAGTCTGTACGATATCTAGGAGCTGTGATTTCCAAAATTAACTAACCCAGGCGTATAACTAATTCCAGAATTAGCTAATTTCCAATATTAACTCTATATAATCAGTTTTGGTTTTTTTACTTCAAAATTCCAGAGTTTTTCTAACCATTTTTTCGGTATTATATTAAAATGCTCTAGAGATTTTCTAATCTTGAAAAATTGCTGATGAGATATGTTGCCGCGGAAGTTGAAATTCAGGAAAAGTTGAAATCTCCTAGGAGAAGTTGAAATTTCTCTAACTGTCTGCCACACTCTCTAACATGCTCTCCTTTTCTTTCTTTCTTTATATTCCCTATGTCTCACTCACTTTTATCTGCTTCTCTAACCAAAAAAGTGAGATATAGTGTGTTAATTTCAACTTCTCCTAGGAGATTTCAACTTCTCCTACGACAGATATATGTCAAATTGCGCAAAATTCCGATTACTATCTGATTTATTATTTACATATAAATAATTTTTCAAAGGGAATGTGCTCATATTGGAAAACAATATTGGACATTACATGGGCATTCTCGGCTCGATTCACTGGCTACAATTTCAATGAACTTCTTCGAGGCGTATTCGGCGAAAAAAACATTGAAGATCTTTGGCTTCCTTATTTTTGCGTTACTACGGATATCACGTAAACTAAATTTTTAAAAAAGAATATAAAAATTTAATCGATTTATCTAGCAATTCGGAAATGCGAGTGCATCGAAATGGTAAAATAATTTAATTTTAAAACATAAATATATTTGTTTTCATTTTAAAGGACCCCTTTGGCGATATGTTCGGGCATCGATGTCGTTGGCCGTGTATTTGCCACCAATTTGTGATTCAGAAGATGGTAATTAGTTACTAATTATAATAGGGCCCGGATTTTTAAGAGGCCAAAAAGCTCATAAAAAATACATTTTTAGGTAAGGTGAAAAAGGTCAAAAAGCATGAAAAAGGTCCGTTTTTTTGGAAATTGATTGGTCCCCCTTTGGTTTTAGGATTTGGGTTTAGGATATACATAAGATGATTCTTACCCCATCCTGTCCCTAATCCAACCCTGATTGACTCTAACCCGAAATATGACAAATCATAAGGGGGGACCAAGCACTTTCCAAAAAAGCGTAAACCGTATAAGTACCATAAAAGCTCATAAAAAATTATGCATTTTTAGGTAAGGTTAAAAAGGTCAAAAACATTAAAAAGTCTAAAATTCGGGCCCTGATAAGATAATTAATCTAAATTTTAAGTTTTTGAAAATAATATTGTTAATTTTTAGGTCATTATCTTCTTGATGGAGGCTATGTGAATAATTTGCCGGCGGATGTGATGCGAAATTTGGGCGCAAGAACAGGTAAGAATTAGAAGCGGAACACATAACCTATGCGGACCGTTTTCCCGTATACGGCTCAAAAAACGGCATTTCAACAATTCTGTACTAACTGCTTTTATGTACGGCACCATTCACTGTACATTAGACCAATTTTTCCCATATCGTATAAGGAAGTAATTTTTACCGTTTTTTACTTCATTTTCGGACTATTTTTTATTCAATTGAGTAATGAGTATGTACTTTGATTGTGTGGCGAAGACCCATTATTGATTAATCGAATGGCGATAAAAATAAATAAGAAAATTGGATTTGATTGTGAATTCGAATCCTATTTCCTATCTTACCAAAGCAAGTTATTACGTGACAAAAATTGGGGAAGTGTTTTTCTGATCTATTGTAACTATTCAATATCACTTTTTTGAAATGAATAAATTATTTCGGTCGGTAGTGTTTGAGCGCCGCACGTTTGAGCGCCAGCGATTTTGACGGGCGATAACTCAGCAAATAAGAAACCGTTTGATGCAATCTTGGTATCATTGGATAGATCTATTCGAGCTCTATTAAATAGTGAATAAAGCTTTTTTAATTAATCAAAATTTTAGTGACTTGAAGTCGAAAAAGTGAATAAAAGTCAGTTTTTCTTATTTAGAAGCTTGTAATTATGAGGATATCCAACTTTTCAAAAATTAATATAGCCTATTCAATAGAGCTCGAATAGCTCTATCCAATGATACCAAGATTGCATCAAACGGTTTCTTATTTGCTGAGTTATGACCTGTCAAAGTCGCTGGCGCTCAAACGTGTGGCGCTCAAACGTTCTGGCCCGAAATTATTTTGTATAATAATTAAAACATCAATTTTCACTTTTTTCATTTTTTAAATGAAAAAATTTTTTAAAAAAACGGTATCCGTATAATATGATTTAGAAAACCGCTCTCTAGTAAGAATAGTTGGAAAAAACAAAATAACAATTATATTTTATTTTTAGTGATTGCAATTGATGTCAGTTCAGCGGATGAAAAAGATTTCCATAACTACGGAGACTATTTGAATGGATTTTATGCACAATTTCGTTCATTTTTTCCATGGCAAAAAGGAGCGGCACGAATTTTGACTGCACAAGAAATTCAGGTAGTTTTTATGTAATGTAATGGATTATATTTATAATAATATGTCAAAATATGAAATTGTAGAAAAAAGAGTACCTAGTGTTAAAAATTATAATAGTTTTCGGGTTTATTCTACATTCAAAAACCATATACCCAATTGGATAGAGATGGTCAAAGACGCATTAAATTGTATATAATTTGTCATGGCTTGGTCAAAATTAAATGGTATTAAACCGGTTAAACCGATTTTGTTTTAGAGTTCAAATTAAGTTAGAATTAAAACCTAGGACCAAACATATACAAATGTTGCGTCTTGAGGAGATATATCGATTGAATATAAGTTTGAGGGACTTGGATTGGGTACCTTAGTTCATTAATTTTCAATGATATAACTGCCGCACAGCCAATACGGTAGTCCTAGATTCGATGCCAAAGACAAGGATTTCTCATTACCACCCCAAGCCCATAAGGCTTTCCATCCTCCGTCGTGGGTCGATTAAATTGGTTGCCTTAAAGCAATTATTATTCTATTGGTTTCAACAGTGCCGCCCTTCATAGGAAAAGATTGTGAGAAGGTGGTTTCCATCCTTCCGTGGGTCAGTTAAATTGGTAGCTTTAAGGCAGTTGTTGTGATGTTTCACCAGTGCCGTCCCCTACAGTAAATGGTTGAATCCCCTTAAGAAAAGGCACTATTATAAAGTATAAACCCTCTCCCCAATTCAGAAACTACAAGGGGAAAAGCTATTCGGGCAAACACAAAAACAGAGTGTTGGATAAACTTTTGAATTTCTAGAATATTTTCCGAAATTCAATATTCTTTTGAGTAATTTCTATATTTCTGTTTTTAATTTTATTAAATTAATATACCTTTTATGCTTTCAGGATCGACTTGCATTTTGTTCAAGTGTTCGCCAATTGGAATCGATTAAAAAGGCGCCATATTGCAATTATCTTCGACCGCCAATCGACATTTTTAAGACTTTGGACTTTGCTAAATTCGATATAATAAAAGTGAGTGATGGAACATTAATATAAATTTTTGGGAACAGCGTTTGTATTTCCCATAAGTTGTATAGGGAATCGGGGTCGAGATTTCTAATGGTAATCCCATTTTTGGCTTAAAGTTAAAAAAATTTGATAATAAAAGCATACCGTAAATTTCCTATTAGTAACCCCGAAGTTACTAATTTTCATAGGTCTTCTAGAGGGGGTTACTAATAGGGAGGGGGTTACAAATAGAGAGGGGGCCACTAAATTTCAGAGAGTGAAAATGGATGAAAAATAAAATTTATTTAATAAATGCAACTAATCAGAACATTTTTTACAATCCAAAACATGTTTTTACTAAAATTTTTTACAATTTTATATATCAGAACATGATTTTTGCGATTCAAAACATTTTTTAGTACATTTTTATGATATTCAAATTTTTTTCCCGATTGGAAACTTTTTAGATACTAAAACATAGAGCATGTTTTTGAAATTTACTACAACATGTTTTTACGACCAAAAACATTTTCAGGAGTATGTTTTTACATATCACAACATGTTTTTCGACTAAAAAGAAGTTTCCATCATTAAAAAATTAAAGTTGGAAAAAATTTTGAAAGTGGGGGGTCATAAATAGATAGGGGTTACATTACTAATAGGAAATTTACGATATATATATATTATATATATGTGCTTTTCTTATCAATTTTTTAAACATATAATCTTAATATAAAATTGGTAATGTTCTGAAAAATTTCACGGAGACACCTGCCGGCCTTCCTTTGTAGGAGAACCCTTTTCACTTTTGAAAATTCCGGACATAAACTAAACAAATAAAATCCCGGCTATAAGCCTAAAAGTTGGGATTTATAAGGATAATTCCCTTTCCCAATTTTTAATCCTGGCTGAACAAAAAACTAGGATTTTCCTGTCATTCTAATTAAATACATTTTTGATACTTTATTCAAATATTTTTACAGGATGTTGGCTATGATTATGCAATTGATATTTTGCCTCGACTGATTCGAACGAATAATCATTTGAAGACACTGGTCAATCAAGAGAGGCTGATTTCATTGATGCGCACAAGCAGTAATGCATTCCGTGACGGTTCCCGTTCACTGCACAATTCCTTCACCGATTTGGCCGCACAACTCTCGAGAATTCCTGTAAAGTCTTACCGCTCATTGGATGATCTCAACAAATTATTGGATGATGAAGAAGATGAAGAGGAGGAGGAAGAAGAAATACAAGAATTTGGACAAGAAGGTAATTAGTAGGGATTTACTTAATTTTAAAAATATTTATTGTATTTTTAAGAATCTGAATTGGGTGATTTTACTGCAGGAGCAGAAATGGCACATACAGATGAAGAAGGCATAATGGTATGGAATAGTTGTGATTTTGTTGGTGCGGATTTTTAAGTCATTTAAGAACATAAAAAAATACTATAAATGCTCTTTTAATTTTAATCTCCATTCCCCACCCTCGACTTTGAGGGCCCATAGTTTTTCTCAGGGAAAATATTAAAAAATTATAATATTTTAGTACATTTTCTTAATTCCCTAAAGCACTAAAACTCTAAAAAATTCGTTATTTGTTCAAAGATGCCGCAAATTAATGAGTTTGACTAGACCCCAAATTTTTCCAATATTTGAAAGGTTGAAAAATAGTTCCCAATGGGGTATTAAAAAGCATTTACAGTTTACGGTAGGTAATTTTTGTTTAATGAAATTTTCCCTAAAAAATACCAAAATAAGTTAAAACAAAAAATAGACCAAGAAATTACGTTAAAAATATGGAACAATTCTCAAAGACATTATTTATGTGTTTTTTCATCAACAACCAAAAATAGATCAAAAATAAAAATCCGCTCCCTAGTTGTTATAGATATGAAATTAATTAAAAAATTAATTTTTCTTTTAAGATTGATGCTACATCCAAGGCAAAATCATCAGAGGAACACAGTGAATGATGGAGCACGAATGATGATTTGAAGCTTAATAAAATTTTGAAAATTTTCCGGTTTAATTTTTATTATTTTCTTTCATTTCAAGGCATTTAATTTTTATTCAATATTCTCTGATTAAATATTACTATATGTATTACTTAGTACTTATATTGTGTTGCCTTCTACATAATTCCCAAATCTCATTAATATGTTTCGAAAAATGTTGGCATTCTTTCTCCGATAATATATTTTGTGAGCTTCTCCTTCGAAAAATTTTATGTTGATCTCTTCATGTTTTTTGTAGAGTTCACAATATTCTATTTAAAAATACTATAATTGTATTTGAAAATCACATTAGCAGATAATAGCAATAAATATATATACCCCATATTTTTCAATGAATTATATCGACATTATAAACATAAATTATATGTAGAAAATAAAGAATTGGAATTGGAATCATGTTTTAGAAGCATCATATATAAATTTCATGGTTTTTATCAAAATTAGAAGGTATTAAACCGTTAAACTGATTTCGCTTTAGTGAAATATTTTAATCAACCGAAAGAAAAATTAAATCCCACACCGAGGTCAATAACCCGTAAATTCAGCATGAGAAAATAAAAAAATCTTCGGTTCATTTGGATTGTAGATCATTTTGGCTATAGAATGTAAGTTATTTTGGCTTTAGACTTAGGCCTCCATTGCTTTTCGAACTTCTGTGTTGTATTTATCCAAAATATTTCTATTTTACAATTTTATTATTTTACAAATTCATCAGTTGAATCATTTTTATCCTGAGATTTTTGTAAAAATTGTTTGAAGTGTGAAAATGCCATTGGCAATTAAATTGGATTATTTAAATAAAAAATTGGATAATTGATAATTATTGATCAATCGATAATAGTTTCCTATTTCTCCTTCATTTGTGTCCATTTAATTAAGGGTCATTCCCATTGGCCGGAGGTTGTTGTTGTCCTCCATTCCCTGCTGCTCCCTGATTCGGTATGTGTATGAAGTGGACATTATTTAATACGTCATTGGTGGCCCGAATATCCTCTTCAGTCGGCTAAACAATAATATTATAATATATTTGTGTATTTGGATTTATTTAGTTTGTGTCAAAAATTAATCTTAATTCTATTTCGGGTAAATAATACATATCGATTATCTACCTCCAAGTTATTTAAAAAATGAACCTCGAAAGTCAAAGTTTTGTCCTTTCCCAGAGATATAGAATGACCCATGGGGATGGTGATCTGGGGTGGTAAGCTGGTAAGTTGGGTGGGCGGCAAGTTGGGTACCCTATATTAATTTTTTATGGGAAATATTTAATTTGCAGAAAAACATTGAAATTGCAGAAAAGCTTATACCGGTTTGGTGGTTTGTCCAAAATTCACAATCCATATACCATTGGATAGAGCTCGTCAAGACGCATCGAATGGTATATAATTTGTCATGGTTTAATTGGTTTTGAACCAAAACCCATAAAACAGTTTAGGTGGTTTAAAACTCTTAATTTTTGATCAAATCATGACAAAATTACCAAACGATGCGTATTGACGAGCTCTATCGACTGGGTATAAGGTTTGGGGGACTGACAAACCGCTAAACTGGTATAAACTTGTCTGCATTTTCAATACTTTTTTCTGTATTTTCAATGTTTTTTTTCTGCAAATTAAATACCATCCATTTTTTATATCTTTAGAGCTTAACCTCGCCAAGACCGAGCATATCGCGAACTTTTTCGGGCCTCGCGTTCGAAATGGCACGAGCGCATTCTTGGCAGCCTTAAATAAAAAAGAATTATTTTTTTAAAATTTTTTATAACCAACAATAAATGTAAAGTGAATTGACTTTAAGAAAATTTGCCGCCATAAAATATTCTTTGAGCACCTCGAAATCAACATCGAAATAATTGCGCTCCCAATCCGTAAGCGGGAACCAAATGCGCTGGAAAAAAATATTCGAATTAAAATAATTTTTGTCTAATTGTTTTTATAAGTTGTAGTAAAATGATTGAATTTGCCGAAATGACTATTTAATTTACTCGAAAAAATAAGAAATTCCTAAACAATTATCCTAAATCCCCAATCCATAAATATATCAGTTAATAGAGCTGTTCCATGGCAAATAATTTATTATGGTTTGGTCAAAATTAAAGGGTATTAAACCGTTTAAAATCCAAGCCATATCAATATCATTATCAAAAGATGCTCCGACTTCGATGGAGTATAATATTTTATGGGTTTAGATTAAAATTATGTGCTTTTAGAATTTTTTCATCATTACTTTTTTTAAATTACAATTCGTATAATCTCAAGGTTTTAGAATCACAACTTTTGAATATTTTTACCAATTCTTCAATTCATTTTCTTGACAAGAAAATTGCCAACATTAGATAACATATTAATTTAAAATTAAGATTTTCTGATTAAATTTTGACTTTTTTAATTTACAATTTTTTTATAATTTTATCAATTTAATCAGTCAATAAATCATTTGATTAACTATTTCCTGTTATTTAAGATGACATATTGAAGATTGATTGCAAAAATATTCAAAAATTATGAACAAAAAACCTTGAGATTTTACGAATTGTTTCAACCATTTTAAATGCTTGCCTCTTGGGTGATTGGATTCACTTGAACCACAGGTTCTGGCAATCCTTTACGGTGTTCCATCCATTCAAGAATTTTCTCAAAGCAAAAGCTTGTGATGTCACCCAATTGGAAAATGAATGGTTCGGCATTCTCCTCTGCCTGCTGCTGATCGAATTCCTCCTCCAATGTTTCCCACATGTTCATGAACGTTTTCGCCTGCATCAACAGATGCCATGGGACCTGAATAATTTATTTGAATTTAAGATGGAAAAGAAAGCCAAATTTTAGTACTTGTTAATTTATCAGAGTTCTGATTTTATTTTGGTCAATTGGGGAAAGTAACGGTGTAACCCTCATTGGTCCGGTTCCGGTATAGGGTATAGATTGAAGTCATTTAAGGGCTATAATCTCACATATCCCTAACCATAAACCTAATCTCCTATAAGGGTACTCTACATTTTTCAAAATTTGAACACAGATAATTAACAAATATCAAATTTTTGTATGTTTAATTAATGATTGTATTTTTAAAAATCAAAGAAGGTCTAGTTTTGAACCGATTTTAGACCCAATAAACAGAATATTATAAAGTTATGATTGTGAGACGCATCGATTTGCTATAAGGTTTATTTTAGTTTCTCATAGATTTTATGAATTTTAAATAATAAAATCCTTGTTCGATTGACAATTTTTTGTTTATGTTTAGTTTACTCTCGATTCAAACCTCAGTAAACTTCATAAAATAATCTATATATTCCCCCGATCAATTAAGGTTAAATTATATTTGATTAGATTAAGTCTATAAGTATAATTTAGAAAAAAAAAATTTAAAATTATATGCTTAAGTATAAATTGGGTTTACTTTTACCAAAAAAACACAATTTAAAGAAAATGTGTTTTGTTTGCGTTTTTAAATTTGGCTATTTTATAAGAAAATAACCTCAACAATTTTGCCTTCAAAAGTCCGGCATTTTATTTTGCGTGCCAATTGAGCTTCGGTAAAGGTGGGCACACCGCCTATAAATAATCATACAAATAATTGCTAATTTAATTCAATTTAATCTATACTTTCATCTGCTGCTTTCTTGTACTCTCCATTGGAAGTGCCTTTGCTCGATGTTGCATTTTCATTATTTTGCTCCATTTTCGTAGCTTTTAAATTGTATTATACAAAATAAATTTCTATAAATTAAAGAAATTTATTATTTTTCAATTTGCCGATGAAATAATTTTAATGTAAATGATTATTGATAAAACTTTAATATGCTTTTTACTTTTTATCATTCAATTCTTCTCAGGGATGGGGTCGAAATTTCGATTTTCGATTTCGATCTTCGAAATTTCGATGTTTTAGTTTCGATTCGATTTCGATTTCGAAAAGTGTCGAGTTTCGAAAAAATTTCGAAAAATGCAAAGGGGGGACCCTTTGCTAATTTCAATCAAAAATTTGGTGTATTTTTTGAAACGAATTCCTTTTTTACTTAAAATTTTCTTATTTTTTCTCAAAATATTTAGTTTTTTAATTTATTTTTCAATTATTAAATCATCAAAATATGTTTTATAATTGTTTTAGGAATAAAAAATGAAAAGTTCAAGATTTTAGAGGTATTATTTTGATAGAAATGGCCATTGGCCAAATAATGTAACATGGAAAGAACCGCACCTAAAATAATCATTGAAAAAGAATCTACCAATTAATTTGTCATTTAAAAAATAACCTTATGAAGAATAACAAAAAATTCTTAAAAAGTGAAGCTAAATTCGGTTTGGTTTTGGCTTCATTGGCAACTATTTTGTCAATAACAGAAACAAGATAATTTGAAAAAGCTTCTTTTATTTCATCAAAATGCTAAATCCTACAATTTTATTTTAAATTTCATTGAATATTATTTTTTGGATAAAAATTTCACTTTTTTTGTATTTTCTGAATTTTTTTTTCATTTTTTAAAGGATTGAAAATTTTTTCGAAAAATTTCGATTTTCGATTTCGATTGTCGAAATTTCGATGTTTTAGTTTCGTTTCGATTTCGATTTCGATTTGGATGCGAGTTTCGATTTCGAAGCAAATTTCGATTTCGATTTTTTTGAGTTTCGACCCCATCCCTGATTCTTCTATAGTGAGAAAGGGAGTAAAACGACGCTCACTGCTATTGGTCGTTTTGTTTTATGGTCTAGCGATTTTAGAGAAGCGAAAATTAGAAAGATACTAGAAGATGGCTGGGAAAAATAAATGATATATTGTAATGGTATTTAGAGAGAGAAAACAATTTTTGTCGAGAGATTTGCATTCTTTATACGAGAAAATGCCTATTTTTACTGAGAGATAGGTTTTTGTTTACATATAATTTTTTAGTGATTGATCCTAGAATTCCAGACCAATACCCATTTTATGGATCTGGTCTAGATGCGCCGTTTGATATATAATTTGTCATGGTTTAGGCAAAATTCAAGGTATTAAACCGATAATATATTTTGGTTTTTGGTTTATAACTCTTTTATTTTTTAACCAAACCCTGACAAATTATATATCAATCGACGCGTATCGATGAGCTCTATAAAATAGGTATAAGGTTTGTGGGTCTAGGATCAAGCACTAACAAGTTATTAAGCTTTTGGCAAAAGATCCCAATCTCTCGGCATAAAAACCACACCCAAAAATAATCGATAGAATTTTCAGAGAATAAAAAGAATATAATTACAATATTTGGGATGGGGTAAACAACAATAGAAGTTAAGCGTTAAGTTAGTTTGTACTAGGTAATATGGAAAGAAAGTTAAAAATGGATTTCCCAGGGTATTTGAGTACTAAATCTTTAAAAATATCATATATTGTTTATTAATTGATTTGGTCTATCATAAAGTCTGCACTTTTAAGGCATTTTTTAAGAGAGTAGTGAGATTAATTTATTTTTCAAGCAGGTATTTATAAACAATTTTGACAACTTTGGAAATAATAAATCTCATAATAAGGGAGAAGCGCGAACGCTATCCCCCGCACTCAAAAATTTAGCTGTGGGCCTATCCCAGTTCGAGACCGCACCCCACTCGAAAATGCAATGAGGGAGTCCCCGGCACATGTGTCCAGCCTTCTTGATCGTAGGAACACCCCAGCCAGCAGTTAAGTTTATGAATCGACGAATTTTAGTCTTTTATTTTTGTTGGAAAAAGTAGGAAAGATACATTTTACCAAGTGGGGCGGCAAAATGCGGATGGACGGGAAGAATTTTTAAGGGTAAGCGCATTGCATTTTGGCAAAAAAAAAGACAAAGGAAGACGATGAAAGAAAGGCAAGAAATTATGTGGTTAGGGTTAGAGAGTAAAATGTGATGAGGGAAGAATGTAATGATGTCGTCCAATCTCTGCATTGAAGGAAGGGAAGCGAACTGGGTACAATAGTTTGCTTGAGGGAACAGGAAAGAGTGGGAACTGGGAATATTGAGGGAATGCGATGATAGATAAACAATAAATAATATCGAGTTACTGTAGCTGAAATCTCACAGTAAGCCGCCCAGCAGACAATTTCCTTCCAATGCATTCCATTCATCATTCAACCAATGCACAGAGTCCACACAGCCAACCACAATCATCCAATCGCCAATGGCGCAGGTGTTAAAGAGAATTCACCAATTCCACAAACCAGTGCTGCGCGGGCCCCGAAGCCGGGGCTCGAGGCTGGGGCCGAATTTTTGAGGGTCGGGGCCGGCCCCGAATTTAACAAAAATTATGGTCATTATTTTGATTTTGAAGGGTTAAATTATATTTTTTGAAAATGAAATAATGGAAATATGGTTATATTTTAAGGATTAATAGTTATTTGATTTTTAAGAATTTTTCAAAATTTAAAAGCCAAAAATTTTTTTTGCTATTTGTCCGGGGCTGGCCCCGGGACTGGGGCCAAAATTCTGAAAAGCCTGGGCCCGGGGCCGGGGCTCAAAATTGCTGACGCGCAGCACTGCCCCCAAACCACCATTCCTTCGCATTTCTCCTATTCATTCTTACAATCATACGCCGAATGTTTGACTTGGCAGTGAATATCCAAAACTCTACTATTGTCCATCAAATTATATTGAGTATTGGCTCCTCAAAAATCCACAAATGAAAAAAATCACTATTTTAGTAATAATTTGTTGCGCTGCTGAGCACATTCGAGGATAAATATTTCCATCTATATTGACTTACAAATTAGTCTTAGTTCTCCTTGTAATTTTATAAGGTTGGTAAAAATCTAATAAGGTTAAATAGTTATAAATTGCGTTTAATAATTACATTTGATCATAACAAAAATGCAAACATGGCTTTATTCAGAGGATTTTATTTAAAAAAAAGATCAAAAAATAGGCAGATTTAAATCAGTTGGATGTATTTAAAAAAAAAGATGGAATTATTTATCCATGTTTTTAGCTTAAAATGATTAAATGAAATAAATTGAGGGAATGGATTTTCAAATTTTCATAATAAGAATAAATTGAATTTTGAATCAGAGTATATATAAATAAAATTGGTAAGCAAAGGAAATCAGAAAGGATGGGGAGTGGGGACGAAAATGAATTTGTTTCTTATAAAACAATTTCTATGGTGGTAATATCTTTCGTTTTTGCATGGTTAAATTTCTTTAATCCATCTTCCATCCAATGTTCTTCTCCTGTAGGGTATCGAGCCATATAATAGTATGGGCTATAATCATAGGTCCTAAATTGATTGTCATGCTCTCTAAATAATGTCAATAATTCATTTGTTCGTTCATTTTCCAATGTAAAATCATTATGGAAGGAGAATGGACCAAAGCAAATAAAAAAATTGCATGGCAAATTTGAATTGAGAAAATCCTTTAAAAATCATAAATTTTATTTGATAACATTTTAGGGTTGTAAACGTTCGGTAAACCGAACCGAAACGATTTTTGACCCAAAAACGAAATCGAGAATCCACTGTCCAAAATTGAAACCGTGAATTAACACCGATCTTTTTTCGGTTTTTTTTTTTGAATTTTCACCTCGATGAGAAAGGACAAATTTTTTGCTATAATTTCATTTTGTGAGGCCTTTTTTTGCAAAAATTTTTGGCATTTACTTAAAATTTTCCCCTACCGGGCAATTTTTGCCTTAAATTTTACCTATTAGGCTTTTATGACTATGATTTTTTCCTTGAGCTGGTTAGGCCTTTTAATTTTAAGTTAAATTTCTCTTTGTATGGTAAAAAATATAAAAATTGATCAAGAATAAAATATTGGAATATTTAAATTCTTTTGTTTGATTTTGTTGATATTTTATGTAAAAATTAAAATTCTAGAAATTTTTTAGTCTTTTTTCTTAAATCCCTCAAAATCGAAGCTAAACCGAAATTCCAAAATTAGCCAAAATCAAAACCAAAAAATTCGGTTTACAGTCCAACCCTTATTTTCAATTACATTTTTGATGCGATCGGCCAAGGCAACCATTAATTCTCGGTCATCATGGGAGTTGATGCCGAGAATTTTTTGCTTCCTAGGAGTTGAAATAAGCCAATTCATGATGTCATCAATGTCGTGAATTTTTGCAGGAATTGTAATAAATTGTAAACGATCGAGAATTCCTGGAAAAAGCCTATTGAAACCACTGAAATAGAGCCCATATCGGGGAAATAAGCGATCCATTTGGAATTCATTAACTTTGTCGGCCAAACTATCCAATATTGTATGCACCAAAGCCACTGATGTGTCCAGATTCGAAGAATAAAAGGAGTAGAAATAAATGTCGCAATTTTGGATCAAATGAGCATTGCGTTTGAAAAAATTTGCAATATCGTCATTCACAGAGCTATTAAAAAAGAGTAATTTAAAATATGTGGCGAAATTTTTCGAGATATCGACCCAAGATTTTTCTAGATCTCAATCATTCTCTAATGTCTTCCAATTTCTGGAAAAATCGTCGATTTTTTAAGACTCTCATCTCAATCCACCTTCAATCTCGTCGAAATTTGTGTGGAGATTCGAGATTTGTCTAAATATGCATTATGGACACCAAAATTTGGCTTTTTCAATTTTTTAAATTTGAAAAATAATTTCTTATTTATAATTTGGAAGACATGGTGTCAGCTGTCAATTCAACTCGTACACTGGCAAATGGCAACACGTACATGGAGGAAATAACTAACTTATACATTAGTGTATATAGAGGTAAATTGGTGTCAAACTTTGGGTTATTTTATATAACTAACTTGCCATTGTTTCTTCATAAAAAATATTAAAAATGTTGTAACCATTTATATCCGAATAGATAGAGTTAATTCTAGGCTTAGATTTACATAGAAAGTAGTTGAGATATGGTTTTTGGTTTGTAATAATGTCTAATAAGGTAATTGTTATGTCTAATTTATTCATAAAAATTCAAGAAATATTCGATAAAATGTGCCAGTCTACATCACTTATGCACTATACAGTCCATTATTTTCATCATCACTTAATTTTTATTCTGAATTGTTTCGGCGAAATATTTCTGTAGATTTAAATTCATCTCACCATAAAAACTTTAAGTCGACTCCAATTTACCGTTATGTACACTCATGTACGAATTAGCTATTTCTCCGTGTACCAGCTGCTAATGTTGCCTTTGATCAAATTTCCATAACGTAATTTTTTGTACCTAATTATCTTGGTAAAAGATATAACGAAATTTATCAAATAAAATGTAATGCGGGAACAAAGGGATTTTTGTTGAAATTTATGTAATTAATATAAATTAAACCAGTATTAAACCCACTATATTTTGATCAATTCAAAGCCTTGAATATAATCAGGTGGTGGCAGAACCGAAGCAATTGGGATTTCATCCCCATCATATTGGAATTTAACATGTCCTTGACCATTGCTCAATCCATCATTGGAGAAGGGAAAAAGTATATATGGAATTTTAGCGGTTTCACATTTTGATGAAGTTTTGGCCGACAAAGTTGTTCCATTCCACTATTAGAGGTGCTCAATGAAGATTTGGCCAATTCTTTGCGTTTAATCCATGGCACAGAGTCGAACAACCAATTTGGGACAACTCTATCACTGTAAAATATTCAAATAAAAACAATAATTATTTGGTACTTATTTAGTTTGGGTCCACTTTTATCCCTCACAACTAGGAAAAATTGAAATTCTCCCTTGAATCATCCGGATTAGGGTCATTCAGGGATAGATTCTGGATATGATGGGGTAAAATCATCTCACGTAACCCTAAACCCAATCATTAACATCCATAGGGGGCCCTTCACGTTTCCCTTGCTTTTTTACTAGTTTTAGTTTAGGAAAAAAGCGAACCCAAACGCAAACCTAATAAGTATCAATTATTTTAGGTAAAATTGATATTATTTGAATTTAACCCATATGCAAACTTTGGTCTAGTGCTTGGAGCACATTCATTGGACCCCTCTTCTTCTGATGATCCTTTGGCATTGTTTGCTTTGACTGGTTTCGATGAAGTGGTGAAATCATCCTCTGTGGCTGCTTCTAAAAAAAATAAATTTAAACTTTTAGGGTTAAAATTTTACCCAAAAACATGTAAATCTGGCAAATAACTATTAAAATTGTAACAAATTTGGCAGCCATAATAAATTAAAAATATCGGAACAGTGGATTCTATTGTCCTGAATATTAAATTAAATATTTAAATAAAAAGCATTTTTTATTTGTTTTCGGGGGAAAAAAAAAGATTTTCTCTAATTAAGTGTCATAAAAAATAAATGAAAATGCCGGAAATGAAAGGGGATATGTTTTATATTGGCATTATTTGCCTGGAAGATGTTTTATGTTTAACCTTTGAATTTGAAAGGTAAAAAATATAGATGGAGAATTTGGGCAGGAAATGCTTAAGAAATTGGCTCTGAGCTAATATTTGAAGCAATGCCTTAAAATCTAATTACACATTACGTATTGCTTTAGTCAAAGTGATTTAGGGCAAGGGCAGGGCCTAGGCTCTCGCCCCTGGCTTTTGCTGGAGGCCTAAGATTAGACCCCGAAAAAATGTTCTTTTGCTTCCTCCATGCCTTGAGTTAGGAAATAATGTAGCAAAGGTGAAAAGGCCCAATTCATTGGCTAATGGCTATATTGAAGGAAAGCGGCATAGGTAAAAATGTGAAGAGTAGGCAAATATGGGGAAGGTATTTCATGGAGTGGCCGTTCTGCTGCTGAAGGTGGTATTTGACCCCAAAAATGGCATCTTTTCTCTATCTACATCATCCAAATACCATTGTTAGTCAATAAAGAGGCCCAAAATCCAAGCCAAGCATTTTGGGCGCTCAAATTGCGTCATCGTCTAGACTCTAGAGTGACCAGCAACAAAAAAGTTATTGGCTTTGGAAAGTGAATGCAACTACATTTGGTCGAATATGTCAGAACTGGGAAAAACACAAAAAATCAGAATAGGGAAAAAACATAAAAAATCAGGTCAGGGAAAAATATTCCAAAAATTTTGATATTTCTTTTTTAAAAAATTTTAATTATAAATTATATGATAAATCACTTCTAGAATTTAGCAATTTCAAAGGATTATGCCATAGCATTTATCTAAAATTAGTTAATAAAATGCAGGAATTGGATATAATAAAGTAGGAAAGGCAGATAAATCGGGCCCAATTGTAAAAAAAACGAAAATAATAAATAGGTTTTTTTTTTCTTCTTTCGCGCTATAAATTGGAAAATTAAAGAACAATACGAAAGTTGACCGAGGACCAACCTAAACTGTGGCGCTGTTACTTTTATTCAATTAAAAAAAATAATAAAAAAAATGCCCACGGCTTTGAATGATGGGAATTGGTCAATTGAATTTGGGATTATTGGATAAATTTGGAATATCCCATTCAATTAATTTATTTTAATTTTAGGATTTAGGCGAATATGAATGAAAATATGGCGCTAAAATTTAAAGGGGAAAAGAAATGTAGAAGGATTAAAACGAGTGGAAAAAGTGGTGCGAGTATAGGAAGAAATGCGCGCGCGAGCGCTTGGCCAATGCAAATAAAGGAAAATGGAAAAATGACACTTTCAATTTGCCCAATAATACAGCTCATTACCCAAATTTTTGGCTTTCATTCTAATTATGAAAAATGGAGAGATTGGAAGGAGGAAGATGGTATTATAAAATCATTATTGACATCGGTATTCGGTAGTGGCAACCGTTGCGCAAGGGCCCAGTTTTTCTCTCCATTTTACTCATTTTAGGTCTAATGGATAGTATACCATTGGGGGGAAAATGAAGGAAGATATGTGCTATGAATTGATGAATGAAAATTAGAAAGGAGTGACGCCACCGAGCCTTCTTCCCCTCGAGGTGTTTTTTCGTTGAGGAGGGATAAATTAATGGGAATAATTTATCCTCTCTCTTTTCTGGGAAATGGTAATCGGTAAAATTTAATTTAATTCAATTTTCAAAAATATACATTGCCCATTTTTCTTTTTTTGGCTAATAAGCATTTGCTGGATCTTCCGTGAAAATAAAAAACTTAAATGTGCTCATCATAAAATATAGGTAAGGTGCTTTTCGACGAATTTCAATTAAATTCATTTCCATATGGGAAATATTTAAAATGCCAAATAAATTAATGAAAATTGCGAAAAGTTTATAACGGTTTAGTGATTTTTTCCTAGACCCCGAAACCCTAAACCCAATCGATAGATCTCGTCAAGGCGCATCGAATGGTATATATTTGGCTTGGGTTTAACCAATGCTAAAGTAGTTTTGAACCAAAAATTAAAAAATGGTTTGAACGGTTTAATACCTTTAATTTTAGGCCAAAAACCAAATATATACAATTTGATGCGCCTTGACGAGATCTATCGATTGGGTTAGGTTTTGAGGGTCTAGAACAAACCACTAAACCATTTAAATCTATTATTACTTTATTGGGCATTTTCATTATTCTATTCGGCATTTTTAATAATTTATTCGGTAAATTAAATACCAAATCTAATAATTACTTTCCCAAATTTCGTGATAAATTGAAAATTATCCAAGGATATGTGAATTAAATCGTGAGCGGACTCTGATCTTGCTCTTCCACTTTTACCAGGTCATTCAATTTCTGCCGCATCATTTTTACTCCTTTTTTCTAATAGTTGACTAAAAAAATTATGAGGAAATAAAAATGTTGGGAAAACAAAATAAATTCTGGAGAAAAAATATACTATGTATGTAAATGAATATTTTAAGGGCTGCTAACTTCTCAATCCTCAATACTATTCTTCAATCAGCAGTTAAATCAAATTTCATCTTAAATAATAATACCCTCTTTTCAGTAAAATTTAAATATTTCCCAATTTATTTTTTGCTGCTGTTCATTAAATATCTATGTCAACCAATTTTGGATTTCCAAATTTTGTATTCATCCAACGCATGCACAATGGAGGAATTCTCAATATTTTCATCATTGTTCATCAGTCAAGAAAATGCACAAAGTTTATCTTCCTCAATCCACCACGATACAATAAAATATTCAAATTTTAGCTCAGGGCAATTTTCCCAAGCCGTCATCCACTCTCTTCCCCCATAATATATTTTATACTAGATTAGCAATCTAAATTCCAATCCAAATCCAACATACCTTTGTCCTTCATTTTTTCCTATTAAATTAAAGAACAAAGAATATTCAAATATTTGCCCCAGACGATTTCCCATTCATTTCAACAATTTTATTATTTTTTAAATCTGCCATTGGCGCATTTTCTGTTCTCTTTTTAAACAAAGAAAATGGAAATTCCCACTAGAATAATTCCATTTTGTCTATTTTCCCTATTGAAGACCAAAATTTACCCCAATTCCTCATTTTGCACTTTGAAAATGAATGCACATACGAGTGCGTGCGTTTCCAGACTAAATTTGGTTTGGCTCCAGACTAAACGTGGCTTTGGATTCATGGCAAATTTTGGTAATTTTCCCTTTATTAATTTAGTTGGTACTATCCCATTAGCGGGGGGGGGGGGGGCAACCGATTTACAGTTGCCCCCCCCCCCCCCCCCCCGTTATTGACTTGCCTCGTACCATTTTGTTTATCCCATAAAAGGGATCGAACTCGATATAACGAAAAAATATCGGTAATATATCGAAAAATATTCATATCGGTCCGATCTCTAGTATATACGATCTCACGATCGTCGAATCGGATCCAAAATCGCCTGTGGCAGATGATTAATCATGCGCTACTAAAAATATATAAAGAATTTTGCCATAAAATTTATCTTAAAAATAATAATGTAATTTGAAATACAGAATGGAAATTACATAAAAAAACAAATAGACCCAAAAAAGATTAAATAAAAAGAATTCCCAAATTTTTCTTTTGTTTTTTCACCCCCCTTTTTGCAATCATTTTTGTCTCTTCAATTTTCGTCGTTCTTTCCACCAGCCATCAAATTGAGGTCGAGCCCATTCATTCTAGCCGGTTTCATTTCGAAAATTTGTGCTTTTTTGAGCAATTTTCCCCAATTAGAAATTAGTTTTTCATCATTCATTTCATCATTTTCCATGCCATTCTCAACAATTTCCACTCGTTTTGCCCAGAATTCGCCATTTCCCGTCATTCGGGCTGTGCCTGTCCATTTTGGCCATCCATCCTCCTCCAATTCCCCATAAATTTCCATTGAATCAATGTCAATGAAAATGTGCACAACATCGGGACGAGCATTTTGTGCCACCAATGGAAAGTTGTCTTTCAAGCCTTCTACCAATCTAGTAAAATGAGAAATTTACTAAAGTTAAAAAATGAGTAACCAATTTAAAGAAAATCAAATTTTTAAATTATAAATATGAATTTTTTGATTTATGAAATTTTATATTTTGAGAATATTTCGGAATTAAAAACATTTTTAAATATAATTTTATTGTTTAAATTATTTTCGAATTAATTTTTTTTAATAGAAAATATTTTTAATAAAAATTTATTTTTCACTTATAATCATTTTATAAAGAATCAATCGAAAAAAAAACAAATTCTGTTAAAAAAATATGTAAATATAGAAAAATCAAAAATCATTTTTAAAATTTATTAGATATTTGATTTGATAGGAATAAAAAATTTATTAATTTAAAATTATCTTTTTACTGTCTAAAATTTTGTTTAAAAAAAAACAAAAATCTCCTTCGCAATTATAAATATTTAATTAAATTAAAAATAATAATTCACTTCATTTCCTTGACCAATTCAATGCCTGCTTTGCTGATTTTAACCCCCAAATTTTCAAATTTTTCATGAACAATTTTCACAAAAATATTTTCTTTCTCATCAACAAAATTCGTCTGCTCAATTTCCAATCGAATATAGGCTGTTTTATTGGGCAAATTTACGCTCTCTATTTCGCCTTTTCTCTCATATTTCTCGTAAAGCATTTTTCCCCGCAACTTCTCCAGCACATTTGGATGCGGACCAACCAAAAGCGCATCCCGTGTTTTGTTCATTTTCATTACACGTGGCAATGTTTGGGACGAGAAAAAATCCGATTTTAAGTCCCAATCATTCCACAATGATTGCCAGCCAAGCAATAATGCTTGTTGGCTTTTCCGCTCGAAAAATCCCTAGAAGAAAAATTTTTAAATTATTTAATATAAAATTGGATGATAAATTCGAGATCTGCTGGAATTTGACAACAAAAGTTTGTAATACATTTACCAAAAAATTAATCAACTAATCATTTTTTTATGTGTCAAATTATTTTTTTTCAATGGGGAAAAAGATGCGAGATTAATTTATTTTAGCATTTTATTAGCCACCCACTTGGCTAGACGGTTTTTTTGAGAATCGAGATATCTCAAAAATCGATATAATTTTAAAATTATTAGTAATTTTTGAGCATTTTAGGCATAAATAAATTAATTATTAAATTAAAAATATTAATTAATTTAAAACAAAATAATTTTATATTTTTTTCTATTCAGTTTTTTAATTTATTATTAAAAATTGAACAGAACGCCAAGCAGAATTGACAATTATAAATTTTATTTAAATGAATTTAAAATTGTCAAAGAGTATTTATTTATGGACGTTTTTAGTTTTATCCCAATTAGCGCATGAACGACCTGATGTCCATAGGAGCCAAAGGCGAAATCCAAAATTTGTTCGGAAATTTTATTAAATTTCTCGCCATCAAATGTGCCCAAAAGAAGTCGAGTGTCCCTGTGCCGATGCAGGGAATCCTCTTTGCCGAATTCCCGGGCATAAATGAGGGCATAGTATTCGTGGCCTGTGGCCGAATCCATTTGTCCCAATGGAATCAGACCTGGGCATTCAATGTTTCCAACAGCATCTCTTTTGTCTGTCAGCAAAACACTCTTTAATAATGCAATTTATTGAAATTAAATTGGAGTAAATGAGAAAGTTTAAAAAATAAATATTAACCCGAGGATTTTTAAATTTTTTATAATTTTTAAATAATTAAAAATATTTTTAATTTAATTTTTGAAAACTACTTTTTTTATTGATATTTTTATGCCAGATTTCTAATTTTTAATTAATTTTTTCCGATGAATTAATAAACCAATTTTACTTTTTTTTCAATATCTTCTATTAAAAAAATTTCAATAAAAATCCCTATTTTTATTTTAATTACTTCCCAAAAATGATTTTTATAGATTAGAGCAGAATTTCCCGAAAATCCGTGATCGGCGAATTTTTACAAAAAAATGCAAATTCCTAAAAATATTCAAATTTTGCTTAAAAACTCAAACAATTTTCAATTTATTTTAATCGCATTTCTTCCAAAGAATTTTTTGCAGCAAAATTTATATAAATCAGATTAAATATCATAAAAAATTATTTTTAAAAATGTTTTTTTTAAACTATTAAAAAATTATCACAATTAACTAGTGCCTAGCTTTTTAGTCGCAAAATAGGTGCCTTTTTATGTTTTTTCGCGAAATTTGCCAAAAATAGTTTTCAAACCCCCAAAATAGGTAATTTTGTCTTTTTATTGCATTTTTTAGCAAGAAATTTTCCCTCAAAAAAGTATCAAAATAGGTAAAATAGGTCAAAAAAAGTTTGTCCAAAAAGTTGAATGTTTAAAAACACTATTTTTGTGTATTTCTCATCAAAAAATTGATGCAAACAAAAAATAGGTCAAAACCTAAAAATACGGGCCCTCTATTACCATATATTTCCAGCCCGAGTCAATGTTTTGCACATTTGTTCGATAAAGCAAAATTGCACCACCAAGGGATTCTCTTTTAGCCGGGCCCTCCGTAATGCCCAAATCCTCGGTGCCCAACGTCATATACCAAAAACCATTGGGCCCTTGGAAGACATTTGGGTCACGAAAATTGAAATGTTTCAGCCGCAATTCTATCCCATTGAATTCCGGCTTGTCTGGATATTTGTCAACAATGAATTGCTCTCGACTGGGCAAAATGCCATCTTCCGACACAATTTCCTTTTGCATGACCAAATTTGGTCGGCGAGCTAGAATTTTTTTGTTAGAAAAAAAATAAAAAATTTTTTATACATTTTTGCAATTCCGTAGTTCTTTAAATTAATATCGGCTATTCATTTTTATTTAGCTAAAAATTATAGAGATATCCAATAAAATATCCTGGTTTTTTTTGTAATGTAAAATATGAAAAAATATCCTTGTATTTTTTAAATTTTATTTTTTTTTTGAAATTTTTGTAATTAATTAAACTTAAAAAATTACTTAGGATTAATTACGCTCCCTTCCTTCCGCTTTATGATAATCATGATCAATTTTTTTTGGATAGTATTTAATTTGTCGAATAAATTATTTAAAATGCCGAATAGAGTATTGAAAATGCCGAATAAAGTAATAATTGATTTTAACGGTTTAGTGGTTTGTTCTAGACCCCCAAACCCTATACCCAATCGATAGTCCTTGTCAATGCGCATCGAATGGTATATATTTGGTTGTGTTTTGGCCTAAAATTAAAGGTATTAAACCGTTTAAACCATCTTTTAGTTTTTGGTTCAAAACTACTTTATCGTTGGTTAAACCCATGTCAAATATATACCATTCGATGCGCCTTGACGAGATCTATCGATTGGGTATTGGGTTTGGGGGTCTAGAACAAACCACTAAACCGTTAAAATCAATTATTACTTATTCGGCATTTTCAATACTCTATTCGGCATTTTCAATAATTTATTCGACAAATTAAATATTTCTCATTTTTTTTAATAATAAAATTTTTTGATTAATCGACTCAATTAAGAAGAGAACATTCTTTATTGAAATTATAAATTTTTTTATTAAAAATTTATAATATTTTAACGAATAAGTCTAAAAGTTAAAATAAAATTTATGAGTTATTTTTGAAAAAAAATTATATAAATATCTGATTTTTTATTTTCTTCAAAATAATAGAATAAAATGGCCATAATCAGACAAAAATTGAATTAATTTTTGAAGAAAAAAAATTAAATAATCTATTTTTTTAAAAAAAATTATTTCATCAAAATAGAATAAAATTTTAAATTGGTAAAATAGAAATTGAATAAATTCCAAAAAAAAATATTTTAACAAGTGAAATTTTCTTCGAGCATAAATATTTGTGAGCCGGGAAAATATGTCGAATATGGGTACCAAATATTTTCGCATAAAACATGTTTAAAATGATAAAACATTCGATAAAATGATAATATTTAACAAAATTAAGGCGCGGAAAAACCTTTTTAGTCGAAAAAAATGTTCGAAATTTTTGAAAAGTGAAGGGTCCCCCCTATGGGTCGAAAATTGTCAAAAAAATTTTTTGGTCATATTATACTCTAATCGACTCTTCTTGATGAGTAGAACACGAATCTGCAATCGGTTTCGCATAAAACACAAAAATAAAAAAGTTATGAACCAAAGAAATTCAAAAAACATTGCGCAAAGGAAATACGGATTGGACGGTGGGCATTTCAGAGTGGACTCCTCCGCGTGCTCCGCCTCCGCGCGACCAGACGAGCTTGTGGCTCGCTTCGCTCGCCACCAAGCTCGTCTAGTTCCCGCGCTTCGGCTACGCACACTCCGGAGTCACTCTTACATTCCTCCGCAGTTCCAACACATTACTACAATATGGCCATATCTTTGGTTTTTATACAGGGAAGTCCCTGTATAAAAAATGAGATAAAAATCTAGAAAATAACACAAAACAGTGCATAATTGCACTAAAATGAAGCCAATAGGTAATCGGTGATTCCAACTTTTCGCGGGCGCTGGGGAAAACCCGTCAAAGAAAATTGCCGCTCTGACTCTATACCCCTTTTGTTCGCGCATCGGCAGTAGAGAACAAAAAATTGGCTGCTGCTGCCTAGGTAGCAGCAGCAACCATATTTTATCGCTAGTGACCTTCGCTTCCGCAAAAAAAGTGAAGCCAATAGCTAGTGGTCACTTTTTTTGTACACATTTCACTTTCCACAGCCAAAGACAGCTTACTTAAAAAAGCTGACATTGAAAAGTAAAAGTGGGCGTGGTCTAATATATTTCATCTCTCTAATAAGTCCAAAATAGTTTAACTTATTCTTAAAAATGAATATACATTTTTAATAACATGTAGAAAAAGGGGCGTGGCATAATTCAAAGATTGAATTTACCAAAAAAAAAAAACCGAATTGGTTATTTAACTTACCTATTGCTGATTATGATACTAATTTTGGGTCTACCAAAATAATTAATTAATAGTTATATGATGGAATCGAAATAGGCTGACGATAGTTGATTGAAACTAAACGCTTTATCAAATCGGTCAAAGATGTCACAAAGAAAATCTCCATCGATAAACTAAACATTTACATCAGGGTGTTCTTCTCTTTTCCCTTTCAACATTCCAAATTTTGATATCAACACATCCATTTGTCGCCATTGCCGTGCATCGCGCTTCAGGAAACGTCCTCCTTTTTTCTTCGCAGCTTTTGGCTCCTCATTCATCATTGGCAGTTTGATTGCATCATCATCGCCATCATCAACTTCGCCATTAACCGTCCATCCTACAGCGCCGGTCATCATCTGCTCACTGTTCAATTTCTTCATACACCCACTTTGTTGCATCCATCGTAATGTGAGCAGACAACAAAGGATGGAAAGGCCCAGCAATGCTTCGGCCAGATAGAGCAATTTTCTGGCAATCGTCCGGTATTCCTCCAGCTCAACCATCAAATCGCCATTGTAGTCATTGATGACCGATTCAGCAAATTCTGTTAAAGATGAGGAGGAATTTTCGTCGATGGACATATTATTATTGAGGAAGGGAAAAGGAAAGAAGTGAATGGTGCTAGAATTAAGTCCTTTATGCATTACTGGGAGTGTGAAAAAAACAACTGTTTACAATTTTTTGTTATTTATATATCCCACACACACACACACACACACATCCTATCCTATCTTCGAATCCGAAACAATGTGACGATTATAATCTATCATGACGAGTTGATCGAATTCGCCTAACACAATCATCTCTACTCCGGGAGCGGGAATTGCCGAATTGAATTGCATCCGAATCGAGGTGGTCCCACTGCGCAACAGCTCAAACCCACAACTGTCATCCAACGTACTGGTCAGCGGAATTACGAACAGGGTCCATCCATCCTTGAATTGCTCAAAGCTGATATCGAACGAACGATCCGAGTTGGCCATACCCAACGCCTCATACATGTCCACAAAGGGGCGAACGCAGAAGCTGCGTGCAAAATTCATTCGGTGTGGAACGGCAGGGTAGATTTGTCCCCCGGCATGAACACTGATCTCGCGTATATCAAAGGGTTGGAAATTGAACGGACTGTTCGTTATAAGCCCATTGAAAGCCCCGTTATTCACCAGTCCAATGGTGATGCGACGAGGAATTGCTGCCGAGAACACGTTGTGCTCAATTTCCGTGCGACCCACCGTCAGGAAACAGCTTTTGATTTCGGTTTTTCGCACAGCATAGGTGGCCGGTTTCTGCTCCAGCATTTTGTAGATGCTCAAATTCAGCGACGGCTGAACCTCCACCATTTTCACATAGAGTTTGATGTCGTGAAGATAGAGGCGATATTGTGTAGCGCCAACACCGGCGGCCCGTAAACATTCCAACATGAATGGGTCCTTTCCACGATACAGTGTGAACAGTAGATCCAAATTATTGAGCAAATACAACTCCTGATTGCCCAAGTCGAAATCCAGCCGAGAGAGGAATTGTACATTCCCGCCAGCGGCGAATGGCGCACATCGGGCCACGTAACCGGGATCCTGACGATCGTTATGTTTTTTGGTGCGATGATAGCCGCCGGCTGCCATGAAATGTTCCTTCACGGATGCCGAAAAGCTCAACTCCTGGGTCAAATACGCTTTGTATGGGTACAGGGGCCCGCTGTCGTACAACTCCGTATTTCCGGCTTCCACCTTCAACTGTTGGATGAACGTTTGTCCGATGGACTGGATTACACCAATTTCGGGGTCATCAGCTACTGTGATTGCGATCCAATTTGCTTCATGCAACTTCTGAATAGACAACTCCAAATGCAGGTACACCCGCGAGAGGTCGGTCCACAAATTGTCACTGAACATTCGGAACAGATAGGGCGACTCCTGTGTGATTGTGGCCAATGGGAGTACCTCACGATAATAGGAACGGCATACGGACACATTGGTAGGGGGAACGGCAAAAATGTTCAGGGCACTGTTGAATGCCAACCCGCTCTGATCACTAATTTTTTTGGGACAGCTCATTTTTTGCGTAGCTGCTCTAATATGGGCCTAGGGCATCTACTTTGAGCGGTGGAAATTTTACTGTTGCTGCTTTTTTCCTCGTTGTTGTTTTGCGTTTCGTTCCGACAGATTTCCTTTTCTTCTGCGGTATTGTTGAAGGACCCAATGTGGAGAGGAGACGTCTTTTTATATGTTTGTCCACCAAATCGCTCTCTTTACCCGCCGCAGCAGCGGCCACCCTTTTGTAACGTTTGAAGTCAAAGTTGTTGTTATTTCCGGAACCCTTTTGTTTGTTCAAATTGTTGGCCGCTTTGTCCAACAAATTTTTCAAGCCATTTTTGCCCTCGCTAACCAACGTTTCCTTCACATCTTGGCCATCGAGTAGTCCCGACAGTACCCGACTACCTGTTTCCAGACCTTGGCGACCGATGACGCCACCAATCTCTTTGCCAACCGGGAGTAGGACGCGCCACAAACTGCGCAGCACCGCTCCAATACCCGCTCCCCGCTGAAAAGGCATTCCGCTGAAGACGGGATAGCTGGCACCAACACTACCGCCTCCCATCAATGCTTGGCCACCACCACTCATTTGCCCATCGCCCACACCACCGCTAATGGTGAAATAACTCCAATCCACAATGTGCGGATCGAAATCGACATGCATAGCTTATGTTCTTTTAAAAATTCTTTATTACATAAGTGGATAGACAAGACAAAACACAGTGTATTTATATACTATCACCAAACACAAATTTGCGGACAAATGCGCTGACCAGCCGATCTGCTCCACTTTGACAACCCCGTAAATGATGTTCCACTCGACGTAGAGGCCAACCCTGACAGCGGCGATGCAGGAAATAGATGACATGCTTGCCACAGGAAAGCGACTGCTCCGATTGGATGGGCCTGTGCACACGATTGACATGTTTGAACTTGCGAAGATAGGCGGAAATATCGGCCGACTTTGGCGGCCATACGCCGAATGAATCAAAATAGTCGCATTGTTGTTGATCACCGCTTTCCACATATATGGCCACCCAATGGGAGCCGGGCTGGGAAGAGACATCTGTGTTCACCACCATACAATGCGGATGCGCCAGCCCTCTACCCCAGGGAATCCGATCGGCTGGAAAGCAGCCAATATATGTGGAGGATGTTTGCCGATTTCGCTGGAGTATTTTATTAATCTCAGATGTGAACATAATTGAACGCCAAAAAAAGGGGAAAAAATCTTTTATTTATCTTTCTCAGAAATAGGGTATTTTTTTTGAAATGTAATGTCAATGTACATGTTCCATATTGGAAAGGCATCAGTTTTGTATTGGCCGCACGGATCTCGAAGAACATCTCCTGGAATTCTCGTTTTATCAGTCGATGATACTGAATGATGGGATAGCATTCTTCCACAATCTCATCCGCTTGGCCCCGAATATTGACCATTCGCAACACAGGGGCGGCCACATCCCCGATGAACACCGGTTCAATCAGATCCGGTGCATACACAAAGAAGCTGGAGACACCACCACGCATATCGGGCATGTAACGCGCTACATTCATGGCCGAGTCCAAACGTGTGTCGGCAAAACCGAGCATATAGGCCAACTGGGCGGACAATTCCATACATTGAACATTGTCCTTTTCTAACCGAAGACGAAACCTCTGCCGGTCCACGTCGAATCCGAATTTGCAATAGTGTTCCGGTGTTCGGTAGGCGTCCACCCATTTTTGTGCACCACCATGTAGTCGAGCCGATTTCACCAACTCTACATCCATCTCATTCAATTGGGCAGCAGACAGCCGTTCAGCAAGAATCCGTTCAGTCTCCTCGGCCAACATTTGCTGCACATCCGCACGTCCTAATATTTCTCGCTCCGAAGTTTCTGCTGTTGCGCTCGCTTCCGGCTGACCGGATTTACGCGAACGCTGCTGCTGTGATGATGATGATGATGATGATGGGATGAAGCGTGGCCAAACCAATTTGCGGGCCAGCAGTTTGGATTCCGTATCCGCCTCCTCCCAAATTTTATTGGCCGCCTCTAACCGCTGTGCCAAATGGTCTGCATCTGCCACAATGGCTTTGTTCAATGCGCTGACTAACTCCGTCGGATTCTTCATTGATGCGGATGGGATGGGAATTTGTAGCTGGGCGCCGGTTTGCCATATCACACGAATAAATTGCTCATCTGTTGTGCCCAACGAGGGCCATGTGTTCGGAAAGACCAACACGGCCAATCCCACACTCCACTGGGAATGAAAATGTAGTTTGCGGGGTAGACGTACACGAAAGGAATTTGTGCGGTTACCATCCACTTGTGTATTCGATGGACAAACCACATAGAAAGAGGTGGATTTGGAAACAGATGATATAGCAGATATCATTTTTTTAAAAAAACAAATTTCACGGAACTTTTTTTTTATATAATTGAAGTTGCGGGTATCCAGCTGTTATGGCGCGCGGAATAGCCTTTCCACTTGACCAGACAATAGTCTACATTCCGCCGTCGTCGGCGTTCCAAAACACGTTCAATTTCGTAGACGCGATCGCCGTTTGCTGTCGTCTCCATGCCGTCGTCGTCGTCATCATAGTTATCGCGATCTTCTGGCGGCACAGGAACACGATCGGTGTCCTCCACCGGACACATCTCTTGGGCATAGAACCAGCCGGGAAGGAGCAATCCATTGCTGTCTGCAAGTCGATATGTGCATGGCTGATTCTGTTGTCGCCTCACTCGCGTGACATGGAACAACGCATCCGTGAATGTGGGCAAATAGCCTTTGCGGAACACATTCCTCCTCTTCTCCACTCGGACCTCATCGCCTAGTCGAAATCTGGGGCGACCGCCCAGCCTTTTGTGCTGCCTCTGCTCGCGCCATTCCTTCTTCATTTTGCTCTCCAGTCGACGCCGCAGCTGCTCCGCATTGGCAAATGTAATATCCCGGGGACGAAGCCCAAAAATTGCACTGTTCGGCGATGCATTCAACGCTGCCACTATCCGCTGTATCACACCCACCCATGCGTTTGTGCCCCGATGCGTAAAATAGCGATACAGACGCTCTTTGATGCTCCGATTGGCCCGCTCAGCCATACCCGCATGCCATAGGGGGGAAGTTTGCATGCAATGATGTTGTACTTGTCTTTTCCGGAAATAGGGTTGCACCGGGGCGGCGGTGAATTCCACGCCCGAATCGGTCATCAGTCGCCATGGAATGTAGCCACACCGGGTGAACACCCGTTCGAATGCGTCGATCATATTCCCACTGTGCTTGCTTCGGACCGGCTCCACATAGAGTTGACGACTGAGCACATCGATGCATACCAACATGTATCCATACCCGCCATTCCAACGTTTCAGACGTTGCATATCGGCCAAATCCGCTTGCCAATCCGTATGCAGCCCACTGGCCCGAGTGCTGAGCCTTCGGAATTTTCGTATCACACGTCGATGCAGAGTGTGTACCCGTTGACGGGCCAAATATGCCCGCACATCACTACGCCGAATGGCTCCATTCAATGCGGTGGCAGCCCGGAACAACGGTTCCACACTGGTGAAACAGGCCGACGACGATGGATCCTTGTACAGTGGATCCAAAAGCGCATCCACATTACGCGCATTGAGCTCAGCCATCCCACCCCAGCATATATATTTATTTATTTTTTAAAATCAGAAAATTACACCTTTTTTATTTACCAAATTTGAGGTTTAAAATAAAATTTAAAAGGCAGATTAGATGATGATGATCTTTTGATTATCAGAGATCGCAATGGCTTCTTCTTCTTCTTCATCATCACCGCCATTCCTCCACCCCTCTTTCCTTTCGTCGCACTCGATGCTGCTGCTGCTGCGGCTGCTGCTCCTGTGACATTCGCTGCGGGGAATAGTCGCGCTGCCAGATATGGATCCTTTTTGGCAGCATTTACGAATGTTGCATAGCCGGGTGGTTGCCCACCAGCAGTTTTGTTTGCCGAAAAATGGTATTGGAGGAGTTGCTGGAGATTGCTGTTTGCAATTGCTCGATATTCCCCATGCATCTGTCGATACACACGTCCATCCACATCAATAGGAAGGTGTGCAACATTTTTTTGTGCATAGTTCAAAGCCTCTTGACATCTTCTCTCATTTTGTTCGCCTCTCTCAGCCTCAAAATTGGGCGTCTCCGTATCTGCTGCGGATGAAGAAGACAATTCCGCTGATGTTGATGATGATGATGGAAAACTAGATTGTTCTTTAGCGGAATGTTGATGATGATGATCATCATCATCGACCGTGTCATATTCAGTAGAATTTTGTGGTCCGCTCACAGATTGCTCCTCCCCTCTAATCCTTCTTTTCCGAGGACTTTTTCTTTTTGGCGATGGGGCCGCTTTCTTGACATCTTCGATGGCTTTGAGCACTTTGTCCGCTGTCGATGACAAATTTTCCACTCGAACATTCATTGGTCTCTCTTCCACGTCCTGCTGTAGTTTTCGCATTCGTTTGAACTCTTGCTGATAGCCGATCGCACGTTCATCATCATTGAATGAGGAGTCCCCTTTGGCGATTGCCTGCACCCGGTCGCTGACATATCCCAATGCGCTTTTTCCCGGATGCTGCTGCTGCTGCTGCTGCACATTCGATTGTGATGGATGTATGGCCATGAGTGTGCGGTACACATCCTCGGGGATGAGCAGCATACGTTTTCCGAAACGCATTCCTCCTCTCTATTGGTTGCTGCTGCTGCTGTTTGAGATTTTCTCAATGACCTTTTCCACAATGACTGGTAGGATTGCAGAAATTGCAAGGGGTATAAGAGCAGCGAATGCTCCGCCCTCTTGTTGTAGATGTTCTCGCGCGCTACGTGCACTTCGCGCCTTGCAGAATGCTCTCAACTGGGATGCCTGGGTGCGAAGGCGGTTCAGGCTTTGGTTTTGGGACACGTCCCCGGAGCAAATTCGCACAACACTCGACCAGACAAAGTAGCTGCTCAGGCCCGGCTGCTCGCAAAAGTTGTTGCAAACGATTCTGTTGACGATGGCCTCGACAGGCGGCCACACGTTGAAGAAAGTGAATATTCCTGCGAATATGACCGCTAATTGCAAGTTTATTGGATGGCGATGATGATGATGAAGATTTGAATGTTCGCTTTTTGTCCTCCGTTCGATGCTTTCCCATATATTTTTTTGCTCCTGCTGCCTCCTATACTCCTTTATTTCCACTGCTACTGCTCTCGCTGATGTTATTGTTGGCTATGTATACAATGCATTGTTCGCCCGGGTATATATGTGTTCTCAGACGGAATTGGATTGCAGTTTTTGGATGCATATCCACCAGCAGATAGCCAAATTGATCCATGGTGGCATCCGCGTATGCCTCAAAAAAGAATTGATGTGCCTGTCTTCCAGGGAACAGTTGGGTGGCCAGATTCCGAATTTGCAGTGCTCCTACGGGATTACGCATCAGCACCAGGTAATGGGAATTGTTACGTGCCACACGAAGATGTGGAGAGGCGAACAGATGTTGGGTGACCAGCACCACGCTACAGCCCCAGTTATGCGAGCCCCGAGTGAAGAGGATATCCAAAAAGGTGGATTTCAATCCCACAATCAAATCATCCAAAACCAGGAGCAAGCGCCCACCGCATTCGCTCGCCATACGCTGAACGTGTGTCTCATCGGGTATGCCGTAGTGAACTTGTAATTTCCATTCCTTCCCGCCGCCGCCGCCGCCGTCATAAGCATTTTTATTTTCAAATTTTTGTTTGGCCTCCTGTTGTTGGAGACGAAAAATGTTCACATTCATCTCCCCGTAACAATAGAGCACACAACGAGGCGGTGGGGAAATCATGGCGTCCGCATGCCGGAGCAGTCGTAACACCCATTCCGATTTCCCACTCCCTGTGCAGCCGGACACGCACATTGTGAATGGGTGCTGGAATTGATTGGTGCTATTCACATTTAAATCCATTCTCCACTCTCATTTCATCATCATCATCATTTTACATCCACTATATATAGCCGATAAAAAATTATCCACATTATTTTTAGATAAAAAAATTTCCCACAAATAATAACAATGTCGACCAACAATTCTTCTTCGTTTTCTATTCCTGACCCCCAAATCGACTGGCCCATCCAACACGAAGTAGGTGAAGAGCAGGAGGAGGAGGAAAAACCGCAACTCATTGATGGCCCCGTGAATGGATCGCTTCATCCAAATGGGGAGGAGGAGGTTATTTCCAATTAAAAGTCTCGCTTAATTTTTTGTCTACTAAAGCAAATTGGCGCAAAGGATGATGATGATGGAGACCAACGAGCCCCAACACCATGGTCAATCCCTTGGATTTTGATGGACAGTTTGGTGGCCCCCTCAACCAATTCGAATGCCCAAAATGGTAAAAATTTTCATTGTGTAAAAAATAAAATGAAATTTAATTAGATGTTGATGATGGCGATTCCTCCGCCTCCTCACAGAGTTCTCCAGTCAAACTCGTCATTGCGGATGATGATGATGTGGAGGGGGTGGAAGAAGTGAAAGCTGAGTTATTGGTCAAAGCGGCGGCGGAGGATGGTGAGAATGAGGAGGCGGTGGAAATGAAGACGGCATCATCATCATCATCATCATCAACAACAACACCCGAGATGGATGGGGCTCCATTGTGGGAGGAGCAAGAGGAGCAAGAGAAGAAGCAGACAGTGATCACCATTCCACTCTTGGACTATCTGTGCGCATACATGGAATGTTCGCTGAAAGAGCTGCAAATTTTGCTGCAATCGCTGGAGCCCCGACGTCGCCTACTCAACCATTTGCAAACATGCCATCTCCGCACCTCCCATCTGCGCCCGGCCGAGCGAAACATGACCCTGCATGCGCATGACCTCTCATCGCAAAATGCGAATTTGGCCTATGCCTGCGGTGGGTATTTGGACATCACCGTGCGCCAGTGGTATTACATTCGACATGCCCGTAAACTCAAGCACCCATATTTGCCATGTCTGATCGAGTTTGGTGGGAGCCTGCACGCCTCCTACTATCCACTCGAGGTGGTCTCCGTCCATCTGACCAAAACAACAACAACAACAACGGGAGCCCCCGCGACCCAATCGTGCTCAAACAACAACAACAACAGCAATTTGGTGCTCACCACTCCCATCAACCACTACAATCACAACACCAATAAGCACCATATCATGTGTGGATGCCACCACTGCTGTTGCATGGCGCATAAACATCGCAATTGAAAAACACACACACACACACACACACATTTCATTTAATTATTTCTCATTATTATTTAGTTGTGGAATAAAAAAATTTTTTTGAAAAAAATTCTTTTAAAAATATGTCATCGAGCCAATCATCATCATCATCATCCTTACGCAACAGTACGATCACTGTCCAACTCCAACGGCCATTTAGCCGGAATGAGTATTTGGCATTGGCACGCCATGGTGTGAACACCGAGTATTGTCCCCGACGATTTCATGCCATCATCATGCGTTTACGCCCAACAACAACAACAATGGGCGGAAAAATTACGGTGCTGATCTTTTCAAGTGGGCGACTGGTCACTTGACCAGACAATAGTCTACATTCCGCCGTCGTCGGCGTTCCAAAACACGTTCAATTTCGTAGACGCGATCGCCGTTTGCTGTCGTCTCCATGCCGTCGTCGTCGTCATCATAGTTATCGCGATCTTCTGGCGGCACAGGAACACGATCGGTGTCCTCCACCGGACACATCTCTTGGGCATAGAACCAGCCGGGAAGGAGCAATCCATTGCTGTCTGCAAGTCGATATGTGCATGGCTGATTCTGTTGTCGCCTCACTCGCGTGACATGGAACAACGCATCCGTGAATGTGGGCAAATAGCCTTTGCGGAACACATTCCTCCTCTTCTCCACTCGGACCTCATCGCCTAGTCGAAATCTGGGGCGACCGCCCAGCCTTTTGTGCTGCCTCTGCTCGCGCCATTCCTTCTTCATTTTGCTCTCCAGTCGACGCCGCAGCTGCTCCGCATTGGCAAATGTAATATCCCGGGGACGAAGCCCAAAAATTGCACTGTTCGGCGATGCATTCAACGCTGCCACTATCCGCTGTATCACACCCACCCATGCGTTTGTGCCCCGATGCGTAAAAATAGCGATACAGACGCTCTTTGATGCTCCGATTGGCCCGCTCAGCCATACCCGCATGCCATAGGGGGGAAGTTTGCATGCAATGATGTTGTACTTGTCTTTTCCGGAAATAGGGTTGCACCGGGGCGGCGGTGAATTCCACGCCCGAATCGGTCATCAGTCGCCATGGAATGTAGCCACACCGGGTGAACACCCGTTCGAATGCGTCGATCATATTCCCACTGTGCTTGCTTCGGACCGGCTCCACATAGAGTTGACGACTGAGCACATCGATGCATACCAACATGTATCCATACCCGCCATTCCAACGTTTCAGACGTTGCATATCGGCCAAATCCGCTTGCCAATCCGTATGCAGCCCACTGGCCCGAGTGCTGAGCCTTCGGAATTTTCGTATCACACGTCGATGCAGAGTGTGTACCCGTTGACGGGCCAAATATGCCCGCACATCACTACGCCGAATGGCTCCATTCAATGCGGTGGCAGCCCGGAACAACGGTTCCACACTGGTGAAACAGGCCGACGACGATGGATCCTTGTACAGTGGATCCAAAAGCGCATCCACATTACGCGCATTGAGCTCAGCCATCCCACCCCAGCATATATATTTATTTATTTTTTAAAATCAGAAAATTACACCTTTTTTATTTACCAAATTTGAGGTTTAAAATAAAATTTAAAAGGCAGATTAGATGATGATGATCTTTTGATTATCAGAGATCGCAATGGCTTCTTCTTCTTCTTCATCATCACCGCCATTCCTCCACCCCTCTTTCCTTTCGTCGCACTCGATGCTGCTGCTGCTGCGGCTGCTGCTCCTGTGACATTCGCTGCGGGGAATAGTCGCGCTGCCAGATATGGATCCTTTTTGGCAGCATTTACGAATGTTGCATAGCCGGGTGGTTGCCCACCAGCAGTTTTGTTTGCCGAAAAATGGTATTGGAGGAGTTGCTGGAGATTGCTGTTTGCAATTGCTCGATATTCCCCATGCATCTGTCGATACACACGTCCATCCACATCAATAGGAAGGTGTGCAACATTTTTTTGTGCATAGTTCAAAGCCTCTTGACATCTTCTCTCATTTTGTTCGCCTCTCTCAGCCTCAAAATTGGGCGTCTCCGTATCTGCTGCGGATGAAGAAGACAATTCCGCTGATGTTGATGATGATGATGGAAAACTAGATTGTTCTTTAGCGGAATGTTGATGATGATGATCATCATCATCGACCGTGTCATATTCAGTAGAATTTTGTGGTCCGCTCACAGATTGCTCCTCCCCTCTAATCCTTCTTTTCCGAGGACTTTTTCTTTTTGGCGATGGGGCCGCTTTCTTGACATCTTCGATGGCTTTGAGCACTTTGTCCGCTGTCGATGACAAATTTTCCACTCGAACATTCATTGGTCTCTCTTCCACGTCCTGCTGTAGTTTTCGCATTCGTTTGAACTCTTGCTGATAGCCGATCGCACGTTCATCATCATTGAATGAGGAGTCCCCTTTGGCGATTGCCTGCACCCGGTCGCTGACATATCCCAATGCGCTTTTTCCCGGATGCTGCTGCTGCTGCTGCTGCACATTCGATTGTGATGGATGTATGGCCATGAGTGTGCGGTACACATCCTCGGGGATGAGCAGCATACGTTTTCCGAAACGCATTCCTCCTCTCTATTGGTTGCTGCTGCTGCTGTTTGAGATTTTCTCAATGACCTTTTCCACAATGACTGGTAGGATTGCAGAAATTGCAAGGGGTATAAGAGCAGCGAATGCTCCGCCCTCTTGTTGTAGATGTTCTCGCGCGCTACGTGCACTTCGCGCCTTGCAGAATGCTCTCAACTGGGATGCCTGGGTGCGAAGGCGGTTCAGGCTTTGGTTTTGGGACACGTCCCCGGAGCAAATTCGCACAACACTCGACCAGACAAAGTAGCTGCTCAGGCCCGGCTGCTCGCAAAAGTTGTTGCAAACGATTCTGTTGACGATGGCCTCGACAGGCGGCCACACGTTGAAGAAAGTGAATATTCCTGCGAATATGACCGCTAATTGCAAGTTTATTGGATGGCGATGATGATGATGAAGATTTGAATGTTCGCTTTTTGTCCTCCGTTCGATGCTTTCCCATATATTTTTTTGCTCCTGCTGCCTCCTATACTCCTTTATTTCCACTGCTACTGCTCTCGCTGATGTTATTGTTGGCTATGTATACAATGCATTGTTCGCCCGGGTATATATGTGTTCTCAGACGGAATTGGATTGCAGTTTTTGGATGCATATCCACCAGCAGATAGCCAAATTGATCCATGGTGGCATCCGCGTATGCCTCAAAAAAGAATTGATGTGCCTGTCTTCCAGGGAACAGTTGGGTGGCCAGATTCCGAATTTGCAGTGCTCCTACGGGATTACGCATCAGCACCAGGTAATGGGAATTGTTACGTGCCACACGAAGATGTGGAGAGGCGAACAGATGTTGGGTGACCAGCACCACGCTACAGCCCCAGTTATGCGAGCCCCGAGTGAAGAGGATATCCAAAAAGGTGGATTTCAATCCCACAATCAAATCATCCAAAACCAGGAGCAAGCGCCCACCGCATTCGCTCGCCATACGCTGAACGTGTGTCTCATCGGGTATGCCGTAGTGAACTTGTAATTTCCATTCCTTCCCGCCGCCGCCGCCGCCGTCATAAGCATTTTTATTTTCAAATTTTTGTTTGGCCTCCTGTTGTTGGAGACGAAAAATGTTCACATTCATCTCCCCGTAACAATAGAGCACACAACGAGGCGGTGGGGAAATCATGGCGTCCGCATGCCGGAGCAGTCGTAACACCCATTCCGATTTCCCACTCCCTGTGCAGCCGGACACGCACATTGTGAATGGGTGCTGGAATTGATTGGTGCTATTCACATTTAAATCCATTCTCCACTCTCATTTCATCATCATCATCATTTTACATCCACTATATATAGCCGATAAAAAATTATCCACATTATTTTTAGATAAAAAAATTTCCCACAAATAATAACAATGTCGACCAACAATTCTTCTTCGTTTTCTATTCCTGACCCCCAAATCGACTGGCCCATCCAACACGAAGTAGGTGAAGAGCAGGAGGAGGAGGAAAAACCGCAACTCATTGATGGCCCCGTGAATGGATCGCTTCATCCAAATGGGGAGGAGGAGGTTATTTCCAATTAAAAGTCTCGCTTAATTTTTTGTCTACTAAAGCAAATTGGCGCAAAGGATGATGATGATGGAGACCAACGAGCCCCAAAACCATGGTCAATCCCTTGGATTTTGATGGACAGTTTGGTGGCCCCCTCAACCAATTCGAATGCCCAAAATGGTAAAAATTTTCATTGTGTAAAAAATAAAATGAAATTTAATTAGATGTTGATGATGGCGATTCCTCCGCCTCCTCACAGAGTTCTCCAGTCAAACTCGTCATTGCGGATGATGATGATGTGGAGGGGGTGGAAGAAGTGAAAGCTGAGTTATTGGTCAAAGCGGCGGCGGAGGATGGTGAGAATGAGGAGGCGGTGGAAATGAAGACGGCATCATCATCATCATCATCATCAACAACAACACCCGAGATGGATGGGGCTCCATTGTGGGAGGAGCAAGAGGAGCAAGAGAAGAAGCAGACAGTGATCACCATTCCACTCTTGGACTATCTGTGCGCATACATGGAATGTTCGCTGAAAGAGCTGCAAATTTTGCTGCAATCGCTGGAGCCCCGACGTCGCCTACTCAACCATTTGCAAACATGCCATCTCCGCACCTCCCATCTGCGCCCGGCCGAGCGAAACATGACCCTGCATGCGCATGACCTCTCATCGCAAAATGCGAATTTGGCCTATGCCTGCGGTGGGTATTTGGACATCACCGTGCGCCAGTGGTATTACATTCGACATGCCCGTAAACTCAAGCACCCATATTTGCCATGTCTGATCGAGTTTGGTGGGAGCCTGCACGCCTCCTACTATCCACTCGAGGTGGTCTCCGTCCATCTGACCAAAACAACAACAACAACAACGGGAGCCCCCGCGACCCAATCGTGCTCAAACAACAACAACAACAGCAATTTGGTGCTCACCACTCCCATCAACCACTACAATCACAACACCAATAAGCACCATATCATGTGTGGATGCCACCACTGCTGTTGCATGGCGCATAAACATCGCAATTGAAAAACACACACACACACACACACACACATTTCATTTAATTATTTCTCATTATTATTTAGTTGTGGAATAAAAAAATTTTTTTGAAAAAAATTCTTTTAAAAATATGTCATCGAGCCAATCATCATCATCATCATCCTTACGCAACAGTACGATCACTGTCCAACTCCAACGGCCATTTAGCCGGAATGAGTATTTGGCATTGGCACGCCATGGTGTGAACACCGAGTATTGTCCCCGACGATTTCATGCCATCATCATGCGTTTACGCCCAACAACAACAACAATGGGCGGAAAAATTACGGTGCTGATCTTTTCAAGTGGGCGACTGGTGATGACCGGCATCCGCCGTCATATTTCACAGCAACAAACAAATGATGAAATCACCCCCCAATTACATGCGGTGATTGGTCGGATTTGCAGGCGGCTGGATCGCTCATTGGCTGCTGGGTATAGAGCGGGCGAATGTGGGGAACAGGATGGAACTACACCAGCCCCGCCCCCCTTACGACCGCAATCCATTTGTGTACGCAATTTGGTTGGCTCTCGCCGATTGGCTACCCCGTTGGCGCTTGGCCCAATGAGAGAATGGATGGTGGCTGCCTACCGTTCCCAGCTGCCACTCCAACAACGACCAATCCAAAATGGCCATGTTGTTGTTGTTGTTGTTCACGTTACGCGATGTGTGCTCGATCAGACCGTATTCCCCGGCCTCAGATGCACATTGCGTGTGGCGGCCGCTGATGATGATGATGATGAAGAAGGAAACCACCCCGAACACTCCTATGAGCTAACATCATTGATTTTTGGCACTGGCCGTTTGATTGTTACCGGAGTGCGTACCCTATGGCAATTGGAACATGGATTGGATGTGGTGGAACGGCTCTGCTCATTGTTCCCATCCCCCAGACATACAAATGATTGATTAAAATCATCACAAAATTTATACATTTTGAAAAAAACAGAATAAAAAAATATCACAGTTGTTGTTGTTCCTCTTCCCCATCCCATTCAGTGTTTTCCTCCTCCTCATCGCCGCTGGCATCAACATCATCATCAGTGGATTCCATGTCCACATCGGAGTCGTCGGCCACCTCCTCCTCCACCCCAAAGAACCAGCCAAATGGTCGAGTGTGCAAATTTTCCAAAACAATGCCCTTGGTGTAGACGGGCTTGTATATTTTGTGTGTTGTTTTGGTGAAAATTTGTGCTCGCCTGTTGCGCACAAATCGTCGTTGGGGCACTCGAATGCGGCCCGGTGCAGCAGCAGCAGCAGCAGTACCTCCAAATTGTCGTTCCACCAGGCGGCACATTCGCCGATAGGTGAGCATTTGGCGGGCCTCGTGGGTTAGTTCAATGCTGCGTACCTTCATGTCGGCGCGCTCATCCCCACCGGTCCGGGCACAACGATGCAACAGGGCATAGTTCTTGGGGCCACCGCAAACCCATTCGCGAATGTCCCGGTGGGGCAGTTCACGCTTCATGTCGCCCAGGTAGTCGCCCTCTGGTAGACATGGTGGGTCCTCCAGCCTCCGCACATGAATGGCCGAATCCGTGTCACAATAGAGCAGCCCACCGCCAGCCTCCTGAATGCGCTCCATGTAGTCGTAGAGAACAAGGCGGGCATGTGCGGTCACAAAACATGCAATTTGGAGTGCATTTGTGGGTGCTGCCTTCGCAAATGGCGGACGCAACCGGGTCTGCACCCTATCCAAGTGGTCATTCAAGTGCAAAAAGTCCATGATGTGCAGGCGTTGATCGTCCAACAGCTCATGGAATTCCCTCGCCGTCCTGGTGTACTCCACATTTTCGCCCTCCGGCCGCTGTGCCAACTTGCCCCAAAGCGCATTCAAAAATGCCTTCTGAAATGTGTGTGTGTGTGTGACATATTCAGTAAGGAAGTGGCCAAAAAAAAAATTACCGGGATGGCCCGAAGGCCGGGATTGAATTCAATGTGGTCGGGGCGAAGGCTGATGCCCTCCCGCCGTTCAAATTCATCCACATGGGCACGGCGCTGCTGCGGGGTGTCACAGCCGGGCGGCCAACCACTGGCCTCCGCCTTTATGCGCAACCACTCGTCCACATAGGCACTGAACAGGCCCCGGTCACCGGCCAGCTGATGCGGTCCAGGCATGGACCATTCCGCATAGTTCCACACCTTTTAGATGAAAATATTCGTAGGTTTTTTTATGATGATTCTGATGGTCTCACTTCAAACAACTCTAGCACTGAGTAGTCCAGGTCCAGGGCCCTGTTCAACTCGACATGTGTGTACGCAGCTATCCAGCTGCGCTCCATCTCAGAATGGGTGCATGGCCGATGTGGTTGTTGTTGTTGTTGTTCAGCACATTCCCTGCATAGTGGGAACACCAATCGGCCCTTCACTGTTCGCATTGGGAGCAATGGGCGTGGCCATTTCCAATTGGTTGTTGTTGTCGGACCGGCGGCGGCTGCTGCTGCTGTTGCGGGTTGGCCCCGGGGTGGAAGCACCCGACAAAGGAGGAAGCCTTTGAATGGATTCTGGTGGGCATGGCGCCATGGCATTGGGGGCACTGCTGCATTGGTGAATTGGTCGGGTGTGAGCACTTGGGGATGGCCGAGCGGAAATGTCCGGTACTTCATCACGAATGGATACAGCGAGACCTGTTTGTATATGGACGTATGTGTATGTGTATACAAGAAAATGTGTGGAATACAATGTCCAGGACTCGAATTTCCTCGGCCACTGAACACACATATTTGAGCACAAACGGCTCCACACGTCCACCGAACAGCGCGTGTTTGCGCAAATCCAACGGCCCGGGCAGATGATGATGCTGGGCCTGGGCATACAGCGTGCGGAGCCGCTTGTTGCCGGCCAACATTTTTGCCCATTTACAGCCCCAGATTTCCCGCACCTCGAAACCGTAGCGGTGCTCCAGCTCCCATGTTCGAAGCTGGGTCCTGGCATACAACTGTTCCGCACTCTGTCCCCCGGCCAACTGCATTTGACGATCGGGGAAACAGGTGGGGCAGCCTAAAGACACACATATTCACTCAAATGTAAAAAAAAAACAAGAATGGACCGTGATAAAAACAGCCGTGGAACTCAATGGCCAGAGGCCGGAGAGGTGGTTGCCGTTGCAGAAAGCCGTCCAGGCGAATGCCCGTATCCTCCGCCACCCGATGTTCACCAATGCTCCATTGGGCCGTTTGGATGTGCACGCCGCCCAGCTCCCTTTCCAACACCCAAAAGAATCGCTGGGATTCGGCACTGGCCCGGCGGCCACGGAGGAAACCGCCTTCCGGCGTATGATGCACACGATTGGCCAGCAGGTTGTTCTGCCGGAAACTGGCCAGTGTGAGGCCCGCAATCGTGCTTGCGGCATCAAATGGTTCAATGCCGCCCGCGCATTCACCAACCAGCTGGCGGAATTTGAGGCAAGCCTCGCGCAGAATGGTCACATCCTATAAAAAAATCCAAATCAGCAATAACAACACAACGCTGATTTCAAAAAACAAACTCACATTGGTGCAATACAGCAACAGCTGCTCACTCAGCACCCATCTCTGATTGGGTGCTCGCCGCTGCTCATCGCCGTACCATTGGATGAGGTGTTGGCGCTTGGCCGGCTTCATCCCCTCAGGCTCATACATGGCCAATGGGGGCAATCCCAGCAGCACCAGATGCAGATTGGCCCGACGAATGAATGCATAGGGGAAGTAGGGTTTGTCCTCCACCCCATCCAATCCCCATGTGGCCGGCAATGCGCCCAATGCGCAGCCCAGGAAATTGAGGCTGTCCTTCAGCACAATATCGCGTTTGTTGTTGCCGCCCAGCCGAAGCTGGTAAATCCTCAGCCCGGTGGTGATCAACTTTTGCGGTTGAATGGCCCTTTTCTGCAATTCTTCCAACAACAATATAATATCATAGCGGCCCTACATATACAAAAGGAGAGAGAGAAAATCACAATCATCAACAACATCAATAGCTTACCCCGTTGTGTGCAAGACAAATGGTGCGGGTGCCACGGGGGAAATGATCCAGCAAGAAATCCACGAATTGGGCCATCGGCTCACTCCACTCCACCGGTTGACCACCATCCGCCATAGGGCGTAGGCGAAATTGATGGAAGGCCAGCCGGCGGGCATTCAATCCATCTGCTGGCCATGGAGTGCCAGCATGCCGGCGTGTGGGATCCGCCGGCTGACACCATCGCCTCCGCGCTGCACTGTCCAATCGCCATGGGACCCCACAAAAACATCCGGGTGCTTGGCGCATCGGCTCCTCCTCCAGCCTCACTCCTGCCGCAATGCACAGCTCACAGATCACATCGGCACACACCAGCAGAGTATGATGGCGTCGTTCAATCATCAAATCCACATCATCATCACCATTGACTGCTGCTGCTGCTGGTGGTTGTGGCTCATCATCAATCAACTCGGTTTCCACATCCCAAAAGATGAATCTGACGGGCTTTCGACGTGGTTTTCGCCGACCACCACCACCCTCCATTTCCGCGCCTTCATCCGAGAGATAGTCATCATCATCATCATCATCATCATCATCTTCCATCGCATTGGCCCATTGCACTTGTTTGGTGAACACTTTGGGCTGGACAAAACAGGGCTGTTCGCTTGTATGTGGGCCACCACATCTTTCACACAAATCCGCAGCAGCAGCAGCCGCATCAACCAATTGGATGGCTGCAGAGAGAGAGAGAGAGAGAGATTATAAAAGGAAAAAGTGTGAACAACCATTTGGGTGAGGGCATTGATGAGCTGCTGCTGCTGCTCCTCCTCTCCCATAGCGCCAATACACCTGGTGACATTGAGCGCATTGATGGCGCAGTTCACAAAGTGGTGCATGGGGTCGGCCCCTACGGCGGTCATGTTCCCAACCCGGTGGAGCGGGATCAATGCGCTGGCGATGGGCAGCAAAACAGCCGGCATTTGGGAACACAAACCCACACAAGGGGCATCGAATGGTGGGTTGGCCCGCCTCCCTTCTGCACGGGAAACCGGCACCCCAACGGTAGCACAACAGACAAACCACACGACAGCCCTGGGGATGACGATGCCGGCTGACCGGGCCCTCACAATCGGGACACCATTCTTTGGCCTGAAAAAAATATATACGCATGAACATGTTTGTGTATACACTACTGACATTGAACAGCTGCTGTGGCTGTTGAATGTATGACCAATGGCCAGCACAACAGGCAATGGTCAGCGTGAATTGTGCCGGTGTGGGGCTCTTCCATGAAACGCGCCAGCCCCGCTCCCTCTCCAACATCACCAAGCGAACATGTTCAGGGCCGCCCAACTGGGCATTCAGCCATCGCTGCAGCCGTTGGGCATCGGCCACACCATAGCTGGGCTGCCCCAGGGGAATGCCGGCTTCGAGCATCAGCCGCTGGGCATTCTGCGCCCCAGCGGCTCCCCTCTGGCCCTCGGCCCATACCCGATAGACGGCATTGGGCAGATGGAGAAGGCGATGCCGCCGGTCGGCCAATCCCAGCACGATGGCACGTGCCAAACAGTCCGTCCCGCCCGGATTCACCACCGGCACCCAACTTTGGCATCGGGCAATGCCGGCAGCTTGGGCCCGTGCTTGGCCCATATCCTGCGCACATCCACCCGATGGACCGGCATCGCCATCTGACAAAACATTTTGAGATATGTTGGCCCCGCCCCCTCTCAAAACGATTGCTACTACTACTAATACTACTAACCGGCAATTGGCCAAACGGCGCACACCTTTGTGCGGCACGCCCCGTCAAAAATGTCCACATCATCGTATTCGGCAAGGAAACGCAGCAGGGCGGCCGCAATTGCTGCTGGTGTGTTTTGTTGGGGCGGCCGGAGGGGGATGTGAAAGGGGCGGGACCAGCCGGCCGGTTGGATGGCAAATGACAGCAGTTTGGGTGCCGGGCGCCCCGCCAACACTCGCTCCATCATTCGCCGAATCAAATGCTGGAGGAGGCGGTCCAAATCCAGCTCCACCTCATCATCATCCCCAGGGAGCAGACGGACGTCAACGGATTCGGATTGGGTGTTCCGTGACCGGGACGCCTGACGCTCCCATTGGCCCAGAATTTGGATGTGCGCATCCAGTATGGCATCGTCAATTGGCTGTTCTTCATCCTCCTCCTCCTCCTCATCAATTGATGATGATGAAGGCGATGATGGGGTACTGTGATCGGAGGATGATGATGATGAAGAGGCGGAGGATCGATTCATTCCAGCACCAAATTGCTCCTACAATAACAAATAAAAAAAATTTAAATAACACACAGTAATTCAGCTAATAGTTAATTGAAAAAAATTTTTGACCACGCCCTTTTTCACGACTAAGCTCCGCCCATTATGTTTTTGACTACGCCCCCTTTTCACGAATAGGCTCCGCCCATTATGTTTTTGACCACGCCCTTTTTACGACTAGGCTCCGCCCATTTGACCACGCCCCTTTTCACGACTATGCTCCGACCATTATATTTTGACCACGCCTGACCACGCCCCTTTTCACGACTATGCTCCGACCATTATATTTTGACCACGCCCCTTTTTTCACGACTAGACTCCGCCCATTATTGAACAGTGATAGAGAAAGAGACCCTCCTCTTTAATCTAAATGGACAAAGGAGTAAACTGGAGACCTAGTCTATCAAAAGAATTGGCGGAGTCTTTTGTGCGATTGATGGAAAAGGGGGCGTGGTCTAGTAGAAGTTTAGTAAAATCCAAAAAAATGAAGAAGAAATAAGTTTATTATTATTATTAAAAAAGAAAAACTAAAATATGAAAGATTTATTATTATTATTATGTTTGAAATAGTATTATTATGATTAAAAAATGCATATTATAATAATGGAAATAAAAAATGATTTTAATTGTCCAGAAATTCGATCAATTTTTTGTCATGTTCGATGTGCTCGGCTTATCCCAGTTTTCTTCGGCATCCAATTCCTCATCGAACAAAATTAAGCGGCTTTCGCCTTTGGCATATTCTTCCTCTTCCTCCTCCTCATTCTCCCTGTCCACCACCACCACCGGCGCCAATTCAAGTGTTTGTCTGCACACTGGGCATAAGGACGAGCGATCGGTCCATGACACAAAACATGTCTCACATAAACGATGTTGACATGTGCGAATTTGGATGAGGGGCCCCAACGTATTGAGCAACTCCAGACACACAACACAAACGCTTTCGTCCTCTTTGTCGGCGAACACCCGAGGGGTGGTCCAATGGGCATAGACAGATTCGGCTAAGAGGGGCGTTTCCAAATATGGGGCATTCAAAATGGCATCCAATGCCCGTTCCTCATCCTCCCGCTCCTCCCTTCTATCTTCCGCTTCTTCACGCCGCATTTGGCGTATCATCATGCGAATGCGCAAATCGGTGCCGTTATTGCCCTTTCTGCATGTGCGGATGGGACGAGGTGACTTAAAAAAAGGAAATTGTAACTAAAATCTACCCAGAAAAAACATAATTTCAAAAAAATAATAATTATAAAATTTTCATCCCGAAAAATCATTTATCAATTATTTGAAATAACGCACACACACACATACATAGTAGAAAATTGTATTAAAAAAAATATTATAAATTGGGGAACAATATTATTATTATTATTATTATTATAGAATTGGAAAAGAAATAATAATAATATTATTATTAATAATAATAAGATGGAATATGGAAAAATAATTGTATTAATAATAATAATAATATTATAATTAATTTGGGTGACCTGTAAATGAATAATAATAATAATAAATAATAATAATGAATGATTATTTTTAAGGGAACAAAAAAAGAGAAATTTTGGTTGGTTATTTTAATTCATGCCAAAAAAAATATCATTATTGTTATGTGGTGTGGTATTTTTTTGCGGTTTGAATTTTGCCTAACATTTTTTTCCTTCTTTCTTTCTGTCTATCCCAATTTGCCTCTTATTCACTTCTTATTCACCTCATATCCGGGTGCCTCTTCAGCTGATTGTTCGGCGGCGGCTGGCACATCATCATCATCATCATTATTGCCAGCTTCAACGGTTTCGGCCTCGTTCGCATTGTCCCCATCAATCGGAGGCTGTTGCTGTTCCACAATTTGGCCGCTGGCATTTGTCAAATCGTCAGCACCGCCACCACCATCACCAACAAATTTGTCAGCCTAAAAATAATTGGGAATTAAATTGAGGAGGGAAATGGCCATTTTTTTTTACCGGTGTCACATCCTGAATTTCATCATCTTCCATTTCGGCATTGTGCTGATGATGATGATATTGTTGCTGCTGCAGTTGATGGGGCTGAAGCCAGGCAAACATTGGACCTTCTAAATATTTTGAAATATTTTTTTTGAATATTTTTAAAAAATTACCTCGGAAAATTTTGGTGTTCTTATTGACCAGCGCTTGAAAGGGGAACGACCCCTTTCGCATATTCACCGATTGCTCTTTTGTCTTGGGGTCCACCGGCTGCGGCATCACAATCAAACCGACGGCACTTATGCGTTGGCCAGCCTTCAATGGCGCTATTTTTTCTCCCCCGTTTGCATGCCATCCGTACAGGTTCAACATATGCTCTCCGCCGCCGAAATGGACCAGAGCATTGAAGACAATTTCCTTTGATGTGTCCACTTTGACCGCATCACTGGCCACGATTCCCACCAATTTACTTAAAAAAATAACTTTAATAATAATAATAATAATCATAATTTACAATTAATAAATTTTCTTGTAATTTTATAAAAGATTAATTTAATTTAGAAAAATTCTGTAAATCATATATTTAAGAAATCCCAAAAGAAAATGAATATCAATTTTGAATTCTACATGTTCGAAAATTTAAAAAAAATCAAAAATTCCATGTCAATCCGAGAATATACAAATATATTTTTTTTTATTTGAACCAGTTTGTAAACCAATTATTGCGCAAATCGTAAAATGAATATTATTATTTTTTTAAAATTCTACAAGTTCGAAAACCCAAAAAAATCAAATTCCAGACCGAAGAATTAATTTATTTACAATTTTTTTATTATTAATATTATACAATATTATTAGGCCCTTATTAGGCCATTTTTTGTTTTTCCCCACCTGATGTACATGTCCTTGGTCCATCCCATCCATAACCACGCAACATTTGTCAATCCGGACGTTTGGAATTGGGGGACTTCGGCAATTCCCTCTGGGGTCAGTTTTGCGCGATCTTCATTGTAATTGGCCAAAATTCTTTTGCGCACTTCCTCCGGCAATCCTCTCACATCCAATTCCAAAACATCGTCGTCTTCTTCTTCTTCTTCATTGTTGCGTCCCCCTCCTCTTCCTCCTCCACCTCCAAAATATTGTTGTTGTTGTTGTTTCAATGTTGGTTGTTGTTGTTGAGGGCGCGTTACCAATACCATGCTGCTACCGGTGCCGCCGTCGCCGCCGCCAATCGCCCCTGACATTTGTCCCTGTTGTTGTTGTTTCAGTTGTTTGTTGAACCGACGTGTTTGTGCCCCTCTCTTCTAAATATATAGAAAATTATAAAAGGTAAATAATAATAATAATAATAATGAAATAATAATCATATAAAAATATAATAATAATAATTTATGCATTTAATAATAATAATAATAATTTGTATAAAAAACCCACCTGTGGTGATTGATCCACTGCCAACATTCCACCACCAATTTGTTGTTGTTGCATTGGCAAAGGCGGCATAGGAATTTGCATCATCATTTGCGGCGGAATCGCCATGCCTGCTGGGGGCATCATCATCATCATGGGTGCTGCTGCTGCTGGAGCGCGTTGTGGAGGGAATGGGCCCGCAACAAATGGAATTAATTGTTGTTGTTGATTTGTCGCTGCCCAAAATGGCGGTTGTTGTTGGAGGCCCATCATTGGCGGAATTTGTTGCCGATCAGTGCCCAAAATGTGGGTTAAATCGGTATCAGATTTTCGCTTTCCACTTTTGTTGTTGTTAGATGAAGAAGTCATTTGTTGTTGATGCTGTTCTTGATTGCGTTGAATTGTGATTGAATTGTATTTTTCTAAAAAAATTAAGAGAAAATTAATTAGTTGGAAAATGAATGTTTATGTGGAATTAAATGCTAATGGGGGAGGAGTGGGAGGCCGGAACAAACTTGGGGATTGAAAAAAGTGGAATGTGGAAATAAAGATGGGAAAGGGCGGAGCAAAAAAATTGTGGCCAAGCAGCCGATCGCCGTAGCATTGTGGCCAAGCAGCCGATCACCGTATCGTGCCGCCGCCCTTTCCCATCTTTGTTTCCATATTCCACTTTTTTTTCAATCCCCAAGTTTATTCCGGCCCCCATCCCTCCCCCATTAGCATTTTCCCCTTTCAATTGTCAATAAATTGGAATGCATACTTCTACGACCTTTTTCCCATCTTTGTTCACCCCATTTTCCCTTCTAAGTATTTTTTGCCATTTTCCTTTCCAACAATTTTCCGACCCATTTTCCCTTCTAAGTATTTTTTGCCATTTTCCTTTCCACCACTTTTCCGAGACATTTCCGGCCAAAAGCCAGGTACGGATGGAAAAATGACAAAAAAATTGGAAGGGAAATTGAGCAAAAAAAGAAGGGAATGGTCGTAGATCTATTTGTGGCCGATTCTTCCTATTGTTTTACCTTTTTTCCGCATTTTGATTTTATCCGGAGGCAAACTTGCAAAGTCCATTTGCCATTTTGTATCATATTCGGACTGTAAATGTGTTTGAAAAATTATAAGAAGGAAATATGGGTTTTTTTACCATAATGTATGGCAGCAAATTTTTGGGAATATGGAGGAAATGGTCGAGCAATTCACCGGCACAAAATTCACAATTCCGGGGATATGTCCAAATAAAGAATTTGCCTAAAATTTATAAAAAAATTATTATTCCAAAAAGTAGCCAATTATAGTAGCGAAAAAAAGATTTGTTTTTTTGCTTTTTTCTAAATGTGTTTACAATAGATAGAATAGACTAATTCCCTCTCTCCATCCACGTCGAATTTAATTATTAAACTGTCTTTCAAATAGTCGAAATTTGTTTTAATTTGAAATTAGTGACATCCAAAATAATACGGTATAAATCACTCACCTAATAATAAATCTGCAACATTGAAATATTTGGCCAATGCGGGAATCATGCCTTCAAAGTGTTATTCGGGCGCAAAATAGCCAAATCGATGCCAAGTATATAATTGTAAATAAATTTGACAGAATTTTTTCTGTCTTTTTACCTAATTAAATTCAATGCATAATTTTAGTAGAATTATGGAAAATGTAGATTGGAAAAGTTGATTTTGGGTCAAATTGAGAGAGAGAGAATCCATAATTTGCCTTCAGCAATAGGAGAAGAGAATATATTTGTTCCATTAATTTCCCATATTCGATTAAAAAGTTGATTTTTGGTCAAATTGTGAGAGAAAATCCATAATTTGCCTTCAGCAAATAAAGAGGAATTTTTTCTGTTCCATTATTATTATTATTTATTTTCCAATTGCCCCGAATATGAGAGAAAGGGCAAAAATTGGTTTCATTTCCCATCAGTGTCTTTTTGGAAAGGGAATTGGAGAGAAACCTATTGCTGTCTTTTTTCTCCAAATTTTGGATGCTCTAGAGTGCGGCGCGGCAATATTGTTTTGCGAGGGGAAGTGGAGAATATGCAAATTAATGTTTAGGGTTGCCCCTTAGAATTTGAAAGAACTTTGGGCAAAAAAATTTTGCGAGAAGGAAGAAATCAAAGATTAGTGGAGAAATATAATTTGGGAAATATTTCCCTATTTTTTTTGTTTTAAAATGTGAATTGGATTGTTAGGTTTTGTTTTGGTAATTTTATTATTTGTAATATAAGAAATTGTATTTTCTGTTCAAGAAATTTACTAAATTATTCTTTTCTACCACTAGCAAGAGATTACAAAATAATCTGTGAATTATTGTTTTCCCTTATTGGAAATGAATGGAACAGAAATCAATTTGCCATTAAGACATCTTCATTTGCGAGCAAAAATTTGAGGATGAATAAAATAGAAGTAAACTTGCCTTTAGAATCTATGTAAACAAAATTTTGGGAATAAATGGAACATAAATATGTGGGACAATTTCTAATGAATAGCCCACTCTATTTGCCTAAGATAAGAACTATGTCATATTACCATTTGAGGCGATTTTTGATATCTGATGGAATAGGAGTAGAGGAATATTAAAAAGTGTCCTATAGGTTTTGGCTTCTGCGAAACGAAGGTCATTTCACTAAAATGTCGCTGTTCCAAGCCAAGTACCATTTTTGTGAACAAAAGGAGCATACAGTAAAAGAGGCAATTTTCTTTGACGGATTTTTCCCCTGCGCCCGCGAAAAGTTGGAATCAACGATTACCTATTGGCTTCATTTTAGCGCAATAATGTACAGTTTTGTGCTATTTTCTAGATCTTTATCTCATTTTTTTAACAGGGACTTCCCTGTATAAAAACCAAAGATATGGCCATATTGTAGTCACATTCCAGCGAGTCTAAAATGGTCATAACTTTCTTATTTTTGTGTTTTAGGCAAAACCAAGCACTGATTCGTGTTCCGCTCATCAAGGCGCGTCGAATGAGCTATAATATGTACAAACTAAAATTTCGAAAATTTTCAACCCATAGGGGGGACCCTTCACTTTTTCAAGATTTTTTGAAAAAATCGGTTAATTGGCCTGAAACCTTTTTTCCGCGCCCTAAAATTACCTATAACACTGATCTAATACACAAACATACAGTTTTAAACATGTTTTATGAGAAAATTTTTGGTACCCATATTCCAAATATTTACCGTGAGCCGTTTGTGGGGAATACTGATAAGAATAAGAATACAAAAAATTTGTGTGCCGAATGTGAAATGCTCCTTACCAAATTTAAAATTGGTGACAAATGCGCGCAATCCTTGGTCCCCAAATGGAATGGCTGACCCTGAGAACCAATGCTGGATCCAATGATGTCCCCGCGCTGACAATTTTTGTTCATCCTTTTCATATTTTGGTCGCAAAAAGACGGGCAAATGTGTCCAATTTATCAAATCCCGACTGACAGAATGGCCCCAATGCTGAGCTTCCCTATGTGTGAAAAATTTGGAATTATTAAAAATTTTAAATAAATTTACAAAAATTGGAAAAAGAATAATATTTAATTTATGAAAAATCTTTGAGTTAATTTGGCCATTTTTATCCATATTATTTATTTAAAATTAATTCAAAAATTATTTTTTAAATTTTAATTCATTGGAATATACAATGTTGGACTAAATTTATTGCCAATATCCACGATATTATGATTTGGCACATGCTGGTAGAAAACATGATAAAATCCATCATTTGTACTGCAAATTAATTAGAAAAATTAATTTTTTAATTAATTAATTTTTTTTAATTTTTTTTGTTAATTAAATACTTTAAAACTGCCTATAATCAAATTATGACAAAATTAATTTATTGTCAATAAATGACATTTTTTCGAATTTTCTGTAAAATTAATAAGGAAAAAATTATTTTTAAATTGGTTAATTTTTTCATTTTATTTAAAATTTTTATTTGCTAGTTAGTTCGAATTTGTATCAATAAAATAATTAATTTAATATTTTTATGCTCAATTTTAAAATAGATATGACCGTGTAAAACCATTCGGCTCGTTTAACCAGCCCAACGGGCTTCGAAGATGAAAACTGTATTGATGAAGATTTTGATGGTGTTTTGCCTTATCCCGGATGAATGCCGGTCGAATGCCTTCTGTTTTCACCTTAAAATATTGTTTTTTTTATTAATGTGATTTTAGGAAATTCACACCGTTTTATTCTCATACACATAAATATAGGAAATTTCGGTGTTCTCTTTAGACCAAATCAGCTGAAAAGATTGCCTTTTTTGTTTTGGCACATTTTTGACATGAATTGAAAATTCTTCCAAGTGAAAATTTTTTGTCTCCAATTGGACGAATTCAAACCATTCATGAATTGCAGTGGAATGAATCATCAATCGTGCCGATTTATTTCCAACCGATTCTGACGTTGATAAATGAAGAAGTGATGGCGAAAGATACAAATTGCCTGGCTGTAAATAATTCGAGAAAAATAATAAATTTTATTTTAATTAATAAAATTAAAATAATAATTTTTATTAATTATTTATAATTTTTTTAAACGTTTATTTTATTTATTGATTAAATTTAAAATATACAATACATTTTCCGGATGTTTTGCCCGCATCCAAACATGAATAATTGAATCATTTTCCAATTGAATTTCTACAATTTCCTTTCCCGCTTAATTTTAATAAAATAAATAAAAAATATTAATTGACTTATATAATTTAATGGCCATTAAATAATAAAAAAATATAAAATAAACATACCACTAATCACAAAAATTTGGCAGAATAAAAAGGCCAAAATAAAATGTGCAGAAATTTTTTTGAAAAAAATATTCATATTTATTCTGATATAATAATTTTAGTTAATTAGATGATTTATGTCGTGTTACGACATTTGCGGCCGCGACATTTGCGGACGAAACCGTCTGGTGCTGAAGGTGGTAAATCTGCTGTGGCAGTGTTCTTATTAGTATTTTATTAAGCATAAAATTAGCTACAAACTATCAAAAACATTAGGCAATATTTAATATTCACCGAGTTATGGCTAAAAACGGCCAGAAACACAATTTTAATTAAACTAACGGTTTTTTGGCCATAAATCTGTGAATATCTAACATTGGCCAATGTTTTTGATATCATTTTGTAGCTAATTTTATGCCTAGTAAAATGCTATAAACAATGCCAAGTAACTTTATCACAACCGGCACTAGACCGTTTCGTAAGCAATTGTCGCGTTCGCAAATGTCGTACAGCCAAATTTATTTTATCAGGAATGTCATTTTTCGTTGGGGGCAAATACCATTTTTATGAAGCAATATTGCTTTAGTTGTCCTTCGAATACCAAAACGCGCATATATGGATCCGAAATTGATTTTTAAGAGAATATTGTTGACAATATAGCGCAATTCCTTCTTTCTTTTCCACTCCTAAAAATTTGGGCGCCCAATTTTTGGGCATATATTTTTCTTTTTGGCTTTCCCAAATTTCCCTCAATAATATCCATTCCATCATTGTTCGAAAAGTTTCGCTTGATCAGCTCATTCTTGGCCTAACTCAAAATAAAATTCAAATTTTTCTTTCTTTCATGTTTTCCCCAATTTAATTCCACCTGTTTGCCCCAATTTAATTCCACCTGTTTGCCCCAATTTAATTCCACCTGTTTGCCCCAATTTAATTCCACCTGTTTGCCAAAAAGATGAAAATTAATTCAATTGATTAATTGAATTTTTAATATAATTTTTCCTTCCAAATAATTTTGTGAATTTTTTGGAAATTTAAAAATATGGTACTAGCGCGTTTCACTTAAATGGTTGTATTTGGGAGTTTCACTTAAATTTGTTGTTTATCCTCATACCGGTATTTCAATTTAGAGAGCTTATACCAAAAAATTGATGTTTTCGGATTCAGCATGTTGGAAAACCCCTAAAACCAGTTTAAAAACATATATTTATAAATGGCAAAGACATTGCTTGTTTGAAAATAGATGTTAAATTATAAAATAAAAACATTTTTGTTTTAAGTGTTTTAGCAAAGATAATTTATGTTTTTAAACTGGTTTTAGGGGTTTTCCAATATGCTGAATCCGAATCATTGGTTTTTTGGCTTAAGCCCTCTAAATTGAAATATTAGGAGATCAATTTAAGTGAAACACGCATTTCCGACCTTTTTAAGGTGAACGCGTAAACACATAAAAATATAAAATCATTTAAAAATTTCAATTATGGTGAATTATTAAGAGCATAAAAAAATATATAAATAATTAACCATATAGAAATTAAATCAAAAATTAATAAAAATGGCTTTTTGGCTTTATATGTGTGTCTTTGCCCACTGAAAGATTTCTTTGTTTTGACCTTTGAATTTGAAAGGCAAAATTATGAATCGAAAATTAAAGCACTAAATGTTTGGGTAATTGCTCTGGGCTCATTATTCGAAGAAAATAATTACAAAGTAAAAAAAGAGATTTGCCAATCACGTGAATAAAACATTGCCAAGGGTGAATGAAAATTCAAAAATTATTTTGAATAAAAGAGAATTCTCAGAGTCTATTAAAAACTAAAACAAAGACTCATTCTCCTCCAATAAAATTTCATTTCTTTTTATTTTGATAAGGAGTATTCATTTATTTGCCTGTGAGGCAATTTTGCAACAAATACAATAAATTTTTCAATTTTTCAAATTTTAATCTACCATTGGCATTTGATTTCACCATTTTTATTCAAAAATTTAACCATAAAATGATTCCATTATGCACAAATCTTCTTTTCCCATCCCAAAAATTGCCACAATACAATGCTCATTTTGTCCCACCTGAATGAATGGCTATAAAAAGAGGCAAATTTCATTATGTCTTTGTCTTCTTATTTATTTTATTATTCCAAAAATTCCATTCCTCCATCTTTAATTTACAAATCTTTTTTATATATTATTCGAAAAATTTATAAAATTTACAGAAAATAGCAAGCAATTTTATTTAAAATAAAAAATGGAACAACAAAACGATCAAAATAGTTTAGTAAATTGGTTGAGGAAATTCAGAAAAAATGGCCGAAATTATATTAAGAAAATTACAAAATTGGAAGATGAAAATCGTGAATTAAAGGATAGAGTTGCAAAATTGGAAGTTAAAAATAATGAAGGAAATAATGAAATTGTTGAATTGGAAACAAATTCATCGAAAAAGGTATAAAAATTTTTGAAGGAAAATTTTAGCCGAAAATGGCCTGGTAAGGGAAAATATAGGGGAAAAAGCCGAAAATGGCCCGGTAAGGGAAAAAAATTTAGCTAAAAATTGCCCGATAGAGGAAAATATAGAGGAAAATTTTAGCCGAAAATGGCCCGGTAAGGGAAAAAAATTTAGCTAAAAATGGCCCGGTAGGTGAAAATATAGGGGAAATTTTAGCCAAAAATTGCCCAATAGAGGAAAATATAGGGGAAAATTTCAGCCAATTATAAAATAAGGACGAATAGGAGCTCTGATGTATAACATCACTTTTTGGTAAAAATGAAAATATTAAACAATCTAAATCAGAATTATTTTTATTCTTTAAATTTTTTTGTTTTTACTTTTAATCTGAACTTTATGATATATAAGAGACTTAACGCATTTTGTCACACAAATCAAAATTGTTTATATTCTGAAAATATTAAAAAATATTAAATTTAAAAAAAAACTCTTTCTAAACTAAAAATTATTTTAATTATATTTTTAGACTATAATTGCGTTCATGCAATTTTGACAGTTCCGTCTTTCAATTTGGCTCTCAATAAGCCGACAATTGCCTTCTATTTTGAATCGCAGATCCTCAATAAATGGGATTGGTAAATTAATTCAATTTTAGAATATTAAATAAATTTAAAAGCCAAAAATATTTAATGAAACTTTTAATTGATTAATAATTTATATTTTATTCAGGAATTATGACATTATTATTGGTTTTTGCTTTAAACAATTTGATTTGGATTTTGGAAGGATTGCTTGGATGGCAAAAAAAATTCAATTGGAATTGGTCAGAAACAAGGAATAGTGATTGATGGATTCAATATCGAATTAAAAAATGGCTATGGATCTTTCATGAAAGACGATTTTATTGGAATTGGCATAATTCACCTGCCAAATTCCAAAATGGAATGTTTTTCCACGTGTAATGGAAAATTGCTGGGTAAAATAATTTAAAATAAAAATTTTAAAATTAAAAGACAAAATTAATTTTTTAGGAAAAGCCAAATTGCCATCGAAATTTGACCAACATGAAATTTTCCCAACTTTCGAATTGTGCGATCATAGTGAGACACAATCCGTTCGAATTTTGGAAAGGACAAATGGCAATTCAAGGATTTCAAAAATGTTCTTGAATAAGGAATTTGAGAAATGACAGCAATAAACTGTAAAAATAAGAATGATTCAAAAACATTTCAATTGTTTTTTTTAAATTTGTATTTATTCCTTCTATAATTTTACAATTATTTTCCTATAATTTTAATCTGTCAATTTATCAATTTTTTGATTACGCAACTATTCATTCATTTTCTCTTAATTAATTTACATTTTTTATATGTCAGAAACATTCAACAATCACATTTAATTCATTTCATTTTTTTAGCTTCTGAATTTACTCGAAACTTTTGATGGGAAAAATATTCCCTATTGCTTATTAATTCTATTATTTTCCCTCAAAATATTATTTAAATATATTTTCAATTTTTAATTATAATTATAAATAATTTTGATATCAAATACCAATCCAGCGGAAAATTTAAATACTATTGAAAATTGATACACTTATACTTATATTCTTCAGTTAAAAACCGCTTTAAAATAATATTAAATTCCATTTTTTTATCATTTGAGGGTATTATATATATAATATTTTTAAATTAATTTACAAATTTTCTTATTAGTCCTTTTACCATTGTTGACTTTCCTGTCGAACTTAATTCAATCCAAAAGAAAATTTATTTTTCTCTAGTTTGTAGCAAGCCAAGGCCATATCACTCGTGAAAAACAGCAGATCTTTTTGGGTGGCTTTTTTCTAGTGACCGGCGCTCCTTTCTTTATACGGATTATATGGGTCTCTTCAGAGGCCTAATGATAAAGGTCTATCTCTCGCCGGGTAGAAAACACATAAAACTATCGAATTCGATAAAATGCAATTTGTGCTCATTTGTGTCCATCATTTTTATCGGTTTTTTATCGGTCGATAAAAAAACCGATAAAATATATAATGTCATCGTTTTGGCGTTTTTTTTTGTGCCAAAGCATTATATTTCTTCTTTCTTTTTCTTCCCTCGCTTGCCCCTTTACCTGGCCCCTTTTGATTGAGCACAAATTAGGTGGCGGCTGCCCAATTTGTGGTTTGTGCCCATTTTGTAGTCGGCCGCCACCTAATTTGTGCTCAATCAAAAGGGGCCACAGGTGAAGGGGCAAGCGAGGGAAGAAAAAGAAAGAAGAAATATAATGCTTTGGCACAAAAAAAAAACGCCAAAACGATGACATTATATATTTTATCGGTTTTTTTATCGACCGATAAAAAACCGATAAAAATGATGGACACAAATGAGCACAAATTGCATTTTATCGAATTCGATAAATTTATCGAATTTCCGCACCATGGCGCCGGTCACTACTTTTTTCCCCCATACAAAGCCGTGTGTGTCTAGTGTCTACCCTTTCTATTACCCAATATTTTTATTTATGGTCACTCACCGGCGGATGGGGTCTACAGTCTAGACCCAAATGGCGTTTGGCTTTTTTACCCTTTGGATCTATTTTCTGGCTGAGGAGCCCTTGCAGGATGTTGCCGTTGACCGTTTCCCTTTTTCTTACGGCCTAATGGGTATTGGCTGACTGCGGCCGCCTATTGGCTGAGGCAAATATGCCCCTCCCCCTTACCATATTTCCACTCGACCATCGAGCCAATTCCATCTTTTCCAATAAAAAAATTTATTTCTGTCTGTTAAAGCCGTTGCCGAATCGGTTCTGCGCCCAATAGTGTTTCGCTTCTTCCCTCTTCTTTTTTTCTATTAAAAATGTAACCAAATTGGGCCAAAGCAGCAGTCAAAATCATCCTCAACAATATTCCCACAAAATTCATTTCACATTTTATCTCAAATTCATCTAGTTTAAACTTTTTTGCTAAATTTTTTAAATAATGCAAAAATTCAAAATCTCTCTTTTTTTGGTCAGTTTTTCCTTTCCTGTTATTTCGACCATATACCTAAAGTTCCCTCCTTCTTTTCATTAAAAATTCTCAAAATCCCATCCCTCCATTATTTTTTGCCCCTCATTCTTTCTTTCCTCCCTCTAATAATGTAAATTCGCGGTTAGCCGCCTTTTGCGGACCCGTCTTTTTGCGGACGAAACAGTTTGGTGTCGATGGCGGTAAAGTTGATATGTCATTCTTTATACCATTTTATTGGGCATAAAAATAGCCACAAAATGACATCAAATTCATTGGCCAATATTGGGTATTCGCTGAGTTATGGCCAATAAACCGTTGGTTTTAATTAAAATTGTGTTTCTGGCTGTTTTTTGGCCATAACTCAGCGAAATACCCAATATTGAGCAATGAATTTGATGCCATTGTAGCTAATTTTATTCCCAATAAAATGGTATAAAGACTGCCTCATAATTTTACTGTCAACGGCACCAAACCGTTTCGTCCGCAGAAGACAGTCCGCAAAAAGCATAATACCAAATTCGCCAACAAAATTCGAGTTCTTTTTCTACTAATTTATTTACTCTATGTTTGGCGAATTCGTCCACTTTATTCCCAATTCAATAAAATTATTTTTGAGAGAAACCTAGCCTTGAAGGCTCGTTGGCGTCCTTTTTCAAAATATGTTCTTCCTTATCTTATCTTCATTCCTTCATTTTGTTTTGGGCACCATCCATTCAACCTAAAAAAGGGAGGAATATGGAGAGGGGACTGCTGGGCCATTGCGCAACAGTGGACGCCACCGATGCCAAAGATGGCGTTGGCATTCTTCCTCCCTTCCTCTCTTTCTCTCTCCATTCTCCCCCATTTCCCTATTATGGCATTTTTTACATGGCCATTGCCAGTGGCCACTCACTAATATGTTCCATCCCTTCCCTCTCCACTAAATTACTGCTAAACAGCAGCAGAAGCCACCAGCATATATTTTGGGCGGGACGATGGCTTGTTTTTCTAAACCACCCAAAAAATTGTGTGCCCGTCAAAAAAATCACCCAACACACACATTCACTTCCACTTCCCTTATTTGCCACTTTCGATGGCCCAAATAACCCTAGCCAATTGCCTCTTTTGCATTTTGCCCTTTATTCCTCCATTTGAATTTTTTGGCTAATTCTTACTTATTAGGCTAGGGGCATACTGTATTTTTTGCTTTAATTTTTCCCTGACTGATCCATTTTTGCAAAATTTTCATCTTCCGGAGGCAGTTTTGATCTGATTTTTTGGGCAATTTTTTGATAAAATTTTTCCTTAATTGGATATTTTTTTTGTTAGATTTTTCGCACTCTTCGCCCTCCATCGTAAAAATTTTTGATTTTGCAAAACATGGCAAATTCTTCAATTACCTTTCTCTCTCATTCCCCCAAGCAAATATCTTTTCTTTTCGGAATTCGCACGAAATTTTTTTAATTAAATTTTGCCAATATTTTTCATGGTAATATAACTCACAAATTGACCTTCACAATTAAAAAACATTCCATTTTCGTATTTGGCCCGACTAATTAATTAAATGCCAACCATAATACCCCATCTTGAGTAATTTTATTATAAATTACCCACAATTTCTTTGTTTTATGCTAAATAGAATTAATCATAATCAGCAGCTGCTTGAGAACAAAATTACTTTTTATTTTTGATAGAATCAAAAATGCCATTCCTCTATCCTATTATTTCTCTTTAAATTGGCTGCCATCCTCCCGCCCTTCTCTCCAAAAATTGCGCAAATGCCAATTCTAGCATTTCCCTTTTCATTTGGCCGCAATTCTCCCCTTCCAAAAAATTGGCCGCCTCCCGTCCTTATCCCACAAAAATTGCGCAAACCATTCTTCAATAATTTCCCTTCCAAAAAAGGCCGCCTTCCTCCTGCCCTTCTCCAAGAAATTGCGCAAATGCCGTTACTCCTATAATATTCCTTTTCAATTGGCCGCCTCCTCCCCTTCCAAAAATTGGCCACCATCCTGCCGCCTTTCTCCTCCAAAAATTGCGCAAATCCCTATCTTCTACCCTTTTCATTTGGCCGCAATCCTCCCCTTCCAAAAAAATTGGCCACCGTTTTCCCTCCCCTTCCAAAAATTGGCCGCCTCCTCCCCTAAAAATTGCGAAAAATGCCATTCCTCAATAATTGCGCAAATGCCGTTACCCCTATAATATTCCTTTTCATTTGGCCGCCGTTTTCCCTCACCCCTCCAAAAAATTGGTCACCATCTTCCCCCTTCCAAAAAATTGCGGAAAATGCCATTCTCAATAATTTCCCTTCACTTGGCCGCCATTCCTCCCGCAGCCCCTCCTCCCCCACCTTCCAAAAAAATGGCCGCCATCCACCCTTCCAAAAATTGCGGAAAATGCCATTCTCAGTAATTTCTTTTTCATTTGGCCGCCTTTCTCCCTTCCCAAAAAATTGGCCGCCATCCTCCTGCCCTTCTCCCCCAAAAATTGCGCAATGTTCCAAATGGAAAATCTACAGTCCACGTTCTATGTAAAGATAAAATGAAGAAAAATTCTTTTTCCTTTAAGGCTAAATAACAGTTTTTATGAAATGCCCCATCAAAATTTGAATTTCTTTACATTCTCCTAAATAATAATTATCTCCCCCAATGACTCTTGTTTTCCTCATATTTTCCCTCGGCAGACCTCAGTTTTTGGCATTGGATTCTCTTTATCCATTAAAAACAATTTCCTTGATTAAGCCAAAAGAAAAAAGACATAAATTCCAATCTTGATTGTTTTGATTGGAGAACGCTTTCCGTCAATTTTTATTTCTTTAATTTTTTCACTTCCATCGGCTAGCCGTCTTTTGCGGACCAGTTACTTGTGGATTAATCAGTTTGGTGCCGCTGGCGGTAAGTTGATGTAGAATTTGTTCAGAGCACTTTATTAGGCACAAAATTAGCTGCAAAATGGCATCAAATGATTCTGCCAATGTTGAATATTCGCAGAGTTATGGCCAAAAAACAGCCCAAAAACATAATTTTAATAAAACCAATGGTTTTTTGGCCATAAATCGGTGAATACAAAATATTGATCAAAGCTTTTGATATCATTTTATACTAATTTTATGCCTAATAAAATGCCATAAACAATTCCACATCAACTTTACCGCCAGCGGCACCAAACCGTTTCGTTCGCAAATGGTGGGTCCGCTAAAGGCGTAATACGCTTCCATCCCCTCTTTTATTTTAGTTGCTAATTTTAAATTTACCGCTGGGCATGGCCACAATTTTTCCATCCAATTTTTTGACTTTGCCATCATCGTTATCCAAAAAAATCGGTACTTATGTATTATCTGGGTGCGGATTCCCATCCCCACCCCCAAAATCAACTTAAGTTACTACCAAAATTGGTCAATCACATAAAATTTTTCATCGTTATTGGGCAGAAAATTTTAAAAGAAATTCGAATAAAATATATTTTCTAGAATTAATTTCAAAGAAAGTCCGAGAATGAAAAATCCGTCTTAATTTAATAGAAAATTGACATTCAAAAATATTGCCGGGATTGTGTAAAATCCGTCTTAATTTAATAGAAAATTGACATTTAAAAATATTGCCGGGATTGTAATCCGTCTTAATTTAATAGAAAATTGACATTCAAAAAATATTGCCGGGATTGTGTAAAATCCGTCTTAATTTAATAGAAAATTGACATTCAAAAAATATTGCCGGGATTGTGTAAAATCCGTCTTAATTTAATAGAAAATTGACATTCAAAAAATATTGCCGGGATTGTGTAAAATCCGTCTTAATTTAATAGAAAATTGACATTCAAAAAATATTGCCGGGATTGTGTAAAATCCGTCTTAATTTAATAGAAAATTGACTTTCAAAAATATTGCCGGGAATGAAAAATCCGTCTTTTAATTCAAAAAAAATTTGACTTTCGAAAATATTGCCGGAGTAATAATATGCGAAGTGTCGGTCGATAGAAAATAGCTTTATTCTGAAATGGAAATAACAATTGTGGTATTTGGGGAATTAGGGCTAGATTGAGGAAGAAAATGAGACAATGACAAGGAAAATGGGGAGCTTAAATAGTGTCGCTCCGGGGCCAAATTTATATTGGGGAGGGGGCCAAAATCCGCTGGCCGGGAGGTCCGAATTTTTCCCCGCCTCGGGAGGGGACCGGAGTGGACATGGATGCCAGTTTAAGACCATTTGGGGTTCAACGGGGCTCCATCCAATCAATGGAGGGGATTGGGTCCCTGGAAGGAACGGCGGGGGACTCAATTCGAAAGGGGGAAATGGATGAATTTGGGGGGACAAAGGGGGATGTGGATTGGGAATTGAGAACTTGGGGGATTTTAGAGAAAGGAAGTGGGGGATGAGTGGAAATGGATGAGTGAGTCTTACATCGACTCTGGCGATTTTCCCCTATGCTTTTTCCCATTAATGTTCCCTCGAAATATTCCCTCCCCTTCTTTAATAATTATTTAATTAACATTTATTTATCCAATCCGCCGCGCCGCAAAATGTGCCACATACAAAATGAATTTGATCAAAGAAAAGGGGGGAAAAGGGGGGGGAAGGGACAACATCGAAAATTAAAAAGAACAAAAATGGATGGGGGGGGGGGCTGCTCGATCAAGGAGACATTGCAATCCGCCACTCCTTTTTGGGGCCAAGGCAAGAATGGAGGGATGGAGGCCGGCTGGTGGAGTTGGTCGAAGTCGGTGGCTGGCCGGTGGTGGTGGATGATGAACTGCAAGTGAAGGGGAATTTTTTGGTTGCATGATGAGGCCGGAGGGGAAAGGGGAGGGGCGATGGCTTATTGGCTGAAAATAACCATCCAACAAATCGCTTTTGGAAGCGACAAATAGTATTATTACAATATGAAATAGGGACAATAGAGAACACAGTATATTACAATAATACAAAACAACAATATACAGTACAATACAAAACAATCAATCTCATCTCATTATACACCGGGAATGAAAAATCCGTCTTTTAATTTAATACAAAATTGCTTCGAAAATATGGTCATTTTTAATCTACAAATGCTAATCTAAATTTGGCCTGACATCGCAAAAATTTATACTGTAAAAAATTCAAATTTATCAACGATAATTACAAAGCACTAAAATAATTAAGCTTCTTTCAATGATTTCCGCTTTAATTCAATCTGCCCCACCTTACTTTTTAATACAAATTTATTCATATGCAGAATTTAGGATTAAGGTTTTCCATCAAAGTAAAAAATCAAGATGATAAAAATTGGCTTGATCTCTTCCTTTTTTATATAACAATTTTATAATAATATTTGTCTTTTCCATTCCAATTCATCGTCATCGCTCATCAGTTAACAACTAGTAATCCAGGTTTGAACAATGAATAAATCAAATTTCATCATTGATTCATTTTCCTTTCTATTTTTTTTATCATATTTGGACCAATCCATTGGACCAACGCGTTTCGCTATAACAATTCCCATATCTTCTCGCTTATTTCTAGAGAAATACGAATCGGATTAAATGTATTCATTTTTTTAAGAATATTTAGGTAAATATAATTTGTTAGCATTCTTTATTAATCAAGATGCAACAATTGAAAACTATAATATTATTTATCTTCATTGTTCATCTTGCCAAAGTTGAACCAAATCCTCTAAATGCTCTTCCTAAAATTGGGCCTAAAATTTGGCATGCAATTAACTTGGTCTATAGAAGTGCAAAAGTATACTTGGCAATAAATTCTGACATGGAAGCTAGAATAAATCTCAAAGCAGGCGATGAAATTGGACGTATTGGAACGGGATTGTTAATGGAACATCCTGATCCTGAAGAGCAGAAAAGTAAAATTTTTAATTATAAGAGAGTATGTTTTATTTATCGAAAATTTTTTTGTCAAGATTTTTGTCAAATTAATATTACTTTTAAAAAATATATGTATAATTTTCATAGGTGAATTTTCTTGGCCTATATTGATCAAATCTAATACCTCCGAATTTTCATTTGATGAATATGATGTTACAATAGGACCAAGCAGATTTTTTGCTTTATTGGAGGTGCATGAACATCGTAAAATTGATCGTTGTTGCTATCAGGGTGAGAATTTATAAATTAATATTTTAAAAAAAAATTCTTACAGATGAGGATGGGAAGACAAATTATTTTTGGAATTATTCAAGCATACACATTCTGCTAAATCATACGCAAATTATTCCGCCAGGCAAACCAATCTTCATTTGTTACATATGCTCTTCTGATAATTGGTACTTTTTTATATGTTTAAAATAGAATTCTTAAAATTTAATGATGTGGTTGTTTATTTTTTCTGAATTTTTATTTAAAAATTAGCATAAAATCTCGGATTAGAAGGAAGTCAAAATAATAGAAATAATAATTTATTTGCCATGTTTTTAAGATGTTGAATAATTTTTAACAATTTTTAGTTTGAAAGTATTTAAAAAATTTTAACTTTGAAATTTAATTTTCAATCAAACTTTTTTTTCTTTTCTAATGTTTTTTTGAGAACAGATTTGGCCCATGACATGGCACATCAGCAGAATGTTCAATTCAATGCTTTGAATTTTTGTGCTTATTCATTGTCCTCTACAATATAGTTTTGATGAAACATTCGGATGAATTTATTGTAGCTTTCCTCTTTATCATTACTCTTTATTTTAACATTTTAGTATTTTCCTTGATTTTCTGTCCTTCCTTTTATATAATTTTACCAATTTACACGATTTATGATTCTTCCTTTTCTTATCTTTATAATTCATTAAGCACTTTTGGCAGAACGTTATTCGTCTTATTTATTTATTTTCATTTGTATTCATTTTTATTTTTCTTGTCTTTGCTCTAGCCTTTCCGTATTGCGGATAGGTTTGAGATTCCTATGTTTTTATTCGTTTTTTTTATCTTAATTATTTAAATAATTTTTTATTTAATGAATGTAATAAACTTAAATATTTTCATTTATTTAAAAACTTAAAATTAGAAAATGTAATGGAGCTAGATTTTCTTGAGATGGCCAAGGCCATCATTGTGTTAATGTCGTTCAAACTGAACTTATAAGTTCAGCCATTGCTCAGGCCGTTCTGATCGGCACCATTCCCATTTTCTTTTGATGGCTAAAATGAAAACCAATTCCATAACAATATATGTTCAAATAACACATGCCAATTGGATAATTTTTGAATATAAATTCCATTTGATTCCAGTGTCGCAAATCGTTGCGATTTTTATTCCCAAATTTAAAGCCCATCAAATTCTTCCCATCGATTGGCAATTCATTGCCTATTCATTTTTTATTCTTATTATTGCTGGTGGAATCTTCCACCTTTAATCCATCAATTTCCTTTTATTAAAGGGACATTTTCCCATCAACATTTGCCTCTTCGCATATGCCCAATGCGCCCCCGACCAACAACACCTTCCCAGCATCATTGGCCGACCCTTTCACCACCTTGCCCCCCAAACCAATGCTCTTCCATTCAAATGCCTTTTGCCCTCATCCGCCCCAATCATTTGCCCCCTTCAATGTGGCTGTGCCCGACGGCGCTTGGCCCAATGTTACAACAAAGGAGAAGGATGAGAAAATGGAAGAAGAGCCGAAGAAACGCCCACTTCCCCATAATAAACGATTCCCATCCAATTCCATTATTCATTCCAATTTCAATCAACAATATTCGCTTCAGCGTTTTTGGAAAATAAATTGTTAATTTATTTCCTACCCCTTTAGCAAAGACTCAGCTCTACTAATAGGGACCCTATAGCTCAACGACTCAGCTCTAAGCTTTAGGACATTCTTTAGCCAAACGACTCAGCTCTAGGCTTTAGAATAAGGATTTAAGCCTATAGAATTAACCTCAATTAGCTACTACGAAACATCCAAATCACGAAACATCCAATCACGAAACATCCAAAAGGAGAAGCATCACGAAATATCCAAATCACGAAACATCCAAAAGGAGAAAGTGTCACGAAACATCCAAAACTTGAACTTGTGGGTAAATTTTTTAAATCGATATACCAATCGACGCGTCTCGATGAGCTAATGCCGAATATGTTATTGGTTTGGCATAAAACTCAAAAATAAAAAAGTTATGGCCATTTAAAATTGCAAAAGTTGACCTAGCTTGACTAAAATGGCCATAACTTTTTTATTTTTGAGTTTTATGCCAAACCAATAACATATTCGGCATTAGCTCATCGAGACGCGTCGATTGGTATATCGATTTAAAAAATTTACCCACAAGTTCAAGTTTTGGATGTTTCGTGACACTTTCTCCTTTTGGATGTTTCGTGATTTCAATAAATGATATAAAGACTGCCTCATAACTTTACTTCAACAGCACCAAACCGTTTCGTCCGCAAAAGACGGTCCGCAAAAGGCACCAAATTCGCCAAGAAAATTGGAGTTCTTCTTCTGCTAATTTTTTTAGTCTATGTTTCGGGGGTTTCGTTCACTTTATTCCCAATTCAATCAAAATTATTTTTGAGAGAAACCTAGCCTTGAAGGCTCGTTTGCGTCCTTTTTTCAAAATATATTCTTCCTTATCTTATTCGTTCAACTTGTTTTGGGCACCATCCATTCGACCGAAAAAAGGAGGAATATGGAGAGGGGACTGCTGGGCCATTGCGCAACAGTGGACGCCACCGATGCCAAAGATGGCTTTGGCATTCTTCCTCTCTCCAATAGATCTCCATTCTCCCGTCTCCCCCCATTTCCCTATTATGGCTTTTCTTTACATAATGTTCCATCCCTTCCCTCTTCTCCACTAAATTACTGCTAAACAGCAGAGGCCACCAGCACATATTTTGGGCGTGACGATGGCTTGTTATTCTAAACCACCCAAAAACAATGTGTGCCGGTCCAAACAATCACCCAACACACACATTCACTTCCACTTCCCTTATTTGCCACTTTCGATGGCCCAAATAACCCTAGCCAATTGCCTCTTTTGCATTTTGCCCTTTATTCTTTCATTTGAAATTGTTGACTAATTCTTACTTAGGCTAGGGGCATACTGTATTTTTTGCTTTAATTTTTCCCTGACTGATCCATTTTTTGCAAAATTTTCTTCTTCCAGAGGCAGTTTTGATCTGATTTTTTGGGCAATTTTCTGATAAAATTTTTCCTTAGGTGAACATTTTTGTTAGCTTTTTCGCCTCCATCGTAAAAATGTTTGATTTTAGAGTTCGGAATTTCAAAATTTCCGGGCCCGGTTTTTTTCAGAAAAAAATTACCTAGGTCCGGCAAAAAAAAGCCGGTTTTGGCCGGTTTTCGGAAAATTACAAAAAAATTGCCGGCCATCTTCCGGGCCCGGTTGTTTTTTAAAATGTGCCGGGTTCCGATCAAAAAAATGGCCCAAAAATCGCCGGGTTTTCCGGGCCCGGCCCGGTTCCGGACTCTATCTGATTTTGCCAAATTCAGCAACTTCAATTACCTCAATTTGTTTCTCTCTCATTCCCCCAACCAAATATCTTTTCAATTTTTTTATAAATTTTGCCATTCATAATAAATAATATAACTAAGCGATGGAGCTTCTCAATTAAAAAACATTCCATTTTCGTAACAACCATATTCCCCCATCTTGAGTAATTTTATTATAAATTCCCCGCAATTTCTTTAGTTTTATGCTAAATGGAATTCATACAATAGGCTTGTGCTAAATGGCACTCTAATAATTTTGTGTGGTGAAATTCATTGGCCTTATCCAAAATCTTTCCTCTCCCCTGATCCCCATCTCTTGAAAGAATTGCGCGACCAACTTTGGGAACAAAATACCTTTTATTTTTGATAGAATTAAAAATGCCATTACTCTATCTTCTTATTTCTCTTTAAATTTGCCGCTATCCTCCCGCCCGTATCCCACAAAAATTGCGCAAATGCCAATCTTCTAGCATTTCCTTTTTCATTTGGCCGCAATCCTCCCCTTCCAAAAAAATTGGCCACCGTTTTCCCTCCCCTTCCAAAAATTGGCCGCCTCCTCCCCTAAAAATTGCGGAAAATGCCATTCCTCAATAATTTCCCTTTCCAAAAAATTGGCCACCACCTCCCCTTCCAAAAAATTGCGCAGCCATTCTCAATATTTTACCTTTTCACTTGGCCGCCATTCCTCCCGCACCCCCCATCCTACCTTCTAAAAATTGTCCGCCTTACTCCCCCTTCCAAAAATTGCGCAAATGCCGTTACCCCTATAATATTCCTTTTCATTTGGCCGCCGTTTTCCCTCACCCCTCCAAAAAATTGGCCACCATCCTCCCCCTTCCAAAAAATTGCGGAAAATGCCATTCCTAAATAATTCCCCATTCCAAAAATTGGCCGCCACCTCCACTTCCAAAAAGTTTCGCAAATGCCATTCCTCAATAATTTCCATAAACAATTCCAAATCAACTTTACCGCCAGCGGCACCAAACCGTTTCGTTCGCAAATGGTGGGTCCGCAAAAGGCGTAATATGCTTCCATCCCCTCTTTTCTTTTAGTTGCTAATTTTAAATTTACCGCTGGCCATGGCCACAATTTTTCCATCCAATTTTTTGACTTTTCGATCATCGTTATCCAAAAAAATCGGTACTTGCGTATTATCCTGGTGCAGATTCCCACCCGAACCCCCACCCCCAAAATCAGCTTTAAGTTACCCCCAAAATTGGTTAACCCTAAAATCACAAAAAATTTTTCATCGTTATACAATCAAATATAATGAGTAAATAGAATAAGTATCTCAAAAAAATTTAAAACCTCGTTTAATTATCAAAAAATCTATCAATTTCTATTCATTAAATATAAATTTAGAAGAAATTTCCATAAGAAAATTGGGCACAAATTTTTAAAAGAAATTCGCATAAAATATATATTCTAGAATTAATTTCAAAGAAAGTCCGAGAATGAAAAATCCGTCTTAATTTAATAGAAAATCGACATTCAAAAATATTGCCGGGATTGTGAAAAATCCGTCTTAATTTAATAGTAGAAAATCAACTTTCAAAAATATGGTCATTTTTAATCTACAAATGCTTAATCTAAATTTGGCCAAACATCGTAAAAATTTATACTGTAAAAAATTCAAATTTATCAACGCTAATTACAAAGCACTAAAATAATTAAGCTTCTTTCAATGATTTCCGCTTTAATTTAATCTTCCTACCTCACTTATTAATACAAATTTATTCATATGCAGAATTTAGGATTGAGATCTTCCATCAAAGTAAAAATCAATATAATAAAAATTGGCTTGATGATCTCTTCCTTTTTTTATAACAATTATAATAATATATGTCTTTTCCATTCCAATTCATCGTCATCGCTCGTCAGTTAACTGCTGGCTAAAGGCAAATACCGTAAATCTACCATTTGAAGCCCATTGGCTTAAAATAAATTTCAGAGATTCTCTAGGGTGTGCTTCTAATAGGGGATTTACGGTACAGTAAAATACCAAAGTGTTGGCCATTCCTCTTTATTTTCCCTTTAAGTGGCCGCTATTATGATCCATTATGTCCTACATTTCAATTGAATTTAAATGTTTTATGATTCCGTTTTTAGAGAATTTCCTTCCAATTGCTATTCACTTAAAAATCCTCTAAAATTTCCAGGTACTTATTTACTAGTTTATGTCACCTTTTTTGGAAAGCGAAGGTTCCCCCCCCCCCCCCCCCTATGTGTGTTTGGGTTAGGGTTTAGGGCTTGGGTTTAGGATACACGAAAGATGATTCTTACCCCATCCTATCTCTAATCCAACCCTGACTGACTCTAACCTGAAATACGACAAATCATAGGGGAAGGTAACCCTTCACTTTCCAAAAAAGTGGACGTAAATTATATAAGTACCAATTTCTAAATCATCCAACAATAAAAAATGCAAATTCAATTGCTCGGAATCATTTTGGTTCTTTCGATTTCCATTCTTCCATCGTCCGTCTTCACTGTTCCAGCAATTACTCAACAACAAATTTTCAATGATGGCCAAAATGCTCAACCAACAATGCTGAAACGACGCCCAGTCCGAGGAATCCCGGTAAAAATTATGTTAACGATCCAAAATAATCTCGATTTTTAGGCCAAAATGGGTTACTTAAATTAAAAACTGGTTTTTTGGCGTAAAAATTTTCGAAACTGATCAAAGCATTCTCTTAATTTAGAGCTTAAAAGAATTAATGAATTTTCCGGTCTCTATAGAAATCCCCATAAAATGTTTCTATCCCTTCAATATCCCTTAATACCCAATATATTCTTTCAATATCCAAATATAAGAATAAGTAACAATTTAATTAATTGAATTTGACGTTCGCCTAGAGTAAATAGTGGGGAATAATATACATTTTATAATCGAGAGCAACTTGATTCTCGAAAAACGACCATTTTTACATTTTCGAGAATAAACCGATAGAATGATATGAGTGAGGGATAGAAAAGTTGCATCAATAAATGGAATAATTGGATCAAATGGAGCATATTTTGGTTGAACCTAATAAGCCAGTTTTTATAAATAAAACAGCGAAAACTGGGAATCTTAATAATAATATTTCAAAAAATATATTATTATTAATTAATTTAAAAAATATTTAATCAAAAAAATTGAAACATTTCATTGTAACCAATTATATTTTTATATAGGATTTGGCTCAATTGTTCAATGGAAATGGAACAACCGATGGCATGAAGCAATTTGACTTCAAAATGGGTCAGGCGTTTGGCGAAATGAAGAAGGAAATAGATGTGCTGAAAGAGGAAATTGCTGAAATGAAGTTAAAATTGGCAAATTGCGAGAATAAAATGGATGCACTGGGCAAGGAAAATGCTGAATTGAAGGAAAAATTGGCAATTTATGAGAATGGAATTGGAGGTCGGCCTCTTGGTGGATGATTCAAATGGGAAAATTAATGATAATGAGCAACAATAATTGTCTTATTAATTTTTCGTCGACAATAAATTCCAAAATTGATCAAACAATTGATTACCATTTTGAAGTAAATAAAAATAAATTCAATGTAATCCTAATTTTATTACATTTAATTTTTAATCAATTTACTGGGCAAATTTAATTAAATAAGCAAATAAATCACGGATGTCGTTCCTTTTCCTCGTAGACATTGTTATTTTTGTCGATTTTTGCAAAAGGAAATGAAAGACAATGTGCTGGAAATGTGGAGGCAATTTTGGCTATTTATTTGGTCGGGAAAAGTGGGGAAATTGGAGCCTTTTTCTTCCCTTCCAACGCTTCTGCAATTTGCCCAAATTCATCCATCAAATTCCCTCTTTTTCCCTTATTTTTTGGTTTAATTACCCAAGTTTGAGGTACTTGGCGTTTCTGACCCTCTTCATTGAGTGGTTTGGAATAAATTTTGGAATTGCATCGCCCATAAATGGGTAGTGTTAAAAAGATTAAGTAAACTTTGTTATAACATTATGCTTTCATATAAATTGGGTTTATCGTTATTGGAAATTGGATGAATTATATAAAAAGATTAAACAGAAATAAATCGTCAAAAATAATTTGTGGCCAACCAAGTTTAGAGAGAAAAGGTCACAAAATGGAAAGAAAGTGCGCAAGTAAATATGTCTTTTCTATAAATTTTGATCATTGATAAATTCTTGGCCGAAGGTTCCCCAAACTCCAATGCTCAATTTATCAGACTAATAATATTCGATCGATCACGATTTAAATATTCACCATTAAATGGATCATAACATTCAGGCTTTTCCTCAATAGCCATAGGCAAATTTTAGGAGTAAAATTTAGCTTCTAATTACACTTTGGCAAAATTGAAATTAAAATTTGCCCTTAAAATTGAAATTAAAATTTGCCCTAGAAACAATTTTCACAAGCATCTTCAAAAATAAAAGTGGATGGGGTCAAAATTGGGACCGCCTTTGTCCAATATTCTTCCGCCTCTTTTTGTGTCGGCATCGTTGTTTTTTGTTTTATTTGGTGCAAATTCTTCTGTTCCAATGATGAAGATTGTGATGTGAACAAAAGGAGAGAGAAATTGGAAATCATTTTTGGTTTGTAGGAATTTTTTCCCTTTAATTAATCGATGCCCTCCAAACCAACCATTTTAAAACCCATTCCATTATTCATTTTTGCATTCTAATGGTGGATTAATTGCAGGCGAAAAAGGAATGAATTGAAATAAAAGTGCATTAAATAAAATTTTTGACTAATTCAATTGGAAAATGTGAATGCTTAAAATGAAGGATTTTATTCGGGATTATCAAAAAATGTCTGTGTGTCCAAAAAATACATCAAAATTAAAGGAAAATGAGCAAAAATATCAAAATGGGAATGGAGAGATGGATCTGATTGTTAAATTGGCCATCATAATAAATGAAAAATATGTGCAATTCTCCCCGTTTGTTGTAGAAACTTGAAATTATGTTCCACTGCTGTTGGAGGTGCCCAAAACGGTTTGCACCAATTCCAAGTCCATTTTGTCGGCAAAGTCCATTCCATTGGAGATGGCGTACAATTCAATGAGGAAGGAGGCCGCCTTCTTATCCTTCACCAATTTGGGCACTTCTTTCCGCGCATTCGCAACAAATGGCTTTTTGAGTTGGTAGATCTTCTCTGGATCATTCTCTGCATCCTTTTTATGGGAAAGAAAATTAGAAATATCAGTTTAGCAAAACAATTTTTAGGGAATTTATTAGCAATTTTACCTAAAATATCTATTATAAATTAAATGGTGTGAAAATATTTTCACAGCATTTTTAAGGTTTGTATTTAATTTGGTGAAAAAAACCACTGAAAATGGTGAAAAAATTATAACGGTTCAATGTTTTGGTCCTAAACCTCAAATCATATACCTGTTCTATACCCAAAAATAGATCTCGTCATGAGCAGGGCCCGGGTTTATATGGAAATTCATATTTTTTCTGCGAAATCAGAAAAGCTTTAAATCCCTGTAAAATATGTTTTTATCATGGTTTGAAACTTTTAAACCGGTTTCCATATTTCATCCATATTTTATCATTTTTGGGAAATTTTTATTGAAAAAGAGGAAATTTCGGCCAAAAATTTAAAAAAATTAAAGGCAACAGCCAGAAAATTTTTATAGGGAAATATGCTTCCCATCTTCCCAAAAGAAAAAATGAACCTTTCAAAATTGAAGGAATTTTTCATTTTCAGCTTATAAAAATATTCTCGGCAATTGCCTTGCTGATCATGAGGTGTCGATCTCGATCGATTGTTCAATAGTTTATTATTGTTTGATCAAAAATTTGAGTATTAAACCATTTGAACCGTTTTCGATTTTTGGTTTAACAAATAATTTAAAATTGACTAAAACATAAGCCCAAAGTCTAACATTATTATGATTTGTGGTCTACTACAAACTATTGAACCGTTTTGAACTTTTCTTTTAGCCATTTATTTAGTTTTTTCGTCAAATTAAATATTTTGCATATTTTTAATGAAAGTGTACAAACCTTCCATGGTAAGGTGCCCGTCAACCAATACAGCATATTATGAACCAAAATTTCCAAATCGCCCCGAAACGAGGGAAGACATCCACGATGGGCATCGCACGAGGTGAACAAAACTGTTCCATTATGCGCTGTATAAAATATATAATTTATTTAATATTTTAAAAGAGTAATATTTTTATGGGAAATATTTAAAATAGCGAGTTGAATAAAACGGTTTATAACTGTTTATAAATTTGTCCTAAACCCGCAAACCTATACCCATTCGATAGATCTCGATGAGATGCATCTTTAGTTAACGATTTGATTTTAGGTTTAATCAATTTGTAAGTAGTTTTGAACCATATAAGGTTAAACGGTTTAAAACCTTTAATTTTTGGTCAAAACTCGACAAATTATATACCCTTCGATGCGTCTTGACGAGCTCTATCAAATTGTTTAAGGTTTGTATGGTATAAAACCGGCTTCTGAGTCGAAATTTCCGGAACTGATATAGTGAGGAAGGCCGAGATATTCGAAAAAACAAATGTTTTTGTCAATTTAAACCTGAATTCCATCGTATATACGCCCAAAGCCACCCTGTCCAATTTCTTTGCCAATAACAAATTCTTGTTTCTTTAAGTCTGTGAATTTGGTTCCATTTTTGAGGGCCAGTGTTTTTTTATGAAGCTTCGGAACTTTTCTGGCTGGCGGCATAATTTTATTAAAATTTCCCTTTTTTATGAGGAAATTATTATACTGAAAACAATGAATAAAAGAAACAAAATGTATGGACTATTTTTTATGGAACTTGCTATAATTTTTAACCAATTGGGATTTAATATTACTAGTGTGAATTTTTATTTTTAAATATATATGTAAAAATAGTAAAATGCGTAAATAAATATTAAAACAAAAAACTATGTATGACAAAGCTAAGTTCATCAACGAGATTCTTTGACAGTTCCATCCTCTTCTTTTAATTTCCCAGCCACAGTCATCATTGCTTTTGGGTACTAATGTAAAGCACATTGTTTCCTCGGATGAATGCATCACCATATTTGGCCTTCAACTGTCCGCCATGGTATTCTTCGGTCTGCTCCAGTGCAATGTTCATGAAGCCGTCTAAGCAGGAAAGTATACCTGATAATTTGATACATTTATCTATTGATTTTTTTCAAAAAATTTTACCTCTGTAATCAACACCGGAATTCAGTTTAACCACCACTGGCTTACCGACGATTTTTTTCAAAAATTCATTAGGCGTTTGGCGTCTGCTTACGGATTGCATTTTCTGTCTATTATAAAAAAAATAATTGAATATGATTTAAAATAATTATTTTCAATAAATATTAAAAATTATTTGCTATAAATTTTTTTTTTGAGTAAAATCGATTTTGTAGAGCAAATTTAATAATAGATAAAAAAAAATGTATGCATCATCAATGTGTTTTTATGCGATATTTATAAAGATGTATGTAGATTTCGCTTTATAATATTCTCGAATTTTATTCTTGCCTTCTTCCTTCCAATATTCTTCTCCTTTTGGATAGCGAGCAAGGTAGTAAGAGTAATTGTTCCAGAAATTTTTCTTTTTGCGGTATAATGCCAAAATTTCGTTGGTTCGCACATTCTCCAGCGTAAATTCTTGAAAATTGTCATTGTACCCAAAATCAATAAGAAAATTTGATGGTGAATTTGAATTGGAAAATTCCTAAAATAATCAATAAAAAATTGGCAATCGTAAAGAATCTGGCATCTGGCTACAAAATAAAAAACTTTTTATAAAAACGAGAAAAGTATTTTTTGTCGAGAAAATTGGGGTTTTTTGTCGACAAACTAGTTTTTAGAGTATAACTTTTTTTGTGCTTGATCTTAGACACCCAAACCATTTAGCCATTTTATAGAGCTCATCAAGAGTCGAAACGCGTCGAATGATGTTTAGTTTGTTGGTTTGGTTCAAAATTAAAAGAATTATGACCAAAAACCAAAATATAATTTAGACGGTTTATTAATACCTTTTTTGGACAAACCTTGACAAATTGTACCTCAATCGACTCGTTTCGATGAGCTCTATAAAATGGCTAAATGGTTTGGGTGTCTAGGATCAAGCACAAAAAAGTTATATTCAAAAAACTGGTTTGTCGACAAAAAATCCGCATCCTTTAAACCCATTTTCTAGGGTAAAAATTGATGCTTAGTTCAAATGTGGCATCCTTTCTGTCATATCTTATCAAAAAGCTAAATTGGGATCAAGGCCAATTTTTAAAAATTTTTTTTATTTGATTATAAAAACGGTACCATTCAATTTAGTTCGCCGAGTTGAGTCGATGGCGCTGTAATATTAACATATAAAAAAATTTTTGAAAATTGGTCTTAGTCCCCTCTTTGCTTTTCATGGTGTTAGTTGACATTTATCTTACCAATAGCGAATAGCCAGATTTTAACTAAGAATTAATTTTTACCTTAAAAATGTGTTTTTAAAAAAATTTATTTTGTAACCGGATTCTATACGATTGCCAAAAATTAGTATTTGCGAAAAACCTCATTAATGCGAGTGATAAAGATTGACATAAATTTTTCACCAAGGCCGCGTTCAGTGAACTCAATAAGCTTTTGTTTTCCATCATTTGATTGTTTTGCCAGCCAATTCAAAATTGCATCAATTTGATCAATGTTCGGATTGGCCCAAAATTGAATAAATTGAATATTGTCGATAAATCCAGGGAAAAATTTACTCATTCCTTCTAATTCGCAAGACGTTAATTTTATTGGCCAAAAAATCCATCAAAGCGCATATTGAAGAAGAAATGTGTTTTTTGTTCATAATTGTCATTTTCCTTAAAGTTGCATTGGAGAAGTTTGCAATTTTGGAGCAAGTTTTCAATACTTTTGAAGAAATTCACAACTTCGTCATTAACAAAGCTAAAAAATTTATCGAATTTATATATGAAGCATTAATTAACTAACTTTATTTGAATCTTGTCGATGCCCATAATATAATCCAGTGGTGGAATCGAAGCAATTGGAATAATTTCGTCACATTGGAAGATCGGATGCACTTGGGCTCGAAAATTTCCCAATTCATAGTGGGCTGCAGAAATTTTCAGATATGAAATTTTATGCGGCTTCACATTTTGATGGAGTTTTGGATAACAAAGTTGTCGGAATGTTTCACTTGCGGTGCTCAATGACGAATTGGCCAATTCCTTGCGATTAATCCATGGCAAAGTGTTAACAACCAATTTTTGAAAAATCTAAATTAAAATTATTTTTGACGAAATAAATATTATTTGGGTTTTTAACCTTTTGGGTTTGGGTTTATCAGTGGTTTTGGCAAAATTGCTTGATCCTTCCATTGCTTGCGAAGTTTGAATGGCAATATTTGGTTCTGGCGAGTTTTTTAACTGCACAAATAATTAATTTAATATTTTGCATTTCTCATGAATTTAAGAAAAAAAACCTGAGAATTTCCAGCCTTCAATGATTCAATTTCCTCTTCCAATTTGTCATTTTTCTCGATCAATTCCGCATTTTTTGCTTCTAATTTTCTAACCATTTCCTTCAGCTCGATGTTTTCACTGCGCAATTCGAAAATTTCATCAGACATTTTTGTCAATTTCAATAAACAATAGTTGTTAATTTCCTGGAATTTTAAAGTACTTTAGTATAATCTAATCAATAATGAATGAAAATGATGAGAATTCATGAAAAAATTTGCCTCCTAAATGGTTAAATAATTTTTCGCGAATGCTCAGTTCATAAAAAAACATGTATTACGTTATGTTTTGAAACTGGTTTTAAGCTTTTAAGGGTTTTCCAATACGCTAAATCTGAAAAACCTCATTATTTTTTTGGGTTTAATTTTAATCCTTGTTGAAATTGATGAAAAATGAAAATCGGATTGGATAAAATGTCTTGAATATCTAGGCTTTTTTCATTGAAAATGAAATATATCTAGCCTCTGCTGACTGCTGCTAGCTGCTGATACCACCCACCATTTTTTTTCGATATTTTTGGTATAAGTTGTAGTTTAGCTTATAGGATAGGTAAATTTTAAAAATTTTTATAAGACACTATAGTAACAAATGCATCATAATTCCCAAAATTTCATTCATCTTCATAAATTAATCAATAAAATTCAATATAAATTAAGAGAAAAGGTTTTTTGTGGAATGAATAAGATTCTTTTGCCGAAAGATCGGTTTTTTTTCCGAATGAAAATATCTACGTTCTTTTTGCCAAAAATTAATTAGGAAATAAATAATTTTTTTATAAAATGATTCAGTAAATGTTCGAACAAAACGTTGCATTTTTAAATGAAATTGGAATAAATTTAGACAAATTTCTTTACCATATATCAAATCAAAATTCACAGAAAAAAAATAAATAAAAATCAATCCATATTCTTTTCTTCAATTGGCATTTTTCTCGCACAATGCCTTCACCGAACAATTGGCCAATTTGAGTCCACGATGGACTTGCGCATTTTGAAAATTTACCATACAAAAAAATTCCAATGTCAAATAACGCATTCCAATTGGATAATCTTTAAATGTATGCTCCACTCGCTTCCAGCTCTCAGCTGAATAATTTGAATTTGAAATGGCAGCCTATATAAGCAGTTTTATTCTCCGAGTTTTTCTTTACTCCTTCTATTAAACCAAAATCGCATCTTTGTCGAATCCAGCAACAATCTCATTTGAATTTTTCATTTAGATTTTCTGAATAATTTACATCCGAGTAATTTAAATTCTTCATGTCTTCGAAATCAAGTTCCGAGAGAGGAAAGGAATTTCGCAAAAAACAATTGGAAGAAAATGAAGATGATTACCGCGAAAAGAGTAAGTTTTTAAATAAAATTTTTACTTATGTTAAAATAAAATCACCTCGAGTCTTTTTGTTTTTAAGAATTACTAATTTAAAATTTATTTAAATTATGATATAATCAAAATCTGCAGTGAAAGGAATAACTTTTTCTTAAAATTACAGATTCTTCAAAATGCAAAAAATATCGTGAGGATTGAGGAACAACAGAAACAACTCGAATTGCCCCCACTGACCTTTTGGCTTGCAATGAGTCGTAATCGTGGTGAACGCCTCAAGCAGCGCTACCCAGAATTATATGAGGAAGGCTATTTCTGCTACACTTTGGACTGTGAGAAATGCGATGCTGCGGGTCTTCTTGACGATAGAATGGTGTGCAAGTATTGCAAAGAGAAGCATTGGAAACGGGAATGGCCTATTAAGAAAGAATGGCGATTCTGAGGCAGAGGGAGATCATGGATAAAAATAATTGATATCTTCCATTAAAATTTTTAATTTTGTTACCGAAATGTTGAAATGATAAATCTATTAAATCAATTTTCAAATCTATTTTTTTTTAAATTATTGGGAGATATATATGTGAATAGGCTTGGGAATTAATGTTTTCAATTAGGTAATACAATCCATAAACTCAAAATTTCTTCTAAATTTTAAAATTTTACAAAATTCGACTTTAAAAATTTATGATTTGTTTATTAAACTCGAAGTTTTGGAGGAAAAGAATGTGTTCTTTTTTACAAAGTGTTCTTAAAAAGCCAATTTTTAGATGAAAAGAATATTTCTGTATGTTATTTAAATTTATATGTTGTGAGTTTTGTTACATAACTATATAGGCCAAAACTTGCTGCATTACTAAATAAGCTGTGTCTAATTTGTCCAATTTTATTAATACCTAGGTCGGGAAAAAAATAAGAATGAATATCCTTTTAAGGAATTAGGATTTTGATTAAAATTAAATACCGAAAATCCATGAAAAACCCTGGAATAGTTTGAAATGCTTGAATTAATGGAAAATGGCAGATTGTATTGGAAAATGCTAATAAACATGAAATGTCGAAAATGATTGCCAAGAATAAATGAGAAGTTTAGAGAATGAATGGAAATGCCATTATGAGTGAAAGAAACTAAAAATATGTTTTAAAAGCCGAGAATGGGCTGGAAATAATTAAAAATGAGTAAGAAAAGTCAGTAGTGAATTCAAAAGAATACAATGATAGAAAGGGTATGATGGCCCTGCATGATTGAGAATTTTAAAAAAGAATAGGAAAAATCGAGAATGAATATAATTAAGAAAAATGAAAAGGAGAAGGGCCAGTCGCCTTCCACTAAATAAATAATTTTAATTTATGTGAAAAGATTTAGTTTCAGTAGAGATAAAAACCATCTGCTGATGGTGGAGATTCTTAAGATATCTGAAATTCAATAATATGATGAAAATATAAATGTTGTAGCTTAATTAGTATGATTAAAAAGATAGAAACAATGAATATAGATAGTGAAATTTTATGAGTAAATTGTAATTATTTGGAAGCGAAATATAGGTTAGGTAGCAAAATTTTTGAATGATCCTATTTTATTTTTTATTATATATTTTTTTAATCCAATGAATAAATTTTTTTTCAAACATTTAACAAGCGCTCGGGAGCCGCGAAGCGGCGACCGAGCGCTTGTCAAGTCTAAATCAGTTTAATCTAGCTTGTAAGAAGTAAATGGCTATAGAGGCTTTTCGGAATTTTGTCTTTTGTCCATCTATAGTTCTACAGCATATTGAGACAGTTGATTGAGCTATAATATTGACAAAAAAAAATTTCTGATAATGTTATATATTTCAATTTTTGAATTTTCATAGTAATGCAATTTTTGTATTTTAAAGACAAAGAAATTTTTAAAGCTATATATTAAGGGTTATACCTTCCGACTGCTTGCAATGTAATGCGATTGACACGCCAACCCAACGGCCCTTCTCATCGCTGCGTTCTTCTCGATATTCGCGTAGATTTTCATTTATGTTATCAACTTCCCGAAAATAGTCATGCGAAATCCCATTGCTGCTGACATCCAGGCAACAATGCATTGCAAAAGATGGCTTACAATCCCGACGATTTCCGACTATTTGTGTGACAACAATGGTTGGCCGGTAATTGTCCATGATTTCATCCTTAAATTTAATATTTAAATATTTTTTTTCCTTTTTATGGGACATTTATAAATTCAATCAAAAAGTTTTTATTTTTAAAAAGTTACTGTTAATCCCTCATCGGCCAATTTGATTACAAAATACATTTTGAAGGGGTTATTACCAATGGCAATGCAGCCTGCAATTGGCTTATCAATTCCCGGTGGAATTTCCGGTTGACCATCGAGAAATTTTGGAGGAATTTCAAATCGAGGAAAAAAGCTTAAAAAATTTAGTTATTTTTATGATTTTTAAAATTCAAAAAAGTAAAAATATCTGTTATTTTTGTAAAAATTAATAACCAACCTATCAATATTATTCTCTATGTGCCGATAAATTCGACTTGAGACCCTCCATCTCGGGTCAAATTTTAGCCTACGCTCATTCTTTTCATTGAAATGCCAACAATCTTTGATAAAATTTCGCTTGAAACAATGTTTCAATGCCAATGTTTGGAATGCGCGAGTGGAGAGGCCAACCAATTTGGGCCAATCCAAATGATATCCGTCATAGTCCATTTTATTTCGCCAAAAGTAGCTTTCCGATAAAATGCGGTTCCATTGCGGTGAGACCTGTGATTTGGAAAATTAATATTCACTTTTTGTTCTCAGATATATAAGATTTTTGATCTCAAGATAAAAAATTTATGAATTGACAAAAGAAACTCGGTACTATAGCAATTTAGGATCATCAAGATTTACCCGGAAAATCAATATTCTATTAGTGACGATGACTAATAATATTTCAGAATTTTTAATGTTTAAATATAATTGGAACTATTTTATTTTAAATAATAATTTTTGTAAATTTAAACCTGTGTGCATTTTCCTATCAAATCTTTGACTGGCACTCTCAACAGAATCAAAGCCAATCCATCATCGGATGCAATTGACAAATCAATGAACATTGTTTTTAATGAGATTGTTATTCTCTTGGCTGGCTATTTCTGACAAAATAATTCCAATTTTTGTGATTTAATAATTTTATGGAAAAATGATCGAGATTGAAACTTTGCATTTTTAATAAAAAAAAATGAAATAAATTAAGACACATTTCTTTATAATTGGATTAAAATTAATGTATAGATTTTGTTATTCTCTCCATTTATCACGTTTTATTCTGGTGCATTTTTCTCGAACAATGCCTTCACTGAACATTTGGCCAATTTAAGTCCATTGGCCTTCCACGTTATGGCGACTTCCTCCAATACAATTTAAGCTCAAATAACGCATGCCAGCAGGGTAATTTTTGAATATATGCTGTACTTGGTGCCAGCCTTCAGCTAAAATTAAAATTATTTATTTTTTTTTTTGAGAATACTTCACGAAAACCATATACCATTGGATAGATCTCATCAAGATGCATTGAATGGCATATAATTTGTAATGATTTGTTGGAAATTTAACGTTTTTTAAAGGATTTAAACCGATTTTGGTTTAAAACTATCTTAGTATTAAGCCCGGGTATAATTTCTCACAATCATTATATGACCATTATTTATTATTTTGGCGCTGTAGGAAAATCGTCCGGGGTCAATTCCACATTAGTGCCAATGTAGGCGTTTTCGACTTATTTATAATAATTCAGAAACCGGTTTTAGACCCTACAAACCTTATACCATTTTGTATATCTCATCAAGACGAATCGATTGATATATAATTTGTCATGGTAAGTCAAAGGTAGAGAGTATTAAACAGTTCAAACCATTTTTCCAGCCTTTGGTTTTAAACTCTTTAATTTGGGCCAAACTCTGACAGTTTTATATATCATTTGATGCGTTTTGATGAGATCGATCTACAAAATGATATAAGGCTTGTAGCGCCTATGTAGAAAACATCCACATTTGCACTATTGTTGAATTGACCTAGCACCTAGGAAAATCAAATAGTTATCGGTTCAAAAATTTCATACCTTCTTCCCATTTTTTGAATTGTTTTGAAATTGTTGCACCAACCCAACGGCCATTCTCATCCCTGAGTTCATCCCGTAATTCGCGTTGATTTTCAAACCAGGCCAGCAAATTCCCTTTGGTGAACCAATCAAAATCAAAGGAGACGAATAGAGTCAATTTAAAGAATATTTATTTGAAGAAATGTTTTCTTTTTAAATTTTGATACATTTCACCAAGAGTATCATTTATTCGGCCTTTAAGGCCTATTTCCATGAGGACAAAAATTCAAATAAAAACAATTAATTTTTTTTGTTAATTTTACACTAGGGTTGCGCCCCCGCAGTGCGGGGGCGAGTTGTGCGGGGGTCGGGGTTTGCGGGGTTGGCACTTGCGGGGACGGGTTCGGGGCTGACCCCCTGCGGGGGCCCCCGCGGGGATCCCCGCGGGGGCGGGGGTAGCGTAAATTTTTTAAAAAGCCACATTTTTCAAATAAAAAATTTTTTTGAAGAAAAATTCATCCAAAAATGGCCGCGCAGCGAAAAATTTTACCTAAAAATAGCCTCGCAGAGAAAAATTTTAATAAAAAAATTTTAATATCCTACAAAAATTTAGTCAAAATTTCCCTATCGAACCCCATTTTCCCTGAAAAATCCAATAATATGGGGTGCATGTTCACCCCCGCGGGGGTGCGGGGGCGCGGGGGTGGCTCTTGCGGGGATGCGGGGGCGCGGGGGTGGCATATGCGGGGGTAGGGTCGGGGGTGAAACCCAAAAAGTGCGGGGATCCCCGTCGGGGTGGCCCCCGCGGGTGCGGGGGCGCAACCCTATTTTACACTACAGGCATAATTAGAGGAATTTTCAATTTTATTCAAAAGATTTTCCTTCAAATATTTTTTTTTGAGAGAAATTCAATCAATCAATTGGAATTGGAAGTGGGAAAAAATTAGGGGAAAGAAACAAAGAAAAAATTATTAAAAATTTTAAATAGTATAAAAATGCAACATTGGTCAATGTTTTGTATTAATGAAGGGACGGGAACGGAAGCCATCAAAGATAAAAGTACTTGTGGATTATCTATGTGCAGATGGTTTTGAAATGAAGGGCCAAACTTATGGGTGATTAAGATATTAGGGATAGGAATACGGCAGATGATAACTATGCCTAGATGACCATAACCTTATACCGGATAACCCATGAGTTTTACCGTTACCTTTCCCCAGTAGACCCAAAAAGAAGAACTGCACATAAATAACCCACAAGTTACGGTAAAAAAATGAGACTTATTCTTCTTCATCATTCATTATTTCATATAAAATGTTGTTGTTTGTTTTGATGCCAATTATTGGCCCAAATGGCGCTCTATGTTAAACAGAATTAATGATGTATTTAAATTTGATCTAACTCACCAGTAATTTGAAGCTTTTGCTCCAAAGTGACTTGGTATCTGTTGTATTTTCCAGCCATATGAAGAAGGAATTTGTTAGTTGCAATGCATTTGTAGTTTGCTTCATCAGCTGGGTTCACACGTAAAATGTGAAGCGATTGGCCGATTAGATGGTATTTAAATGCCGTAAATTGGCCATAAATTTCCTCTTAAAAATAAGTGAATTAAGAATATACAAATTTTAATTTACCGAGGGACTCTCCATCCTTGAACCATCGAATTCGGGGCAAAGGATAACCAACGGCCGGGCAAGTCAATATCGCATCGTCGCCTTTATGGACTTCCACGGGAGGTCCAATCCAAGCAAATCTGCAATATAATTTGGATTGATTCAGAATAATCTCACTTATTTACTCACAAATCATTCGCATTTTCTTGCTCCAATCGAATTTTGCTGATCAAAATTGGACGCATAAAGACGAACAAATTGCCGGCCACATTCACATCATCCTCCGTTGTGATTACGCATCGATATTTTCCAATTGACGAGGCCGAAATGGGAAAAAGATCCAGAAAAGCACGATCACTTTTCCGATTATATCTACTGAATAATTAAAATATTTTGATAAGAAAATTTAATTTAATGGATTTATGTGACTGACTTCGCTGGAAACACTATCTCCGGTTTTGGCATTGTGCGAACTAAAATGGAATAAGCACAGTTTTAAAGGAAAATCCCAAGAAAATCACCAAATATTGCCACCTTGATCGGCAAACGGTTAGTAAAATTTTCCGCCGCTTGACACCTTTAAACGGAGTTCAAATTTAATTATTTTACCCCGAAAAGTTACCAAAGTGATTGCTCGAGATTGGCGGCATTGGCCATTTCTGTATTCTTTTCAGAGGTGTAATAACCACTTAATGGATGGAAAACAATGAACACATTTCCCTGGGCAAATGGATGACCGAGTGCCAATTGCAGAGGGGAAATTGAGAAGAAAATGATGAGTAAAAGATGCATTCCTTAATTTAGGGTTTCATGAAAAACGGCATTTTTTAAATTAGAAGCGGTTAAAATGGTTAAAAAAAGTGGTGGAAAATAAATGGCTGACGAGGAATGGGACAATGCAAATAATGAGATGATGAAAAAATGGCACTTTTTCCACTAGCCAAATCCAATGCAGTCATTAATTTTTGTTGTCCACTCTGAGGAAGATGCCAAGGTTGTCGTTGGCATCCATCGCGGCGGCGTCCAAAGTTGCGCAATGGCCCCCCAGTGCTCTCTCCATACCATAAACCATATTCCAAATTTTTAGGTCGAATGGATGGTGCGAAAACAAGAAGGAAGGAAAGGAAGAAAGGGGATGGTCCCTATTGGGCGCAGGCCAACTGGGGCGCAAGGCTTTATTATACGAAAAGCACTTAAAGATTTTCATTGAATTTAATATCAGATTAATTAGCTCGATCAAATCTATCGAATGATGCAAAAATAAGACGGATCGGTTTAAAATTCAAAGAGTTATGACCAAAAATGTCGAAAAAAAATGATGAAAAATGGTGTCTGACTTATTCTCAAAGTTATATTTTCGTAAAACTAAGCCAATCTTTTTAAATTATATACCAATCAATATCTACTGTAAGATTTGGCTCTTTAATAAGACATTAAATTTGTTGGAAATTGTTCAATAATTCATAAGTTATGATAAGCCAAACTTTCTCGCGCTCGCCCAGTTGGTTCTGCGCCCAGTAGGGGTGAACCCGGAAGAAAGGGATAGATATGGAAAAAGGACGCAACTTTGCCCTCAAGGTGGGATTCTTCCTCTCAAACAATTTTGGTGAGGTGGAATAAATAAAGGGGAAGAAGGACCCAAAGCCTAAAGTGGAAGGAACAAATCAATGGATATTGTTTTTGATGATACTACAATACGGCTCTATCTTTTTTTTTTTATGGGGACTAGCCCCCTCTGCCCCTCCAGCCGAAAGATAAAGGCTTACTTTAAAATGACCAAAGATCATTCTCGAGTCCAAAGATCATTTTGCTGGGTTATTCTCGAGCCCCGTTCGAACCTCCCTCAGGGACCAAAGATCATTTTGATGGGCTATTCTCGAACCCTATGGAATAAAGATCATTTTGCTGGGTTATTCTCGAACCCAAAGGACTAAAGATCATTTTGTCGGGTTATTCTCGAGCCCAGGTCATTCTCGAGGATCATTCTCGAGTCCATTTCTATACACCTCCATTCCCTCAGGGGTCAAAGTTCATTAGCGTATACATTTGGGCTGTAATTTTATGGCGACTCTGACTGAGTAAAAATGGACAGTGGCCCTCCGAGGTCAAATATTCGACTCCGTCTACCTATCCTTCTCCCCCGCAGGGTCAAAGACCACTATTCATCAACGCCAATTGATTTTAGTTTGCTCTTATTTTTCCAAGGTAAAAAGGACGATTCTTTCCTCTACTAAAAAACTAATTTGCATTTTTTGTCCGTACGATTCCCCATTCTTCCAAATTCCAAATAATGCCCCAAACATATTTTTATCCACACTTATTTTCTCTTCCTATTCCTACTTTGAAGTTTTTGAGCAAAAATGATCTAAAAGGGGCGAATATTTCCTTACAAACCAAACTGAAAGAACACTCCTTCACTACCTCTCCCCAATCTTTCCCAAAATTATTATTTTCATTTTTCTCCAATTTGGCCCAACTAAAAAAATATCGTCTTATTTTTAATATATTCTTTCGGGGCGAATATGGATTGGCCAAAATTTATTTATTAATTTTTCCAAATTTTGACAAAATCGCGCCTCTCATCCGAAATTATTTTATTATCCCCAAATTAATGTCCTCATCTTCTTACTTTCCAATAAATTATTACAATTCCAGAGGTAATTTTTCCATCAGCCGGCCCTCCTTTCCCCTCAATCTTGGCCTGCCGAACAGACAAGAGACAAATAATACGAAGGGGAGGGAGGGACAAATTCTTTATTGGCATTTTTTATGGCCAATGTGCACAATGACCAAAGGCAATCATGTGAAACTTTTTTTGCAGCAACTCATCGCGACGAATGGAATGTTGTTGATTAGGAGTTGGTGGAGAAAGGAAGGAGTGGCCAATCATCAGCCGGCTCAGGTAAAAAAAATCGGGCAAATGTGGCTTCCTTAATTCCCAAGGAAATTTGTAGCATCCCTTATCTCAAAATCCAATCTAAAATAAAGGATAAAATTCTTTAAAAGGCCCATTCCTTAATGCGGCATCCATTCATTCCACCACAAAATCATTCCTTTCCGTCCCCCTTGCCACTAATTTTCTTACCACTTTTATTTTCCATTTCCTAGACAGACATTCAGTCATTTATGCATTCTTTTTATTCCCATTTTTGCCCTAATCTTCCGAATTCCATCAAATATTCGGTTATTTCCCTGAAGTTTGATTTCCTTCAAACCCTAATTTCCTGATTTTCTCTAATTATTCAGATTTTACGCACCATTCCAAAGCGCGCGAACCATTCCGATTTTTCCAAACATTTTAATTCCATAAAAAACTCTGATTTTCTTAAATATTCTAAAAATTCTAATTTTCGAAAATATTCGAATTTGCGCCAAAATCATTTTCTTAAATATTTCTAATTCCTACCCAAAAATTCTTTTTCGTTATTATCCTAATTTCGCCCTTTAGCCTAATTAAAATCATAAATTTACAATTCCGCCTTAAAATTCGCCCTTTTTTTGCCTAACTAAAATCTGAAATTTACAATTCCGCCTTAAAATTCTCTTTTTGCGCCTAATTAAAATCAGAAATTTACAATTCCGCCTAAAAATTCTCTATTTTTAGGCCTAATTAAAATCAGAAATTTACAATTCTGCCTTAAAATTCTCTCTTTTTTATGCCTAATAAAAATCAGAAATTTACAATTTCGCCTAAAAATTCACTATTTTTAGGCCTAATTAAAATCAGAAATTTACAATTCTGTCATAAAATTCTCTATTTTTAGGCCTAATTAAAATCAGAAATTTACAATTCTGCCATAAAATTCTTTCAATTTTAGAATTCGCGACTAAAGTGCTTTTCGTTTTCAATGGGAACGCCGAACAAAAAGCAACGTCATGATTTGAACAGCATTGTTTCGCCGGAAGATATTCAATTCCTTCCATCGCCATCAACAACTTCCAATCCGCGATCATCAAATGCAGGAAATGTGGCAAACCCGATTTTGACTCCGAAGAAACGCAAGAAAGCGGCCACTGGCCAAATTATGCCATCCCCACAAACAAATGTGCCAACTACGCTCAGTGGAAATGCCAGCCAAGTAAGTTTAAAATATTTTATATGAATATTACAAAAAAATAAATTATCATTGCATTAATTAATTTTTTTAGTCGCATCCACAATCGAGTGGGCAATTGTCAGCATCTGCCGGCTTCAATACTCATCCGGTAAGCCCAGTAGAATTATTATAATTCATTTATTAATATTATTTTATCAAAATAAAATTATGATTGATTTTTAATTAATTTTTTTCAGTCACATCCATCATCGATTGTGCAATCAAGTGGGCAATTTCCGACATCTGCCGACATCAGCGCTCATCCGGTAAGCTCGGAATAATTATTATTATTATATTTCAAAATATTTTGATTGATTTTTGATTAATTTTTTCAGTCACAGCCATCATCGAGTGGCCATTCAAGTGGACAATTGACAACAACTGCCGGCATCAGCGCTCATCCGGTAAACTCAGAACAATTATTATTATTATTATGTTTCAAAATAAAATTATGATTGATTTATTAAATTTTTTCAGTCAAATCCATCATCGACCGGGCAATCAAGTGGACAATTGTCGACATCTGCTGGCATCAGCGCTCATCCGGTAAAGCCCTAATTTATTCTTAAACTAATTTCTTTCAATCATTTTTCAGACAATGCCAATGTCAACCAGTGGAGGTGGTGGTCCTTTGATTGGATCTGGAGGAGGGCAAATGCAACAGGTAAAAAGCAAACCCTAATTTATTCCTAAACTAATTTCTTTCAATCATTTTTCAGACAATGCCAATGTCAACCAGTGGAGGTGGTGGTCCTTTGATTGGATCTGGAGGAGGGCAAATGCAACAGGTAAAAAGCAAACCCTAATTTATTCCTAAACTAATTTCTTTAAATCATTTTTCAGACAATGCCAATGTCAACCAGTGGAGGTGGTGGTCCTTTGATTGGATCTGGAGGCGGGCAAATGCAACAGGTAAAAAGCAAACCCTAATTTATTCCTAAACTAATTTCTTTCAATCATTTTTCAGACAATGCCAATGTCAACCAGTGGAGCTGGTGGTGGTCCTTTTATTGGATCTGGAGGCGGGCAAATGCAACAGGTAAAAAGCAAACCCTAATTTATTCCTAAACTAATTTCTTTCAATCATTTTTCAGACAATGCCAATGTCAACCAGCGAAGGTGGTGGTGTTTTGATTGGATCTGGTGGCGGTCAAATTCAACAGGTAAAAATCAAATCGACAATTCCTTCCCAAAATAATTATTTAATTTCTTTTCAGCCGATGGCTGCCAGCGGAGGTGTTGCTCTGATTGGATTTGGAGGTGGGCAGATTCAACAGGTAAAAGCAAACCCTAATATTTCCTAAACTAATTTCTTTCAATCATTTTTCAGACATTGCCAATGTCAACCAGCGGAGCTGGTGCCTTGATTGGATCCGGAGGCGGGCAAATTGAACAGGTAAAAATCAAATCGCCAATTCCTTCCCAAAATAAATAATTATTTAATTTTTTTTTCAGCCGATGGCTGCAAGTGGGAGCAATTTGATTGGATCATCGGCTGGACTTATTCAGCAGGTAAATTCCTAATTCCTTCCTTAAAAATAATTCATTTTTCCAGTCATTGGCAAACAATGGAGGAGAATTGATGCGTGCAGGCCAATCCACATCCACCTCATCAATTGATCCGAATTTGCAGCGAATCATCCAGCAAAACAAGGAACTGACTATGGCAAAATTTGCTCCACCCAATATTCCAAATCATCTGGCGGATGGCCAGGGATTCACCGATGTGAATTTCCTATATCTTGGTTGGCAAAATAACATGCGAATGAAGTAAGCAAAAAATTTTTAATTAAATAATTATGTAACAAAAAAAATTTAAGTTTGTTGCGCGGAGTGGTCCGTCAAATTAGTATTCGGGAAACAAGTGCGGGTGTTCGCGTACTCTCAATGGAAGTGGGATTTCCCAGTGACCCGGAACGAAGAACCGTCAATGTCTATGGATGGGAAAATTCGGCGGCCGCATTGTTCACTGCCAATCCACCGATCAACAGTTGCATTGAAATGACGCATTTAATGGTTATGGACCAGACCGGGCGGAATACCAATGTGATCAGAGGCTCATTTCTTTTCCGCTTGCATTTTAACTCAAGCTCAACGATTCGCCGTTACGGTAGGCTTTAATTAATTTTTTTAAAAAATTACTACAAAAATTTTTAAGTGCCTCCGAATCAAGTCCGAATTGAAGCGATTGAGGATGCTCAAGCAGATGGTGGAGAGCCGCAGCAACATAATGGTTGGTTTTTAATAATTTTATTATAAAATGAATAATTAATTCAAAATTTTTAAGTGCCTCCCAATCCAATTCAAGCAATTGAGGATGTGCCTGGTGGAGACGACAATGGCCAGCAACTTCAGCCCATTCCCCTGCCAATGGACCCGCCTCAAAATGCCGACAATGCACAAATCATCGATGTTGGCGATGATGATGGCGATGAACAGGAGGCCAATGAGGATGAACCGGTGGGATAGATGAATCAGAAAAATTGAGGGATGAAGATGAAATGAGAAAAATGGACACATAATAATAATGATGATGATGAATCAATTTTATTTAGGAAAAAACATTTAATCAATTTTTATAAAATAATATAACCCAATTCTGTCAAATTATTATTATTATTTTTACAAATGAATTAAAATAAAATGTATTAAATTTTATTTCATTTTTCCTTATGTCAATTCAACCCTCAATTTTTCTCGACTCTATTACCCTCTTCCTTACCTAGTTTTTCCCTCATCCAAATCTTTTCTACTCATTAGGCTCGTCCTCCACGCCGTATTGCTGCTGTAAATGCAGATGCAAGAAATCAAGTATATGCTCGATATTTGTTGCGGGAAGAGGAGCGCGCCCGAAGAATTGCCCAAGCCGAACAACGAGCCCGTCAATTGCGCCAACAATTCCAAAATGTCATAGCTGAAGCAGCAGCAGCAGCAGCGGTGCCTGTACGACGAGCCTCCCCTCCACCCATTCAACATCGTCCAATGACGGATGCCGAAGTCAACACAATGCTAGGGCGTGCAGTAAACAATGAGGCAGAATGTACAATTTGTGGTGAAACCCAGCCGCAGTTTATCCCATTTCGTCATAGCGTTCATCAAATTTGCACCATGTGTTTTTTGCAAAACTCGTGCCACCGACATGTCTGTCCGTACTGCAATCGGGAAGTGATGTGAATGCTTTGAACCAAGTGGATGTGCGATGAAGCATAAAAGAGCATTTCAATTTATTTTCTTTACAATTTTCAAAAATTGTGTGCTTTATTGTCAATTATTTAAAAACTCACTTTTAAAAATAATTATAATCTCACTTTTATTTTTATTCATTTAATTCTCTGAGGCCTTTTTATTCAATTTTATTTGGCGCCAATAAATTTCAACCATTTTTTCATCATAATTGTCTTAAATTGTGCATTCATTTATTAAATTATTATGATCAAATAAATTCTCACTTTTATTCAAAATAATTGTCCAATTTACGAATTATTTAACAGAAATTTTTGAAAATAAATCAATTTATTCTAATTCCTAATTAGCTTTAAAAAATTAGCTGGGTGAAAAATAGTAAAAATTATTATTATGTGTCTTTATTTTTATAGTGAAAAATAATAATTATTTTTAAAATGTCGAACAATGAAAATTTTGACTTTTAGTTGGAACAATATGGTGGTGGCCCAAATCCCTCTTCACCATCATCACAATCTTCCGAGTCTTACTCTTCTTCGCAAAGTGAGGATGAAGCGGTGAGCGAGGAGCAAATTGACGTGCATATACATTTGGCTGGACAGGCCATAAGGAGGGAATCGCAAACTCGAAATACACTCTCGGAAACACTTGACGTCCGCTTTTTCGACTGGAATGAAGAGGAGAGAGGGAGGCCACGTCCACACAATTTTTTGACCCTATTAATCCAGCGCTTGTTGACACGTGTTCTCGTTGGACGGGCTCCACCCCGTTTTGTTGGCTTCTCATTACAGCCACCGGGGTGGAGCCGTCCTTTCCACATTCCGCTTCGCCCGTTGGCCCAAAACACGGCCTCAGCAATCGCCGCAGCTCTCGAGCGCTTCCTTCAGGATTATGACGGGCTTGATTTATTTGACGGGAGTTGCCTCACAAAAGTATCTGCTATTTGGCCTCTTCCATTAAACAATAACAACAACAACGATGACGATGATGATGATGGTCCAATGGGGGCCTGTGCACCAGATTTGGCCACAGCAAGAGCCCATGCCGCTGGTATTGCCCGATGCCAATCTTGGGTGGCGGTTGTGAATCCAAACGACACATATTGCCTTGCGAGGGCAATTGTCCTTGGCCTCATGGATCGACGTCATCAACTACTCCACCAACCCAATACACACTTCCGTCTATGGGCTGAAGGGCAGAGGGGCGATGAGGGACAAGAATTGGCGCTGGAATTGATGAACACAGTGGGCATCCCCGTTGATCAACCAATGTATGGCGTCAGAGAGGCGCGGCGAGTGCAAAATTGGTTGAACACAACATTGGGTGGACCACATCATGTGCGTTTGGTGCTTTTGGAACGGGAGCGAGGATGGCGTGTGTGTTGGAAAAGTCCGGAGCCAGCGCATTTCACATTGACATTGGCTTGTGTCAACCATCATTGGTCCTACATTCAATGTCCGCAACAAATTTTTCGGGTACATTTTCTTCCTCATTTCTCTTACACAATCAATTAATTTCCCCAATTTTTAGGCCAAAAAATGGTGTCCAGATTGCGAGAGTCCAGTTGCACGTGACCGTCACCCGCATGGCTGTCGCGCTGTCTGTCAATTCTGTTTGCGATTTGGCATCGGCTACCCATGCGTTCGAGATCCGGCTGCCAGTCCGCCACAACAATGCGACGATTGCCATTTTGTGTTCCCAAATCAAAACTGCTTTTTGGCCCATCAACAACAGATTGACCCAGCTCCACCTGGTTGGGAACATGACAGGCGCAGGGGTCAACCACATCAACCAATTTGTGTTCTTCGACGCCTCTGCCCTCAATGCAATGCGGTTTTTTGGACGCGTGGGAGGGCCCATCAATGTGTGCAACAACCAATCGGGCAATCTCTTTTATTGCCAGCTCCACAAATTCCCGGTATTGGTCAATTTAATTATTTTTTACACCAATTTTTATAGATGTAATCCAATGGGGTGGCGGTCAACAACAACAAAATCCACCTTTTCCCAACATGCAACCAGTTGGATGTGCAAAATGTCATGGAATGCATGCTCCCGACGGTCTCCAGCCATGTTTTGTCCAACCCAAACAGTATCCCAATCAAAATGATACACCAGCCCTACCAAATCTAATCAATAACAACAATATGGATGATGATGATGCTCAAGTGGATGATGAAGACGATCTCTCCATTGGAAATGAAGAAGAAGAGAACGATGTGGAAGAAGAAGCCGAAGAAGAAGAAGATGATGATGGAGGTTTCCATCCACCACAACAACAACAACAACAACAAGGTCGGCGGCCAAGATTACCCATTCGTTTCATCTATTGGGATGTGGAGACGGAACTCGTTCTAATGCCACCACCAGATCACAATCCAGCACAAAATATCGATGATGATGCAATGGAACGACGTCATGTCCCATTGTTGGTGTGTGCCGAAGTTTTGTGTGAACATTGCATTCGTCTAGACATTCATCCAGAACGTGATCCCAACAGACGACCATTCCAATGCAGTTGCGGGGTTCCATGGCGATTGGGAAGCGAAGCAAGACAACGATGGTGTATGCCTGCAGACCCCACACTGGTCGAACCCAATCAATGGCCGATGGATGGACGCAATCCACGTCGCTTGGCATTCCACCAATTCCGACGACAAACGAATGGTGAAGTGGAAGACCGGCGGTCCGCAATGGCTCAATTTGCAGACTTTTTGCTCTCACATGGCCCTCGTAACATGCGCACTATTGCTTTGGCCCATAATGGGGTATGTTTTATCTGGAAAATTGGTGGTCAAAAATGTTTTTTTCCTACACAGGGACGGTACGACATCCATCTTCTGTTGGAGGAATTGCAACATCGAGGGATTCAGCCAAAACGACTCGTCTGTCATGGTCTCCGCATTTACCAACTCCAGCTGGGCGGCAGAAATCAACGTCAAATTGTGCTCAAAGATTCGCTCAACTTTTTTGGCTGTCCCCTCTCAGCATTGCCTGCCACATTTGGATTGGACGGAGTGGCGGATAAGCCCTTCTTCCCCTATGCCTACATTCGCACATGCAATCTTCACATTGAGCATCAAGGCCTTCCACCGTTGGCCTATTACGAACCAGATGGAATGAAGCCTGCAAAAAGACAAAATCTCATCCAATGGCACGCGGAGGAACAGCAGCGGGCCCCAAATCAGCGATGGGTCCTTTCCGAACAATTGCTCGAATATTGCAGCAATGTTGGTCACATTTTTTTCACATCATTTTTTAAAATTTATTCTCTCATAGGATGTTCGCATACTTCGTGCCGCCTCTCTTCGTTTCCGCCAAATTGTGGGCCAATACGCCAATGGGATGGAACCATTCGATGCTGCCAGTACAATTGCGGGTTTAGCGCTGGCCATTTTTCGACAATGCCATCATTTGCCCAACCGCATTCATCATTCGCCCGAGGGTGGATTCCTGAGAGGAAGGCGAGCCAGTGCTGAGTCGCAACGTTTCTTCTGGGTGCTGGAAAAATCGCTGGGCGTCCACATTCAAACGGCCCAATGGAGCATTGGTGAACATCGCGTTGCTGAGGACAATGGGCTCAGATTGGATGGGCTCTTGCATCGCCGCCCCCCTTTGCGTCCACTTGCTCTAGAATATCAGGGGTGTTTCTATCACGGTAAGGGCTGGGAAAATGGTAAATGATGTTGATGATGATCTCCCCTTATAGGCTGCACTGTTTGTTTTCCGGAGAGGCAAATGAAATTGGCTGGCGGTCAAACAGCGGAACAACTTTACGCGCGCACCCAACGGAGGGCATGGCATTTGGAGCAACAACATGGATTGCAAGTCAAGCAGGTGTGGGGCTGTGAATGGCGTCAAATGTTGGCCCGCGATCGTCATCTTCGTCAATTGAATGCCCAGGCAAAGCGAAATCTCCCAGGACCACTCGACCTTCGACGCCATGCACTTTTTGGAGGACGTGTGGAACCGTATGCCCTTTCGCACGTGTGCGGTCCAGAAGAGGAAATTTGCGTTCTGGACATTGTAAGTCGATTACACACTTTCCTTTCACATAAGCATCCTCATTTTCAGGTATCATTGTACCCAACAGCGATGAAATACACCTCATTCCCATTGGGTCATCCGCGTGTGCTCACTCGTGAACAGCTCGAGCCGCCAACAATTCCACCATTGCCTTGGAACCGTGTGGAGCATAACCCATTCAAAGGCTTCATCCTCTGTCGCGTTCTGCCCCCACGTGGTGTACAACAACAACAAAATATGGCCGACAACATCAACAACGATTGGTTTCTTCCACTTCTACCAATGAGAACATTGAGTGGTCGGTTGGTCTTTCCACTTTGCGCCAAATGTGGTGAACAGCAGCAGCAACGGGCATGTCCACATGGTGAACAGGAGCGAAGTTGGATCACAGCATACACCCATGTCGAGCTGAACAAGGCCCTTTCCCTCGGTTATTCCGTGCTCGATCTTTTTGAGGTAAAAATATTCGATTCTCTACAAAAAAATAAATGACATTAAAGGTTTGGCATTATGAGGAATGGTCAGTGGCCGGATCTGCCCAATTGGCCGGCAACAATGGGCTGTTCAGCGGATATGTGGACACGTGGCTTCGACTAAAAGCAGAGGCATCCGGTTGGCCTCAAAATTGTCACACTGACGAACAGAGGCAAATATTTGCAGCAATGGTTGGATCGGGAAGGCATCCAGCTGGATGCTCCATCCATTTTACTCAATCCCGGACTCCGCCATATTGCGGTACGACCTTTTTTCCATCAAAATAATTATTCAAAATAAATTTTTAGAAAATGTTACTCAATGCGTTGTATGGCAAATTGGCACAAAGGCCGGAGAGTGAGGAAGTGTGTTACACGAAGACGCCCCGCCAGTTCCACAATATGCTTGCTGACAGCCGACGCGAATTGGTCGACTTCACCCACATCAATGACCATTTGGACCGGGTGCAGATGCGTAAAAAACACCAATTTGCCAAAGGACCAGCCACGAATGCACTTCAAATTGCCTGCTTTGTGACATCCCAATCGCGGTTGATTCTCTACGAGTACCTGTGCCAAATTCGACAAAATGGTGGAAAACTGCTCTACTGTGACACCGATTCGGCAATTCACGTGCGTCAGAGGGGAGGACCAGCATGTGTCGAGGAAGGGGACTGGTTGGGGCAAATGAAAAGAGAGCTCCCTGGCCGTGAAATCATCGAATTTTGGTGCGGTGGCCCCAAAAACTATGTACTCCTTCACCGCTGCGCAGAAAGTGGCCAAGGACTTCGCGCTGATATGAAGGTACGCGGGATTGAATTGACACATGAGGCCCAACAACTCCTCACCTATCAACGGATGCGGCGAATGATTCAACGTCATTTTGCTATTGGCCAAGTGAGGTGGGTTTTTTCTCAATCATTTTCCCCCAAATAATTTTCCTTCTTTTTGTAGGCGTGGTCGTCGTCAAATCACCATCCCTCAGCGACAATTCATACGAACAAGGCGAGCGCACATCAACACAAGGCGGACAATGAAGATCTACAAGCCCGTCTATAGCAAAGGAGTGGTTTTGGCTGGCTATCAAACGAGGCCATTTGGCTGGTTGGTGGCAGATGGACAACAATTGGGCGATGAAGACGAGAACGAAGATGCCCACTTTGGCAATGCACCCATTGATGATGAGGAGGAGGAGGATGGTCGGACAGAAAGTGAAGAGGAAGAGGACATTTTTTGATTGAAATTTTTTTTGTAAATTTTATCAATATAATTATTTATATTCACTTTTAAAAATTAATAAATTAAATTCATCATATAAATGTGAAAGGAAATATCAATGGTTAGGAGAATTGGGGGAAGGGAATTGGGAATATATTTGCTCCAGCACATCCAATCCCCTTTCCATTTGTCCAATGGTATTCACTCCGGTAACAATCATCCTTCCCGTCCTAAAGACCAATGATGTGAGCTCGTAGCCGGCCTCTAAGTTAAAATTTTATGTAAAATGATTTAGTAGATAAGTCGAATAAAACTTTGCATTTTAATTAAATTTTTATAAATTTAGATGTATTTATTTGTAAATTGTAATTGAGTGACCAAATTAAAATTGTATTAACAATAAGCAAAATATTAAAATCAATTTATAATCTTTTCATTCCACATTCTTCTCGCATAATGCCTTCAACGAGCAATTTGCCAATTTTAATCCATAATTGTTATCATCATCCTGGCCAAATCCAAATCTCATACAAAATAAGGTCAAATAGCGCATTCCTTTCGGGTAATCCTTGAATGCATGTTCCACACGGTGCCAGCCTTCAGCTTAAAAATTGAATTTTTCTTGATTTATTTTCTCGTTAAAAAAAGGGAGATTTATCTGAAATGTAAATGCCTTTTTGAATTCTAGACTACTTACAAACTCGAGAACTATAGTTTATTCGATTCGGTATGGGCGAATTAGTTTCTATGATATTGCAATTTTAAAACGGTTTGAGCATGTTTTAATAATAATTGAACCGCTGCTTAACCAAAACCGGTGTTGGTTTATACTTTTGTCTAACCCTAATGCCGGTTTGCATTTTTTTTCAGATATTTTTTATTATTTAAATGAAAAATATAAATTAAGATTTAAATCACAGTGGAATCTGGTCTATCGCCTATCTCATATTTTAAAATTTTTTTCATTCACATAAATCTGCTCACAAAAATAACATATGTTAAAAAATGGGATATATTTAATTTGTAGAAAAGTTTATAACGGTTTAGTGGTTTGTCCAAAATTCACAAATCATATACCATTGGATAGAGCTCTTCAAGACGCGTCGAATGGTAATAATTTGTCATGGTTTAAATGGTTTTAACCAAAACCCATAAAACGGTTTAGGTGGTTTAAAACCCTTACTTTTTGATCAAACCCTGACAAACAAAATATATACCAATCGACGCGTCTTGACGAGCTTTATCCAAGGCTCTACTACGAAACATCCAAATCACGAAACATCCAATCACGAAACATCCAAATCACGAAACATCCAAAAGGAGAAGCATCACGAAATATCCAAATCACGAAACATCCAAAAGGAGAAAGTGTCACGAAACATCCAAAACTTGAACTTGTGGGTAAATTTTTTAAATCGATATACCAATCGACGCGTCTCGATGAGCTAATGCCGAATATGTTATTGGTTTGGCATAAAACTCAAAAATAAAAAAGTTATGGCCATTTAAAATTGCAAAAGTTGACCTAGCTTGACTAAAATGGCCATAACTTTTTTATTTTTGAGTTTTATGCCAAACCAATAACATATTCGGCATTAGCTCATCGAGACGCGTCGATTGGTATATCGATTTAAAAAATTTACCCACAAGTTCAAGTTTTGGATGTTTCGTGACACTTTCTCCTTTTGGATGTTTCGTGATTTCAATAAATGATATAAAGACTGCCTCATAACTTTACTGTCAACAGCACCAAACCGTTTCGTCCGCAAAAGACGGTCCGCAAAAGGCACCAAATTCGCCAAGAAAATTGGAGTTCTTCTTCTGCTAATTTTTTTAGTCTATGTTTCGGGGGTCTCGTTCACTTTATTCCCAATTCAATCAAAATTATTTTTGAGAGAAACCTAGCCTTGAAGGCTCGTTTGCGTCCTTTTTTCAAAATATATTCTTCCTTATCTTATCTTCATTCCTTCATCTTATTTTGGGCACCATCCATTCAACCTAAAAAAGGAGGAATATGGAGAGGGGACTGCTGGGCCATTGCGCAACAGTGGACGCCACCGATGCCAAAGATGGCTTTGGCATTCTTCCTCCCCTCCTCTATCCAACTCTCCATTCTCTCCACCATTTCCCTATTATGGCTTTTCTTTACATAATGTTCCATCCCTTCCCTCTTCTCCACTAAATTAATGCTAAACAGCAGAGGCCACCAGCACATATTTTTGGCGTGACGATGGCTTGTTATTCTAAACCACCCAAAAACAATGTGTGCCGGTCCAAACAATCACCCAACACACACATTCACTTCCACTTCCCTTATTTGCCACTTTCGATGGCCCAAATAACCCTAGCCAATTGCCTCTTTTGCATTTAGCCCTTTATTCTTTCATTTGAAATTGTTGACTAATTCTTACTTAGGCTAGGGGCATACTGTATTTTTTGCTTTAATTTTTCCCTGACTGATCCATTTTTTGCAAAATTTTCTTCTTCCAGAGGCAGTTTTGATCTGATTTTTTGGGCAATTTTCTGATAAAATTTTTCCTTAGGTGAACATTTTTGTTAGCTTTTTCGCCTCCATTGTAAAAATGTTTGATTTTAGAGTTCGGAATTTCAAAATTTCCGGGCCCGGTTTTTTTCAGAAAAAAATTACCTAGGTCCGGCAAAAAAAAGCCGGTTTTGGCCGGTTTTCGGAAAATTACAAAAAAATTGCCGGCCATCTTCCGGGCCCGGTTGTTTTTTAAAATGTGCCGGGTTCCGATCAAAAAAATGGCCCAAAAATCGCCGGGTTTTCCGGGCCCGGCCCGGTTCCGGACTCTATCTGATTTTGCCAAATTCAGCAACTTCAATTACCTCAATTTGTTTCTCTCTCATTCCCCCAACCAAATATCTTTTCAATTTTTTTATAAATTTTGCAATTCATAATAAATAATATAACTAAGCGATGGAGCTTCTCAATTAAAAAACATTCCATTTTCGTAACAACCATATTCCCCCATCTTGAGTAATTTTATTATAAATTCCCCGCAATTTCTTTAGTTTTATGCTAAACGGAATTCATACAATAGGCTTGTGCTAAATGGCACTCTAATAATTTTGTGTGGTGAAATTCATCGGCCTTATCCAAAATCTTCCCTCTCCCCTGATCCCCATCACTACGAATTATACCGGTACATAGGTATGTTTACTATGGTAACCCCAGCTGATAGGTATTGGCTTTGGGCTTTAAGTTTTGGCTTTGGGCTTTAAGTTTGGTATTTTAAATTTAAATTTTTACGCCAAAATTGGACAAATTTTCTTAATTTGGATAATATGTCAAATAAAATTGGCTGAATTCCAAAAATAAATAAAAAATGGAATGGATATACGCGAACCTATGCGTGCGCCTGGATATAAAGTCCATGGCATTCTGTTTATTCCGTAATTTAAAATGTTTGAATATAAAAGTTGTTTGGTAATCAATTTGTTGGCTTCTTTTTTGGGAATTTAATTCAATTTATTTCATGTTCTTTAACCAATATTGGAGTGAATCAAGAGCAATGATCCTTCGTTTCTATCAACCCGAGACTATGCCAAATGTGATCCGGCAAAGTAAATTGTTTTCAAAAAAAAAATGGCATTTAATTAAAATTTTTAGTGATGGTCACGTATGGATATTGCATGCTTCACAAATATTATTTCAAGAAGAATGAGGCCCAACCACACATTGTTTGTGTCTACCGCTTTCGAGGAATTCCCGCAAACAATAATCGAAACCATTTGATTGCCGATGTTGTGGAAGAAAATTGGATCACAAAATCACGAACCTCGATGGAAATGCTTCAAGGTTTTAGATCACTTTTTGGATTTTTAAAAGAAAAATCATTATCAGAACCCGGACTGATCGATTCGGACTATCGAAAAGTGGTCTTCATTTGGTTCACCGAATATTTGCCGTACATTCCGTGGCGCCGTGTTACAGTGGACCTTCTGGAAGAGAATGAGGAAACCGATGAAGAGATTTACATTGAGACTGATTAATTCACAGTTAATTAATCCATTTTATGCTGTTAATCTTTTTAATAATAATGTTGAAAGCGATAAAGTGTTGAAAAGAATAAGAACTGGAGAAAGAACATAGTCGCTTAGGGGTATCGTTTTGGATTTAAGCTAAAGGGTAAGAGGGTTCGATTCTTTTTGCGTTCAATTCATTTTTTGAGCAATTTTATTAGTGTTGATCCCATAAGGGTGAACAAACAGGGCAAAGGTCGAAATCATCTTTACAATCTTTATGAATTGAGTGAATTCCCCAATAACATCTTTTAAATTCCGATTTATTCCTGATTGTCCAACAAGTTTCTCTGAAGCATGTTCTGTGATAGCTATGAACAATCCGTCGGCAATTCCAAAATTCTGTTGGTCTTTGGCCTATATTCATGCATAGAACACACAAAGTGTCTTCTTCTTTTTCCGGATTTTCCCAGAACCAGTCCAAATCGCAAAGCAAAGAATAACGTTTTCTCGTTCTGCTAAATTCTTGATCAAATCGGCCATTCCTCAATTCTCGCAATTCTTGGGCAATTTCCATCATTTTGTGACGTCGTTTTTGTCTATATCCAAGCCAAAAGTATCCAACCCAAGAGCTAAGCACATATGAAGATAAAATGGCTTGAGATCGGCCCTCTTGCACGGTTCCGCATTCCTCGTCTTCTCTCGTTAGGAAATATGGAATAAATTTGGCAATTTCTGCTAACAATTCGACCGGTAATTTTCGAACGACAATTACTTTTACAATTCTTAATAAAATCCAATTAACAGACTTTATTCAGTTCGAAAAAATGCACAAAAAATAATGCATCTCACTTTTCGGATTTTTCGGCATTCTTCTTCTTTTCACGACGCATTTTGATCTCATATTCCGAATAATCCGGGTAATTTTCATCGCTATATTTGAATAGCAATTCACAAATGTCCATATTCATTAGCACACATTTGGGGCAAAATGTTTGTTTGAAGATAAGCCGATCCTTCGTAGGACTGAATTTGGAACGAACCACTTCAAATCTCTCATTTCCCAGCTTGTAATTCTCGTCCCGGCACTCTTCGCATTGGAATTGCATACTTGAGGGCCATTTTGGACGTGCTAATATGAATATGGATCGAAAGAAATTGATAAACCGAAATAACCTATTTTCCAAAACGTTTTTTCCCGATTCATGACATTTGAGAGTCGGGTTCGTTCAAATTCGTTGGCCAATTCGCTGATTTCACCGTTGCCTTCACCTTCGGTTTTGGACATTTCAATTTCTTCTCCGTCAGTTTGGGTTGCAACTGCTGAGTTTTGCATTCACATTTGAATTTTGGTTTAAGAAATCTACCACGAGAACTTTTGGCATTTTTTGATTTAATTTCATTATCGGCACTTCGTTTCACGCCTTGTTCTTTTTTTGTAGCCATTAGGGAATCAAGAACACAAATTGGACAATTTTTAGGAATCTTGGCAAATTACGAAATTAACTTTCACAATGAATGAGAGGATGACAGCGCTTGACTCATCCACTCACTCGCTATTACGTAATATCCCGCCCACTACCCACATTTCCCTCACTGTCCCATTATTTTCCCTCTATGACCCATTTTTCTTTCTCTGACCCATATTTTCCCTTTTTGACCCACATTCTTTAGAAATGACCTCCAAAACTCCGCTCTTAAAAGTTTTATCAAAATTGTTGGACTGCAACGAATCAGCCCTTCAAGAGAGACTCAACCATCCTCTAAATATTCAAAAGGTTAATGACTTCCTGCAGGGCAAGGATTTGCAAACATGTTATATGGATAACCTTGGAGAATATAGGGAAATTAATGGATCGAGATGCAGAATTGGGACAAAATCCTCTCGTGAACAACATGCATATGAGGGATATTTGGGCATCACTGTTGAAGTGAATTGAAAAATAATTATTTTATTTTAATATATTTTTCAGCACCATTTTTATATCCGACGTCGTATCCGTCTTCAATATCCCAGAATGCGTTGCCTAATGGAAATGACCCAAAGCGGTCACAACAAATATTATCCCCTCGGTTTGACCAATTCATTTGAAATAAATTATTTTACCATATTTAGAATTAATTATGCTGGTCAATAAAAAGGAAGAAGTGAAAGAATTCGATGATAATAAAGAAAACCATTTTTTCCCTTGGACTCATTTAACAATTAAAACACCTGTTCATTAAGATTTTATCTATTTTTTAATATGGAATATTCTAAATTTGATGCCGATGAGATAAAATTTCCTATTCCATCTGGGATTATTGTCAGTGGTCCATCATCTTCAGGTAAAACTGAACTCGTACTAAGGCTACTCGAAAATGCCGAAACAATGTTCGAACCAAAACCTAAAGCCATACTCTGGGCCTATGGAGAATTCACTGAAAAAATTGGTCAACTCCAACGAAAAGGTTATCATGTTTATCAGGGGGTCCCATCAGAAGAAGCTGTTGCGAATATGCCCAAGCCATTTATTTTCGTATTAGATGATTTAATACAGGACATTGACCCTAAGAGACTGGCAAATATTTTCACCAGAAATAGTCATCATCAAAATTTTACACCAATTTTTATCACCCAAAGTTTGTTTGATAAGGCAATGAGAGTGCCACGGGCGAATTCCCATTTTATTTTTCTACTTCGTTGCCCAAATGATCAGCAGAGTCTTCGGAGCTTAGCCACTCAGTTATTTCCAAGGGAGAACGATTATTTTTACAGCGCATATAAGCAAGCCTGTGATCGTAAATTCGGTTACATATTGATTTCTTTACACCCCTCTATTAGCAACGAATTAAGACTAAGGTATAAAAATTAAATAGTATAAATTAATTTGTGATTATTAAGATCAAATATTTTCCCTGGTGAAGAACATATTGTTTATTTACCTAGAAATGGTTAAAAAGGAAAAACAACCAATTGGAAAATTACCAATTAAACATTATGGATTTTTGAAAAGATTAGCAAGGACAAAATCGGATAAGAAGCGAAGAAAATTAATAAATTCAGCTACTAAAGAACAACTATTGGTCCTTATCGAAATTTCTACAAATTTATTATCGAATTTTAATCTCACTAAAAGACAAAAACAAAAACTACTGCCTTTTGCACCGTTAGTAAGGAAATTGGCACGAATTCGGAGTGAAGGTTCAGCAAGAAAATTCCTTGAACAAAGGGGGAGTGGTCTTCCCTTTGCCGCTATTTTGACTCCAGTATTAATTGAAGCAGCCTCTCATTTAATTTCAAAAATTGCTAAAAATGGCAGCAGCAGCAGCACTTAAATATATTTTGGTACCAGAAGCAAATTTTAAGTCCTTACTCACTAAGGAAAAATCAACAGAATTAACAACAATGCCACAAACCGGGAAAGGAATTGGTGATGATTTAGAGGAAAAGAATCTGTTCGAATTTGTCAAAAAGAAATTAAACCAAGCGAAAAAAGGGAAGAAGAAGAATGCTAGCATAAAGAATGTACTATTTAATCAGAGACTCAGAAGTTATCTCAAAGCTCGGAAAGCTCTACTTAATCGCCCAATGAAAGTACAACTAGATTCTATTGGGAAAGAATTAATTTCTAAAGGAGGGGATAAGGCCATATTGGATGAAAATGGAGAATTGGAACCGATTCAAAGACAACCTTCCGTTAGAACACCAAGAGAATCGGTTGATGTTTACAGAACTGCTGGATCGACTGCTGATTGGTCAGGTGCAGATGATACCGTATTTGACCACACCCCTACAACAACTCAACAGTTAGAAACACCAATTATAAAAACTAGAAGGCAACAGAGATTGGAGAAATCAGAAGGAGATAAAAAAGAAAAGCAGCAGAGACTAAATGCATTGTCAAAATTAATCGCAAGTAACCCTTCGAAATTTGGTGTACTTAGAGATGAAGAGGGTAGATATGCTATAATGAACCCTCAAACTAAAAGACCAGTCTTTAATTCTTCTATTGTGGTTGCCCTTAATCGTTTGGTTAATCCCACTCCAGATTTGGCCTCTCCTCCTGGAATGATTTATTTGAGGAGAAAGATATTGGAAGACCCGGAAGCCAGTCAATTAATTCACACAAGCTCTAAACAATCAGGAAAAGGATGGTTAAAACGAGGAAAAGGACAAAAACTGCGGGAAAAGAAGAAGCACAGATTTCAACCAATGAAGTGGAAGAAAATTCAAAAACGAAGAAAATAAACAAAATATATGCGGATCCTAATAATCCTGGCGGTTTCAGTGGTTTCGTCAATTTGTATAGGGAAGTAAAAAGAAAATATCCAGAAATTACGAAAAAAGATGTACTCCATTTTCTGGAAGGCAATCGGACCTATACCCTATTCCGAGGAAGAAGACGGAATTTTAAAACATCAAAGACAATTCCGATGGGGTTTATGACAAGTAGAATCTAAGGATTTTGTTCCAAAATTTTTTGTTTAGATTTACAGGTGGATTTAGCAGATTTTCAGAGTTTGGCTGATGAAAATGAGGGCTATCGGTTTTGTTTGTTGGGTGTCGACGTCCTTAGTCGTCGAGTGTTTGCTGTGCCAATTAAATCTAAATCCACAAAAGATATGTTTGAAGGATTTGAGGAGCTTTTTAAGCAGATGCCACATCTTCCTTCAGAAATTTACTCTGACCGAGGATTAGAATTCGAGAGTGGAGAGATGAAAAGATATTTTGAAGAAAAAGGAATTGAAAAGTTTTCTGCACGAAGCAGCTATGTAAAAGCAGCGGTGGCCGAACGATTTATTCGTAGTTTAAAACTGAGATTATATAGATGGATTTCTGAGAAAAATTCCCTAAAATGGACCAAAGTTTTGCCAGAAATTGTTAACGCAATGAATAATACAGTCAACGCTGCAACTGGGATGACTCCGAACGAAGTGAATCCGAAAAATGCCAGCATTCTTTGGGACAAACTTTATAGGGAATATCTTTATCCAGAAAAGAAGAGAAAGACGACAAAATTCAAACAAGATGATGCTGTTCGTTTGGCAAAAAAGAAACAAACATTCGAAAAAGGATATTTGGCTAATTATTCAGGTTGGTTAATTAATTATACATGCATATACCCATTTACAGATGAAATATATAAAATAAAAGAGGCGAGGAAATCAAACCCAGTGGATTATTATAAATTAGAGAATTATAAAGGGGAGACACTGAAGGGAAGGGCATATGCGCCAGAGCTGGTTAAGACGCGACTGGATGCAGACACTACATATAGAATAGAGAGTATATTACAAGAGAGAAAAAGAAAGGGTGTAAAGGAATTATTGGTGAAATTTTTCGGTTATCCCGAATCATATTGGATTAAACAATCAGATGTTGTTAATTAATTTGTATAAATCATCTTTTTTTTTAAAAACTAATTTCCATTATCAATGTTTATTTCATTTTAATATTTAATTTTATTCTGAATGAATAAATTCAATTTCAGATGAGTAATTCATTTTATGTGATTGTTCCAAGCACTGGAACGGATAATCAAACGAATAAATTTCGAGTACAATTGCCTAGGAAATTGATATTAGATGGGCCTGGATGGACTGTGGGATTGGCTGGAATAATTTACCCAAATAGTTGGGCATCAATTGGAGCCCATGAAGACCAATTCCTTGCTATTCAATTAAAAAGCGGTGAAATCAGACATTATAAAATACCTAAGGGGAGCTATACATCAGCAAAACATCTTGAGCAGAGCCTTTATCATGGGATTATCAGAGACATGGAAAAACGGATTCAAGAATCAAAAACTCATGACACGAGGACAAATAGAGCTAAAAGAAAAGTGAATGACTATGATGGAGAGGCACCCCTTCTTCCAGCTTCGTATAGACCACCAACAAATACAGCTAAACAATCTTCCCAAATTTTACCGCAAAATCAACCAACTTCCCAGCCCTCATTAACACAAAATCAATCAATGGAAACCCAAGAAATGGTGGAATATCAGAAAGAATTAGAATATTTAGAGGAACGTGATGGATGGGCTTATGCACTAGCATTGGAAATTTATTTACAACGGTTTAGGGCAGTTTTAACCATAGAAAGCCCAAATTTGAATGAACATATTGGAAAAAATTTTTCAATTTTCAAACAATATTATGATCAAATCGAGAAAGGTGCATTACATCCCCATATTATGACAAAGGAAACCGAGGAAAATTTATTGGCTTATGCAAGAGCAATTCGTTTTGTATACAATGAACATATTAGCCGATTTGAATTTGTTTGTACGGATGAACGAATATCACATGTTAGATTGACCCCACAAATTGCCTATGCACTAGGATTTGAAGAAAATATTAAAATCAAAAATGGAAATGTGGCCCGTTACGCACCAGATATTCGAGGGGCAATGTCACAATTATGTGTCTTTATGAATCATGGAGTAATGGAATCAATCATCTTTGGCAATTCTTTTGCCAATCTACTTCAATTGGTGGCTGTTGAAGGAGAAAGTGGCGAGACAATTCAAAAGCTTTTCACAAACCCACTAATGCACCGAGTTGTGGCTAGAGAGATAGATTCTATGGATTTCGAAATACGCTCAATAGACGGAAGACTAGTTAAATTCGACTATGGACAAATCACCCTGACACTTCTATTTAAGAAAGCAATCTATTTCTGAGTTCATTTAGATAATTTTTAAAAATATGGTTAGACAAATATTTGACGGGAGTAACCTCCGCTTAAGTCAGCAATTTTCTCAAGATGGAGGTGGATTTATTGGCCGTTTTGATCATGCTAACCCCTATCAAAGAGGTTATGGCCATTTCTCAGCCTTGACAAGACAAAGGGGAGCTGGGGTTGGTTCAGTTTTACGAAATGTTTGGCGGTATTTGAGGCCATTGGTTTCCAAAGTACAACCCATAACCACTAGTATTGGAAAGGCTGTGGGACAAGAGGCATTATCAACCACAGCCCGAGTGTTAGGTTTATTTAAATAAATTAATGATTAAAATTAATATTAATAATAGATGACGTTGTGAAAGGGACTGATTTGAAAACTTCGGTTACAAATCAAAGCAAAGAGGGAATACGGAAATTGGCGAATAGGGCGGCACAAAAATTACAATCAGGGGGCGGGAAGAGGCGGGGTCGAAAGTATAAAAGCAAAGGGAACAAACGAGGCCGCGTCATTTTAAAACCCGAGTTAATTGGTCAATCAGTTGCAGGAAGAGCTTTATTAAAAAAGAAGAGAGCAGATAATCTAGGATATTATTAAAAAAATGTTGTACAAAAAAGTGGATGGAGCCAGTCCTAATTCAATTTCAGCGGCATTGGACTTATTCTCTACCCCGCCAACGAATTGTGCCGTTAGTAACAGCATGTACAGGCTATATCATCCATTAAATCCCATAAAGTATGCAATTTTAAATAATTAAATGCATTTTTGATTATTTTAGTTCCATTCCTTTCCTATTTAAAATTCATCCATTGACTTCGATGATTGATCTTTCAAATATTTATGTTATTACTGAAATGCAGTTAAAAAAGATCAATAATGACGGTGAATTGGAAGATTTAGCTGCCGATGAAATCGTAGCACCAATCCAAATGCCTGGTGGCACTTTTATAAGGAATCTAAAAATTATGCTTAATCAGAGGGAGATTTACGATTCTAATCAATTATATAGCTATAAAGTATATTTGGACACAGAGTTTAGCTATCCCACTACTGTAAAAGATGCCTATTTATCCGCGTCAGGTTATCACAGAGAAACAAAAAGTCCAAATAGAGTGGCAGATGACGGTTACATTGCCCGTAAAAATGCATTCGCTAACAGTAAGACAGTACAATTAATCCATAAGTTGAGTGCGGATATACTAAATCAAGATCTTTATTTGTAAGTTTTTTCGTAAATATTCAATATGAATCATTCCCAGAATCACAAATACGGAAATGGATATCGAAATTACCCCCCAGAATGATGACTTTATGATAATCCAATCGCTGGTCGCTCCTGCACCGGCAGTTGTTCAACAGCCAGCTGCTGGTGGAAATCCACCTGCAGCTGCAGCTCCGGCTGTTGCTGCAGCGTTACCAAAATATAAATTAGTTATAAATAATATTGCCCTACAAGTCAAAACGGTAATTTCTTTGCTGATTAATACGACCGATAGGGAATTTAGATCGATTTGATGGATGGACTTTCTCTGGAGTTAAACACTAAATTAAACTCAGAGCCTGCACGTTATGGAATTCGTAAGACGTCGATAATCACCTCTTTTATTAGCGCAGGCCGTCGTGACTTCATTTCTACTCTATTCTCTGATGAAGTCCCAAGAAGAATAATGATTGGTCTAGTGGCAAACAAAAGTGTCATGGGTGATAAGCATACATCGCCATTCTTTTTTGATAATTTTAATGTACGAGAAATTGAATTGATGTCAAATGGACGAGTCTATCCCCAGACACCTTATCATTTAGACTATACAAATAGCCTTTATGTCAGACCATATCATGATACGCAAACAAACTTAGGATTTGCGGGAACGAATGAAAGTAATGGAATTACATATAAAATGATGCGCTCCGGCTGGTGTGTATACTGTTTTAATTTAACAAAGTAGTCAATTTAATCTCCTTCTTTAATTCAATCGATATTTTTAGCGCACAAGAGGAGACGCCAGGCTTTGAGCTGGTTAGAGATGGATGCACCATGATAACCATTAGGTTCAGTGCCGATGTCCCTCCAGGCGGCAAATTGGTTGCCTATGCTGAGTCAGATGGTCAGTTTAGTTTCGAAATACTGTACACTAGTCATTCTTTTAAGGTCTTATTATGGTTGACCGGAATAGAACAATAACAAGTGATTTGACTGTATAATGGAAAAGAATATACCAGAATTTCAACAATTCCAAATACAAACCCCGGTTGCTTGTGAATTTCCCCAAATTCTTGATAAATCTCCGATAAATTTGATTTTTTGTATACTTTATTTTCTTTTTGCCATATTTATTACGGCATCTGCCCTTTATTTTTACTGGTATGGTAGGAATGGACAGCAGAGTAATAGGTTTTTTATAAAATGAATTTTCATTATATTTTCCCTCAAAAAAGATCGACTACTGAGCTCAAATCCGCGCACCAGTCGTTTTTACGAGGGAACATATCCGTCTGACAAAATTCCCCACTGCAGAGATTATCCCTGCGGAATGGTCATTAATCACGTACCTAATCTGCATATGTATCTAAAAAATTAACTGAATTTAGGATAAAGCGAATGGAAAGGGAACACATTGGTCGGCGTTTTGGGCAAATCGACCCAATGAAGCTTTTTGGTTTGATTCATTTGGTCGTCCACCACCCGTGAATATTAGTGAAATATTAAAAAGCCGATTTGACCAAGTTAAATACAACCCCTATAAGTTCCAAAATCTCCTAGAGGACAATTGTGGGCATTACGCTATCACTATTTTACACTTTTTGAGCTCGGGCTCCCAATTTTCAGAAATTATTAAACATTTTAAAAAATTAAATGACCCTGATTCTTTTGTGTTTAATTATGTAAACAATTTCCAATAAATTTTCAGAAAAAATGTATATTTTCATTCTCTTTTTCCTCTTCACATCGATTAATGGCATTGAATTGAATGTTGTATCGGAACAAGTGGAGCAAATTAAATTGGATGAGAAAATTTATAAAATTGAATCGAGGGAGGGTTTTGGATATTCACAGGATTCGGTTGTGTTTATAAATTTTTAATGAATTTATTTACTTTTTTCTAGATTTGCATGCTCCATAAACACCAAAATGCCATGGGTTTTCAACTACTGAATGTATTTACTTTGGAAATGTCCGACCAATTTCCTTTGATTCGAACCAGTGCCAACATCAAACCCTTCGCTTGTTTTCGATATGGGGAAAGCAGCTTCCTTATTTTGAAAAATAACAACAACTACACAACAATTTTCAAAGGAACCCAAAAGAAAATGGTCAATGGATTCAAATTTGATTCAATATATTATGATAATATTCAACAGAAATTGTATGCAATCGATTTTGGTAATATTTATCTAATCGACCTTAACTCATTGAACAATATTTTTACCTATCCTGGAATCTTAAATAGCAAACCCAAAATTAATAAGCAATTAATTCAAAAAATTAACCCATCTTATAATGTTAAAATCATAAATGACCATCTATTCTTAATCAATAGGAAAAATATTTCGCTTTGTTTAATACATTCCCCCTGTATCCCTCAACCAATTAAACTCAATTCACCTAAATTTAACCTCTTCTTACCCCCAATCAAACCAATTTATATTGATTCCCCATCGTTCCCCCTCCATTGGTTAGTAATTGCTATTTCACTCAATATTCCCTCTTTTCTCCTCTCTTACTTTATCTATAGAAAATACAACAATAATTATGAGCCAATTTCCCAAATTCCTCTTATAAATCTCCCTAAAAGGAGTGAAATCTTTACTTCAGTTTAAATGTTAACAATTTCATTTTATTAAATGTGAAAAATAAATTGGTGAATGTGAGTAAATTATAAGTGAAATATTTTCTTTAAAAGAAATGCATAATAGTCATTGGATTGAAGTAAAAAATTCAGAGGGTTAGCTGGATGAAATCGATTGACCAAAATTTTCTCAAGTTCTTCCCTTCTCTCGTAGTGATAATCTGATTGCCTATAATATTCATCATTTCTTGGGTCCATTAATTCCCCGCTATAGCCAAAGGGGACAAGTTGGCCATCTCCAATCAAAACTCCCTTCAATAGATTGATTTGAAATTTCTTCTTTGAATGCACTGTATGAATTTCGCCCTCAATTGAAATTTTAAATCGACGAGTATCCAATTCCATTGGCGGGTCCTCCTTTCCATCGATATGTCTCATCACACGTCTTTTTAATTCCTCGTGATTAAAAATTTTCGAATTTCCAATATCCAAAGTCACACCTAAATTAGAAAAGTTTACGAATTCTAGAAATTTTTATTACCTTTAAGCTTTTGATCAAACCAAATTTCTCCACTTTTCTTATTTTTCATTTTCAGAGTATAAACTTTGGCCCCGCCTGATATTATTTCCAAAATTTCGTCATTCGGATAAACCTAAAAAATAAATAAATAAATTTTATCGATTTAATTACATCGCTGAGTTCGCCTAGATGCATTCCACCCTCGATAGGGTCTCCATAAATTTCGGAATATTCAAAAGCGATAGAATCCTAAAAAATTTAATTTTAAAGAATTGAAATTTAACCAACCGTGTCCATGTAAAGTATTCGAACATCCTTCCTTTTCATGAGCATTTGTAGAGCATGGAGAAGTTGTACTCGGCCACAAGCTGTCGTCCAGGCAGCAATAATAATATTTGAAGAGGGGTTTTCCATAATAAATTCATCCTTTGTCCGATAGACAATCATCATTGAATAATCCCCAATTGGTTCAATCATTGAGAACTCAATTTTTGGGTCATTTAAATATTGCGCCAATTGGGCATCATTATTCACAATTACAGTGCGGGAAAGTTGGTTCCGTAAGGCAAAGCGTCCCCATAAACCTAAAAATATTTTCTCAATTCATAAAATCCAAATTAAAAATACAATTCAGCATCAATTTAGCAATGAACTTTAGGCCAGGGTTGTAAGTGATATCTTTTGGTTTAATATCCAAACCAAACTCATCATTTGCCCTTTTACAATATTCACGCATTGCTTTGATTTGTGCCTCACCCTCCAGATTTTTTATTTCAGCAGGCCAGCCAGAGCTAACATATTTGAGGCGCAGGAATTTTCGCACATATTCTCTGAACAGCTGATCGTCCATATCCTCATTTTCCCAGCAATAGGCACGGAACACTTTGGTCACCCGATACCCAGCTTTCAATGCTTCGTGCAGTTCAAGGGATGTCATTGTCGCCTCCCATCCTCTTTCTTTGTCCTCAAAATGTGGGCAGAAATAATTCGGGTCATGCTTTCCCTTTTTGTATTTTTGAGCACATTTTCTGCAAACATTTTAAAATATCAAATCGGAAAAATTGATTATAATTACTTGCACAGACTGAATAACAGTCGATCATCCCCCCCCGAAGCGGTGTGGAACAACTGGTATATCAATGTGACGAGGAGGAACCAGGTACACTTTTGAGATGCTTCTAGCTAAGCAATTATGATTGTCATCGATAATTTGGTAAAGATCATCCGGTTTTGTAAAGTTGACTTCTTTATTCACTATTGTGCATTTTGGATGATTTACCGGATATGATTGAGTGAAATTTCTAGAAAAAAAGGCATATGCAAAACACTAATCGATAACTTACTGGCTCGGGTAAAGTGACACAAAATCGAACATTTTAATTTTTCTTTTCGTTATTTCCTTGAGGCATTCTTCGGCAGTTTGACCACCATTACACATAATATTCAAGTCAATTGGCTGACCATTTAAATTCATTGGAATTTCGCTATTTTCCACCGAGGCCATCAACCACTCGGGTCCTGTCCTCCCACTTTAAATATATTTTTCTTTAAAAAATTCCGAATGAAAAATACCCAAAAAAGGCATCTCGGATATTTAGCGGACCAGTATCACAGCAATTGTCCATAAAGGCTTTAAATTCCGGGTCTTTCTCATAAAGCTCATCAATACTAAATTAAATTAAATTGATTAATTTATTTTGTTCCTTACTCGTGCTCCCAAAAAACTTTGAGACTCATTTCTTCCAATATTGCCTCACATTTATCCACATTTGCCTTTCGAATATCCCCAACCCTTCTTCCTGACAAAACATCATCATCGCCTAATTTACTATGGCATTTCGGGCAGGCATGATAATGGCTAAAATTCTCATTTACATATTTTTAAATTTAATTCTTTACCATCCAAAAATTTCAATAGCCAAAGGGCCTTCATAGCCTGGTCTATTCTCAACATATCCGTCAAGCAAATACTTTAAAGAAATTAATTATTTTTAAAATGAAAACTGACTTGTCTGTATCTCTTTTCTCCTCCATTGTCAACATGCTGAATATTCCAACCTTTTGTTTCGGCTAACCACTTTAAAAAACGTCGAGCCTTTGTCGATTGCTGACCCATTCTTTCATAACCCAAATGGGGAACCAAGGCCAAATAATTCTCTTTTAATTTAGTTCGAAAATACTAAAATGATAATTTAACCAAATTATTTTGTAAAATTCAAACTTTCATGCAGGCTCCACTAATAGTAACCGAATCCAGCAAATTCATTCCTGTGACCGCACGAAATAAATCAAGCATCTTTACTAGACCATGGGTTAAAATTTTAACATCTTTTTAGAAAGAAAAATGTTCCATTATTTTATCTAATCAAAATAATACCCGAACTGCAATACTCGGCTAATTTTTCGCACAAATTAAATTCGGTGTGGTAATTTTTCTCATACCAATCTTCTAAATTCTCCCTAGCTTTCTTCAAAAGACCATCGGCATTATAATCATTTTTATCCGGAAGATGGGGTAGAGTCACACCATAGTTACATGCCTAAACAATACTTTAATATTCTTTAATTAATTTACCTTATTATATAAGTAGGGAAACCATAATTTGCCCTCCAATCCATCTATATTCAATTGAAAAGTTTCGACAAAATTGGCCAATTTCAGAGGAATGAGGTTGTATGTGTCCCGGAAAATGGTCGGATTCACAACGCCCGATTTTTTTATTGTCATTTGATATAGTTTGTTTCCTTGCCGTGTCAAACTAATTTAATTTTAAATTATAAAATATAATTATTAAATTACTTTGGAATTAATCCAGAGTTTCTAATAATGTCCCCCAAAATCAATATATTATCATAGCGACCTAAAATTTTTTCCAATTAATTCAAATTTTAATTAATCCACCTCCGAAATGCGAATAAACCAGAGTTTCCACCTCCTTTTTTTCTTCTTCCTCATTTTGCTGATTTCGCTTTCTTTTCCTTTTCTTTTTGTCAACCTTGAAATTAGTCAATAACCAATGAACAAAGTCGGTGAGAGGTTCATCAGTTATATGCTTTTCGTCCACAACTGTTTCCTCATAATCGAACGGTGACCATGAATGCAATCGATTTGGACCACAGATTTTGCATGGGGGATCCAACTTTTCGTCCCATTTTCCATTTTTATAACACTCTGTGCACCATACATGGCACCAGGCAAAATTGACCTGTTTTTTAATCTATATTAAAATGAATTCGAGTAAAAAAAATAACCTCATGTTTGAAACTCATTAATTTAGGGTCGGGTTGGAGACCGGTCAAGCATTCAAAATCAAAAGTAATAATTCGACGCGGTTTCTCTTCTTTTGGTAAATCAACTTTTTTAATATAGCAATTCCGGGGTTCATGAGTGCCAAAGCATCGCCGGCAGAACTTTTCATCACATCGATGCGGGATTATTTTCCTTTCCTCTCCATCCTTAGCCCTTGCATATCTCACCCGATAGTGGATTTTACAATCACTTAATAATTTTTTTTACTTTTTTCTCATTTTTAATGAATAAACCTGCAACACTTATATTGTGTACAGATGCTGTTCCCCTTTGCCGTCTTTTTCTTATGCAATAAATAGCAATTTTTTTTTAAAGGAAAATGCTTATTGCATAATTCGCAGTAATGTTCACCTCCATCCTTTTTGCAAGGCATTCCAGGTCCAATTCTGCGGCATCCCATACACCGATCTTTGCAATTTGTTCGATGATTGGAAACACGAGTGTAGGGTTCCTCACACTAAATTCAATTCCAATTTTTTAAAAAAAATCTCCCTAAACAAACCGCATAGCAATAAAAATTCGATCCACTCAATAATTTGCCAACATTGTTGATAGGTGTATAATGTTCATTTTCATAAAGGACTGAAAGAACCTTTTCCACATCGCCAGAAGGCTCACTCTTCCAGAACGGTTCCATTCTTCCAATATTTTCAAAAGCCTTCAATCTATAGGTGTTCGGGAAATGTTCATCATAGTAATCTTGTATTCTTTGTCCAAAAACTATGATGTCATAATTCTCTTCCTCGTCATCTATTCCACACCATTCTAACATTTTTTGCACATCCTCATTTTGCTTTTGTTCATTAGCCTTATATGATTTGTAAAGATTCGATGTCAAAGATGTCTTTCGCCTGAGAATTTCAAAGGCACGAAACAAACATAAATTATCTTCATTGTCCAATTTAATTAATGCTTTTTGGTTGATGTTGTGTTGAAAAACCATATTTTGAAAATTTTTCCTTCCTCTTCCGGGGTACTTCTTCTTCCGTTGTTCTTTTCTCGACCATTTGGGTTTTGGTAAAGCATAACTTGTCGCATCGATTAGGAAAGATTGGCTCACAAGCGAATCCTTTCCTTTTTCTTCTCCGGATTGATCGATGCTTCGAAATTTGTGAAGCAATACTTGAACACTATCCAAATCAAGCTTATGCAAATGGAGAGGAATTGAATGGTCCATAATACTTGAATTGAATTGGATTATGTAATGGTTTGCTTCAAGTCCCATTTCTTTAGTGCCCTTCTCCAATTGTTTGATAACTGTTGCAAAAATTGATCTCAACACATCATCTGGATAAAGGCCATCTGGGTAATCGATGTTCAAAATAAGAAATTCAGACATAAATCGATAGCCTTAAATATTAACCATATTATTATCTTTATTTTATTTAATTTAATTAAACCTTTAAAACGTTGACTTGTAGCCTGCGCAGCACTAAGGCAACGAAAACCTTGACCATCAAAATTATTCTCGTCCAAAACACGGTTCATGGGGTTTCGATTTTCCTTTGTTTTTTGTGGCGAATCATCCGATGATTGGCCTAGACCCTCCTGGATGACTTCTTGACCTTCATTCTATGAATTATGTTTAAAATAATTAATTTTATTTATTTCTAGATACATCATATTCTGGTTGCCATATTTCCATTTCATCTTGATCCATTCTCTGTAAAACGGGCATGTCGTTGAAAACGTTTTCTTGACTCATTTTTTAAAAGTGATAGCTTAATATATGAATAAAATTAAGATTAAAATTGATGAATCATTAAATCCCAAACTCTATCGACTTTAATATTTCAAAATCTCAAAGTAAATGGACTTAAACATTTCAAAATCAATTCATCCCTCTATCCCTCCACCCCTCTTTCACTTCTTTTTTATCCAAACGAGCCAATTAACAAAAGTGTGAAAAAATTGGCTGAGTGTGAAAATTGGCGGAGTGAGATCTTATCGCTGCGACGAAAAAAAATTGCTCCAAGGTACATTTGCCTCTAGGAAATTCATCATCCGGGGACAATAATTCACTTTTTTGGTTTATGGAAAGGGGAGGGAAAAATGAACGTGAAAAATTGTAATAATGGAAGAGGGAAATTTGTATTTTTATCGCAGTCATAGTTACAGTTTGTTTTTGGCCAATTATTGCATTCGTCCTTGAGATTGCTCGTTAACAGTATCTTTTGCCACCATTCTTCCTCATTTTTGATTTGAGACTTAATAGTCGTAAACAGTAGCTTTATTGCCATCATTCTTTCTCATTTTTTGATTTAAAGTGTATTTTTTTATAAAATAAATATAATTAAATAGAGAATAAATCGTTTCAATATTCTTAATCGTTGAAATCCTTGAAAAATGAACACCTGGTCGAAGCCAATTTCCGGGAATTCGCGAGTGTGTTTGGCCAACGCTGTTTACAGTGTTTTGGGCGAATTGAAGACATGCGTTGAATTGCTCGTTGTAGTAAGTTTATTATTGGGATTTTCATCTATTAAATGGATTTTAAACAGAATGACCAAGAAGTGCGCCGTTTCATTTTTTCCTATGATCGGATTGGGGATGTCAACACAAAAGACTCAATTGCGGACTATATTTGTGAGGCGTTGTTCAATTTCCGGATGCCATGCCAGGCCTCCTACCGGACTTCCAACATCTACTCCAATCACAACATTTCGAACAATGCCCCCAAAACCATCCCGGACGAGAAATGGATTTTGAACTGTGGAGTGAATGAAAATGTCTGGGGCTATATCCGGGATGAATCCGTCTTGTGCGGTTTGGGTTGGTCAGAATGGAAGAACTATGAAAAGGTGGGCGAAGCGATTACAATGCTTGATGAATTGGGGCAACGATGCGACTATGGGAAGGGACTTGAATTTCTGATTTGGGTTAGATTAGTTCTATTTCTTAGGGATAATTCCAATTTTAGAGCCCAACTCGTTTGGGAAGGGGAGGCTTGGCTTTGAAACCCCCGGCCAAGACTTTGACTGGGGTTTTGGCAAATGGTCTTATGGGTTTTGCAACGGATTCGGTGGCCGTGAGAACTAGGGTGGTGGTCTGGTTTCAAAAGACCAAAATCGCGGTGAAACTTCAAGTTCCGGGCCACGTCCTGAACCAACACCAATTTTTCATCGAAATACTCAATGAGACCATTCCATTCGGTGTTCAAGATCAAGGTTAAAATTGGTTGAAATTAATTAGAGAAAGGGAATAAATTTTAGGAGAAGGAAGAGAAGCTGCTGCCCCTACGGCTGCTACCCCCAAGGGTAAGCCGGAGAAATTGGCATGCGAGCAATGCAAAGGTATTTTTTCCCTTGTCGAGATTAGGATTTAAATTACTCTTTTTTTTCAGGATTCCATCGAATGGGAGATTGTTCAATGCGGACTCCGACAAAGGGTGATTTGTTATTTTTAAATATTTTTTACTCATTCTCATATTTAGGAATTCTCAAGCGACCATCAAATCTGCTGGAAAATGCCCCGAAAAAGGTAAAGGTTTCACCAGGAACAATACAAAAGGGAATGGCCGCAAAGGAATGTTTTCCCAAAAGAGGTAATAATTTTACTTCATTTTTCATTATAATTCATATTTTTAGGCCGTAAAATCTCGAGCTCATCTTCATCAACAACTCCTTCTCCAGCCAGACGTAAGAAAATGGTGAAATGGCTCGGGAAATCAAAGGATGGACCATCAACGAGCCAATCAAGCCGACCTTCGACCAGTCAAGTGGATCATCCATCGACCTCTGACCCTTCGCCCCGCAAAAAAAGAGGTGAAAAAATATTATAATTATTTTGTCTATTTATTTATGATTAGGTCGCCCAGCGAAAGCACGAGCAAAAATGGAATTGGCCAAATTTGACTTCGGGAACGATGAAGAGGACGATGAAGTTGAGATTTTGTCGGACGAAGAGGACGATGGCGAAGAAGAGGATGACTCATTCATAGTTGTGGATGAGGATGATGAAGAAAGTTGGGGATCAAAAGAACAAGAAGATGATGAATGAATTGGGAAAAAAGTTAAAATTGAAAAACCCAAACTTAATCAAATGAATAAATGTAAATGAACGATAAGGCTCTCATAAAATTTAGTTTTTGTCCTTCTTTATTGAATTACATGCATAAAATATTCTTTAAAATTAGAAATAAAATCGTTGCAGATGGCTCCAAATCATTTCATTTTTCTGATTGTACTTTTTCCTATTTATTTTAATTACGAATTCAATTGAAAAGTGTATTTTATGCCCATGGTTTAATTTCTTTCCCCGGATTTTCAACAATAATCCGAATATTTTTTACCTAAAAGAAAATTTTCATATCTTTTTTAAACTGCTTTTATTTTTCCAAAGAATATTAAAAGCTTATTAAGATGTAAATTAAAATATGGATATGGAAAAGTTTTCAAACAATCATAAAATTATTTGGAATCCATAAACTAATAATTAGAATTATTTCGCTAGCGTATGGCTTTCAAATGAATTCAAAAATACATAATTTTCTTATTGAATGAAAAGCTGCCGGAGTAGATTTTTATCGTGCAAAATAATCAATTTTTATATATTTTATTATTCCATAATTTTTCCATCGATTTTCTTCCCAATAAGAATCAAAAAACCGAAAAAAGAAATATTTTTCGATCTATTTTCCATTGAGCAAAATTTATTTATTTATATTTAACAAATATTTTGGATATTGTGATTAAAGACTTTAATTCCACATATCGGTTTATTTCATTTTTTATTTCTCGCCTCTTAGGGCTCAGTTCAAACTCAATCACTTGGCCATTTTATTCTCTTCATCACTTTCGGATGAACTTTTTGCGACTTCATTTGGAATTTCATCCTCTTTTGTATCTTCTTTTTCGATTAAACTGGTCAAATTCTTCATGGTCGAATATCGGCGACTGTCAAAAACTTTGCCTGATCGAGTGGTCCGAGGAGCAACAAAAAATATAAATTAGAGGAAGATGAATTAATTGAATATAAATTTACGGGCAATCCGAATCATTGAATTCCTTGATTTTGGCTTTGAATAGAGTCGGCATAATTCTTTTCGTTGTCTTTCCACGGGTCTTTAGGGTTTCGACATTAAATTAACAATTTTTAATTATTCTTTTTGGAAAATTTTAAACCTGAAGATGTTGCAAATATGCATCCCATTTGTCGCCAATTACTTTGCTGCATGTGAAGGATCGAATTGGGATAACCCTTGAGCCGATTAAAGGTGGAATGCAAAAATCGACGTGAGAAAAGCATTGGCAACTAAAAAATTGGAATTAATTTTATAAATTCATTTTAATTTAATAGTTCACATTTCCCCATTTTCACTATTTTTACGATTTTCCAAAATTAATAAATATTACAGCTAGTTTTACAAAACTTTTATCCATTCGAATTTAGTTTTAAACCATTAGAGAAAAAATTGTTTTAAAATTGGTTTAAACCACTTAAAAGTTTATCCAATTCTATTTTTAATTATCCTGTCATTATTATTTTATTTTTCAATTAGATTAAAAAACCTCTCAATCATTTTGGCCACCAATTTTCCGTTCCACCTCTGATCGGCGTTTGACCTCCAAAATTGCAAGTGTCCTCCAAAATGTTGCGAATACCTTTGTTGTAAAAAAATTAGAGAAATTCTATCGAATTAGGCGTGGTTTTTTCTTTGCTCGTAAAATTAAGGTGTAACAACTGAGTGGAACTGAAGTGTTTGGTGGGAGATTTTGTGGTTATAAAAACCCAATTAAGAAAGGAAATGGTTCATTCTAATTAAAATAAAAAAAATAATGTCTAATATAGCCAAAAATTGTATTGATGCTGCACTATCTGCGGTGTTGGCCGCCAAAATGGCCCTAGAGGATGGGGAAGAAAGAGGAGGAATTGGCGGAGGAGATGGGAATGAGGCAGCCGTTGGAGGAGGAGTTGGTGGAGGTGGAGGAAATGGCGTAGGCGGATTTTTGGGCGGTTGCGGATTTTTGTGCGGTGGCAGAAATGAGGGAAGCGGATTTGGAGGCAAAGGAGGAAAAGGGAAAGAAGGTGGATTTTTGAATAAATGAAAATTAAATTTTTTTTTTAAAGTTAATGAATGGGGACTAACCAAAGAGCAACCGAAGTTATGGCGGACGGACGATGATTGGGAAGAAGAAAAGAAGGGATGGGAGAAAGTTGGTGATTGGGGAGATCAGGCTGGAAATGGGGGAGGCGATCGAAATGGATGGGCAAAGGCAGGAACCAGTGGATTGGTCGGCGGCGTTAGTGGTGCTGGTCGTGATCGTTCTCCTCGTCGCGGTTTCTGGGATGAGGCCTCAACCCGACCCGTCTCCCCATGGGGCAACAATGGTTTCGGGCAGCCCTGTGCCTCAACAAAGAAATGAATGATGGAATGGAATGGAATGGATGAAGAATGATGGGAAAATGGAAAATAAATTGATAAAAATTAATTGAATTATTTTTAGAATAATTGGAAATATTTTGGGAATTTGTTAAAATTAGATAAAATGTTGATGTGATATTGTTTACTTGCCTTAAGTTGATTTTTTCCTTTTTTGATTGAAATAATTTAACACTTCGATCTGGGATGTCTCTCGAATTTCGCTGGCCAAAAATATTTCTTCAACCATGGAATACACCTGCAAAATTTTTTAGATTAAAGAGTAAAAAAAATAAGCTTAGAATTACTTTGTAAAATTGAACATGAGATCAAAAACATTGTGGAAATATTCGTTCAACACCTTCAAAATTGAGTAAAATTTATTGGTCAGAAAATAATTGTCATCATTATAATTTCGATTGTAAAATTTAGAAACATGAATAAATTATATAAGGAAATTAATTTTTCTCCTTCATTAATAAATATTCTAATTACAAGTCGTAATGTAAATCGATGAAAATTTTTATCAAATGATAATTTCGGGACTCTCTATTAATTTATAATTTACCTCAACAAAGTTGTGGATTGCTTCGTTGTAGTAAAGATTTTTGTCCATAATATCAACGCAAATGCAAAAATAAAGAACCGCATACCTTCGATAGACGAAATTGCGGAACTATGAAAAATTGATTAAAAATTTTTAGTATTTGTTGAGTAACCTCCACAAAATTGGTGTGTTTTGCATCACGAACCGTCACAACCGAATGAACTTCCTCTATCAGTTTTTGCTTTTCGTCATCATCAAAACTCATATACCATTTTGCGGGTCGGGTCTTTCCTGTAAATTTTTGGTGATTATAATAATTAATAAATTAAATTGACCTGCTCGATTTTGGATCAAAATAAACCGAATCATCGACTTGAATTGGGAAAATGATGGAGTTTAATTAAAGAAAAAAATAATACCATTAATTTTAAATATAAAATAATTAAATAATAAAAATAAATATTATAAATTGGAAATAAATAAAATAAAATGAATTCAAAATTTATTTTTTTCTGTGGAATATTAAATAAAAATAAAATAAATTTTACTGTTCATAAACTGAATAAAAAATTGTTGATGCCTTTTCTTCTTCCAATGTTGGTTCTTCTTCTGCCATTGGTGCCAATGCCAACTCCTCCTCGGATTGTTGTTGTTGTTCTCCATCAGCAGTTGAAAAGGATAGACAATCCTCGCCGCATATGTGTTGTTGTTGATGGATTTGCTGTTGTGGCTGAATTCTTTTATTAATAAATGGAAAAAATATTATTAAAAATTACTTCAAAAAATTTGCTGATGGATCTTGGGTTGACCACTAATGGGCCAGCGATCGCTGGCGGTCTCGGCGGTGGTTGCTGTCTCTGATTCCGTCTTCCTGGCCTCCTGCGGAGCATTATCCTTCGTTTCCTTCGATCGATGAATTTCTAAAATATTAAAAAATTGAAGAATTTTATTTTAAAAAATACTTGGATGCCAATTGTGGTGAGAAAAGTGCCAACAATCGTGCCAAACCAAATCTAAAAAATTAGTTATTTACTGAATTAAATTTTTAAAAATTTACAAAAATCATCCAAGTTTTTGGAGATTCCTGGCAATTTGTCGGCATTGGTTGGCTTGGACAATCCGGGGTTTGTTGAATTGGGCAAATTGGGCAATTCCTCGGTTGTTGAGTTGGGCAATCCGGCGGTTGTTGAATTGGACAAATGCATTCCTTTGGCGGCAATGTTGTCGGGTAAATGCATTCCTTGGGCGGCAATGTTGTCGGGAAAATGCGTTCCATGGGCGGCAATGTTGTTGGGCAAATGCATTCCTTAGGCGGCAATTTTGTCGGGCAAATGGATTCCATGGGCGGCAATGTTGTTGGGCAAATGCATTCCTTAGGCGGCAATTTTGTCGGGCAAATGGATTCCATGGGCGGCAATGTTGTCGGGCAAATGCATTCCTTAGGCGGCAATGTTGTCGGGCAAATGGATTCCTTTGGCGGTAATGTTGTTGGACAAATTGGCTGAATTTTTGTTGATTCCTGGAAAAATATTTTTTTTTATATAATTAAATAAATAAATTACATCGCATGGGCACATCGAAAAGGGTGGCCCGGTGTTGTCCAGACAAATCACCGGATTGGTTGCCGCAAAACAACCAGAATAATCAATAGGGGTCATTTCTAATTTAATTTTTTGGGAATATGTTAAGAGGGGGAAGAGGATGAAGATGATGATGGGAATCATTTTTTCCCAAGAATTGAATGGATATGAAATATCCATTCCTGATCCCGATCATCCTCCTCCCCCCTCCATTCCCCGATCAATAGCCATTCCATATTAAAACCCCAAGCTTATCAAATCGGAAGATTAAATCCGATTCATCTTAACTTTATTTTTTCCGTTGGTTTAATTCCAACAATAAAGGACATAAAATCCTTAAGGAAAAAATAAACGCCAATTCAAATTTATCCAAAATAGAAAAATTAATTTTTTTCGAAAAATTTATTTTGGTAGCCGGTACCCTAAAAAATTATTTTTTTTCGAAAAATTTTTTTTGGTAGGCGGTACCCATCGGTTAGGACTACCATAGTAAACATACCTATGTACCGGTATAATTCGTAGTCCCATCTCTTGAAAGAATTGCGCGACCAACTTTGGGAACAAAATACCTTTTATTTTTGATAGAATTAAAAATGCCATTACTCTATCTTCTTATTTCTCTTTAAATTTGCCGCTATCCTCCCGCCCGTATCCCACAAAAATTGCGTAAATGCCAATCTTCTAGCATTTCCCTTTTCATTTGGCCGCTCCCCTTCCAAAAAAATTGGCCACCGTTTTCCCTCCCCTTCCAAAAAATTGGCCGCCATCCTCCTCCTCCCCTAAAAATTGCGGAAAATGCCATTCCTCAATAATTTCCCTTTCCAAAAAATTGGCCACCACCTCCCCTTCCAAAAAATTGCGCAGCCATTCTCAATATTTTACCTTTTCACTTGGCCGCCATTCCTCCCGCACCCCCCACCCTACCTTCTAAAAATTGTCCGCCTTACTCCCCCTTCCAAAAATTGCGCAAATGCCGTTACCCCTATAATATTCCTTTTCATTTGGCCGCCGTTTTCCCTCACCCCTCCAAAAAATTGGCCACCATCCTCCCCCTTCCAAAAAATTGCGGAAAATGCCATTCCTCAATAATTTCCATAAACAATTCCAAATCAACTTTACCGCCAGCGGCACCAAACCGTTTCGTTCGCAAATGGCGAGTCCGCAAAAGGCGTAATATGCTTCCATCCCCTCTTTTCTTTTAGTTGCTAATTTTAAATTTACCGCTGGCCATGGCCACAATTTTTCCATCCAATTTTTTGACTTTTCGATCATCGTTATCCAAAAAAATCGGTACTTGCGTATTATCCTGGTGCAGATTCCCACCCGAACCCCCACCCCCAAAATCAGCTTTAAGTTACCCCCAAAATTGGTTAACCCTAAAATCACATAAAATTTTTCATCGTTATACAATCAAATATAATGAGTAAATAGAATAAGTATCTCAAAAAAATTTAAAACCTCGTTTAATTATCAAAAAATCTATCAATTTCTATTCATTAAATATAAATTTAGAAGAAATTTCCATAAGAAAATTGGGCACAAATTTTTAAAAGAAATTCGCATAAAATATATATTCTAGAATTAATTTCAAAGAAAGTCCGAGAATGAAAAATCCGTCTTAATTTAATAGAAAATTGACATTCAAAAATATTGTGACATTCAAAAAATATTGCCGGGATTGTGAAAAATCCGTCTTAATTTAATAGAAAATCGACATTCAAAAATATTGCCGGGATTGTGAAAAATCCGTCTTAATTTAATAGAAAATTGACATTCAAAAATATTGCCGGGATTGTGAAAAATCCGTCTTAATTTAATAGAAAATTGACATTCAAAAATATTGCCGGGATTGTGAAAAATCCGTCTTAATTTAATAGAAAATTGACATTCAAAAATATTGCCGGGATTGTGAAAAATCCGTCTTAATTTAATAGAAAATTGACATTCAAAAATATTGCCGGGATTGTGAAAAATCCGTCTTAATTTAATAGAAAATCGACATTCAAAAATATTGCCGGGATTGTGAAAAATCCGTCTTAATTTAATAGAAAATCGACATTCAAAAATATTGCCGGGATTGTGAAAAATCCGTCTTAATTTAATAGAAAATCGACATTCAAAAATATTGCCGGGATTGTGAAAAATCCGTCTTAATTTAATAGTAGAAAATCAACTTTCAAAAATATGGTCATTTTTAATCTACAAATGCTAATCTAAATTTGGCCAAACATCGTAAAAATTTATACTGTAAAAAATTCAAATTTATCAACGCTAATTACAAAGCACTAAAATAATTAAGCTTCTTTCAATGATTTCCGCTTTAATTTAATCTTCCCACCTCACTTATTAATACAAATTTATTAATATACAGAATTTAGAATTAAAGTTTTTCCATCAAAGTAAAAATGAAAGTAATAAAAATTGGCTTGATGATCTCTTCCTTTTTTTATAACAATTATAATAATATATGTCTTTTCCATTCCAATTCATCGTCATCGCTCGTCAGTTAACTGCTGGCTAAAGGCAAATACCGTAAATCTACCATTTGAAGCCCATTGGCTTAAAATAAATTTCAGAGATTCTCTAGGGTGTGCTTCTAATAGGGGATTTACGGTACAGTAAAATACCAAAGTGTTGGCCATTCCTCTTTATTTTCCCTTTAAGTGGCCGCTATTATGATCCATTATGTCCTACATTTCAATTGAATTTAAATGTTTTATGATTCCGTTTTTAGAGAATTTCCTTCCAATTGCTATTCACTTAAAAATCCTCTAAAATTTCCAGGTACTTATTTAGTTTATGTCACCTTTTTTGGAAAGCGAAGGTTCCCCCCCCCCCCCCACCCTATGGGTGTTTGGGTTAGGGTTTAGGGCTTGGGTTTAGGATACACGAAAGATGATTCTTACTCCATCCTATCTCTAATCCAACCCTGACTGACTCTAACCTGAAATACGACAAATCATAGGGGAAGGTAACCCTTCACTTTCCAAAAAAGTGGACGTAAATTATATAAGTACCAATTTCTAAATCATCCAACAATAAAAAATGCAAATTCAATTGCTCGGAATCATTTTGGTTCTTTCGATTTCCATTCTTCCATCGTCCGTCTTCACTGTTCCAGCAATTACTCAACAACAAATTTTCAATGATGGCCAAAATGCTCAACCAACAATGCTGAAACGACGCACAGTTCGAGAAATTCCGGTAAGTTATGCTCTCCAAAATATTCTCAATTTTTATACCAAACTGGGTTTCTTAAATTAAAAACTGGTTTTTATGCGTAAAAATTTTCGAAACTGATCAAAGCATTCTCTAAATTTAGAGCTTAAAAGAATTAATGAATTTTCCGGCCTCTATGGAAATCCCTTCTCGAGAGCAGCAGCTTGATTCTCGAAAAAGACCACTTTTACATTTTCGAGATTAAACCGATAAAATGATATGAGTGAGGGATAGAAAAGTTGCATCAATAAATGGAATAATTGGATCAAATGGAGCATATTTTGGTTGAACCTAATAAGCCAGTTTTTATAAATAAAACAGCGAAAACTTGGAAAACCTTAATAATATTTCATAAAAATATTATTATTAATTTAAAAAATATTTAATCAAAAAAATAGAAACATTTCATTGTAACCAATTATATTTTTATATAGGATTTGGCTCAATTGTTCAATGGAAATGGAACAACCGATGGCATGAAGCAATTTGACTTCAAAATGGGTCAGGCTTTTGGCGAAATGAAGAAGGAAATAGAAATGAAGAAGGAAATAGATGTGCTGAAAGAGGAAATTGCTGAAATGAAGTTAAAATTGGCAAATTGCGAGAATAAAATGGATGCACTGGGCAAGGAAAATACTGAATTGAAGGAAAAATTGGCAATTTATGAGAATGGAATTGGAGGTCGGCCTCTTGGTGGATGATTCAAATGGGAAAATTAATGATAATGAGCAACAATAATTGTCTTATTAATTTTTCGTCTTCATCAGTAAATTCCAAAATTGATCCAACATTTGATATTGATACCATTTTGAAGTAAATAATAATAAATTTGATGTAATCTTTAATTTTATTACATTTAATTTTTAATCAATTTTTCTGAGCAAATTTAATTAAATAAGCAAATAAATCACGGATGTCGTTCCTTTTCCTCGTAGACATAGTTGTTTTTGTCGATTTTGCAAAAGAAAATGGAAGACAATGTGCTGGAAATGTGGAGGCAATTTTGGCTATTTATTTGGTCGGGAAAAGTGGGGAAATTGGGCCTTTTTGTGCCCTTCTAACGCCACTGCAATTTGCCCTCATACATCCATTAAATTCCCTTTTTTCCCTTAATTTTTGGTTTAATTACCCAAGTTTGAGGTACTTGGCGTCTCCCTACCCTCTTCACTGACCGAGTGGTTTGGAATAAATTTTGGAATTGCATTGCCCGTAAATGGGTAGTGTAAAAAAGATTAAGTAAACTTTGTTATCTTATAACATTTTGTTTTCATATAAATTGGGTTTATCGAATCGTACGGGGTCAATTCCTCAATAGGCAAAGAGCCGTGCAAATATGAGCGATTCCTCAATAGTGCAAATGTGGGCGTTTTCGACTTATAACAAATCAGAAGCCGGTTTTAGACCCAACAAACCTTATACCATTTTGTAGATCTCATCGAGGCGCATCGAAAGGTATATAATTTGTCATGGTTAAGTCAAAAATAGAGGGTATTAAACCATTCAAACCATTTTTTCTGTTTTTTGTTTTAAACTATTTAATTTTAGACCAAACCATGACAATTTATATATCTTTCGAAGCGTCTCGATGAGATCTACAAAATAATATAAAGTTTGTATGGTCTAAAACCGTTTTCTGATTTATTATAAGTCGAAAACGCTCACATTTGCACTATTGAGGAATCGTCCACATTTGCCCTATTGAGGAATCGCCCACATTTGCCCTATTGAGGAATCGACATAGCACCTATCGAATTTATTGGAAATTCGATGAATTAAATAAAAAGATTAAACAGAAATTAATCGTCAAAAATAATTTGTGGCCAACCAAGTTTAGAGAGAAAAGGTCACAAAATGGAAAGAAGTGCGCAAGTAAATATGTCTTTTCTATAAATTTTGATCATTGATAAATTCTTCGCCGAAGGTTCCCCAAACTCCAATGCTCAATTTATCAGACTAATACGTCCGTGGTCATCTCCACAATAGATAAAGGGCGGTGCAAATGTGGTCATATCCACATCCACAATAGTGCAAATGTGGGCGTTTTCGACTCATAATAAATTAGAAATTGGTTCTGGACCCTAAAAACCTTATGACATTTTGCAGATCTCATCAAGACCCATCGAATGGTATATAGTAATTTGTCATGGTTGGCCCAAAATTAATGGGTATTTTAAACCTTTTAAACCATTTTTCCAGTCTTTGGTTTTAAACTCTTTTATTTTGGGTCAAACCATGACAAAATATATACCATTCGATGGGTCTCGATGAGATCTACAAAATGATATAAGGTTTGTGGGGTTTAAACCGGTTTCTGATTTATTATAAGTCGAAAACGCTCTCATTTGCACTTGTGGACATCGATAACGCTCTCATTTGCACTATTGTGGACATGACCTAGCACCGAATAATATTCGATCGATCACGATTTAAATATCACCATTAAACGGATCATTTTAACATTCAGGCTTTTCCTCAATAGCCATAGGCAAATTTTAGGAGTAAAATTTAGGCTTCTAATTATGTACACTTTGGCAAAATTGAAATTAAAATTTGCCCTTAAAATTGAAATTAAAATTTGCCCTAGAAACAATTTTCTCAAGCATCTCTTCAAAAATAAAAGTTGGATGGGGTCAAAACTGGGACTGCTTTGTCCAATATTCTTCCGCCTCTTTTTGTGTCGGCATCGTTGTTTTTTGTCTTATTTGGTGCAAATTCTTCTGTTCCAATGATGAAGATTGTGATGTGAACAAAAGGAGAGAGGAATGGAAATCCTTTTTGGTTTGTAGGAATTTTTCCCCTTTAATTATTCGATGCCCTCCAAACCAACCATTTTAAAACCCATTCCATTATTCATTTTTGCATTCTAATGGTGGATTAATTGCAGGCGAAAAAAAGGAATGAATTGAAATAAAAGTGCATTAAATAAAATTTTTGACTAATTCAATTGGAAAATGTGAATGCTTAAAATGAAAGATTTTATTCGGGATTATCAAAAAATGTCTGTGTGTCCAAAAAATACATCAAAATTAAAGGAAAATGAGCAAAAATATCAAAATGGGAATGGAGAGATGGAATGGAATGTATTTTTCGGATTGTTAAATTGGCCATCATAACAAATGAAAAATATGTGCAATTCTCCCCGTTTGTTGTTGAAACTTGAAATTATGTTCCACTGCTGTTGGAGGTGCCCAAAACGGTTTGCACCAATTCCAAGTCCATTTTGTCGGCAAAGTCCATTCCACTGGAGATGAGGTACAATTCAATGAGGAAGGAGGCCGCCTTCTTATCCTTCACCAATTTGGGCACTTCTTTCCGCGCATTCGCAACAAATGGCTTTTTGAGTTGGTAGACCTTCTCTGGATCATTCTCTGCATCCTTTTTATGGGAAAGAAAATTAGAAATATCAGGTTAGCAAAACAATTTTTAGGGAATTTATTAGCAATTTTACCTAAAATATCTATTATAAATTAAATGGTGTGTTTCACAGCATTTTTAAGGTTTGTATTTAATTTGGTGAAAAAAACCGGTACTTCTGTACTTTGTGTGCACACTTTTTCTTCAAAAATTTTTTCTCAAAAATTTTTTTTCGGAAATGATATACCAATCGAAGCGTCTCAACGAGCTGGTTACGAAAATTTTATTGGTTTCGCATAAAACTCAAAAATAAAAAAGTTATGACCTCATGAAAAAAGCAAAAGTGCTTGGTCACCCCTATGGGTTGGAACTCGAAAAAATTTTGGAAATTTTTTTGTCAAACTATAGCTCATTCGATGCGTTTTCATGAGTGAAGCTCGAATCTGCCATCAATTTCGTATATAACATAAAAATAAAAAAGTTATGGCCATTTTAGTTTCGCTGAAATGTGTTGGAACTGCGCAGATTTGCGCGACTGTAACTTTTTTATTTTTGTATTTTATGCGAAACCGATGACAGATTCACACTTTACTCATCGAGACGCGTCGAGTGAGCTATAAATTGACCGAAAAAATTTTCAAAAAATTTTTCGAGTTCTTACCCATAGGGGGGACCAAGCACTTTTGTGATTTTCAATTGGCCATAACTTAGCCAAAAATGCTCTCGCGCTCAAAATTTCTAACATTTTCGTACTCAGCAGGTCAAGATACGTCGATTGGTATATCAATTCCGAAAAAATTTTTAAGAAAAGTGTGCACACAAAGTACAGAAGTACCAAAAAACCATTGAAAATGGTGAAAAAATTATAACGGTTCAATGTTTTGTCCTAAACCCTCAAATCATATACCTGTTCTATACCCAAAAATAGATCTCGTCATGAGCAGGGCCCGGGTTTATATGGAAATTCATATTTTTTCTGCGAAATCAGAAAAGCTTTAAATCCCTGTAAAATATGTTTTTATCATGGTTTGAAACTTTTAAACCGGTTTCCATATTTCATCCATATTTTATCATTTTTGGGAAATTTTTATTGAAAAAGAGGAAATTTCGGCCAAAAATTTAAAAAAATTAAAGGCAACAGCCAGAAAATTTTTATAGGGAAATATGCTTCCCATCTTTCCAAAAGAAATGAACCTTTCAAAATTGAAGGAATTTTCATTTTCAGCTTATAAAAATATATTCTCGGCAATTGCCCTGCTGATCATGAGGTGTCGATCTCGATCGATTGTTCAATAGTTTATTATTGTTTGATAAAAAATTTGAGTATTAAACCATTTGAACCGTTTTCGATTTTTGGTTTAACAAATAATTTAAAATTGACTAAAACATAAGCCCAAAGTCTAACATTATTATGATTTGTGGTCTACTACAAACTATTGAACCGTTTTGAACTTTTCTTTTAGTCATTTATTTAGTTTTTTCGTCAAATTAAATATTTTGCATATTTTTAATGAAAGTGTACAAACCTTCCATGGTAAGGTGCCCGTCAACCAATACAGCATATTATGAACCAAAATTTCCAAATCGCCCCGAAACGAGGGAAGACATCCACGATGGGCATCGCACGAGGTGAACAAAACTGTTCCATTATGCGCTGTATAAAATATATAATTTATTAATATTTTAAAAGAGTAATATTTTTACGGGAAATATTTAAAATGGCGAGTAGAATAAAACGGTTTATAACTGTTTATAAATTTGTCCTAAACCCGCAAACCTATACCCATTCGATAGATCTCGATGAGATGCATCTTTAGTTAACGATTTGATTTTAGGTTTAATCAATTTGTAAGTAGTTTTGAACCAAAAACCATATAAGGTTAAACGGTTTAAAACCTTTAATTTTTGGTCAAAACTCGACAAATTATATACCCTTCGATGCGTCTTGACGAGCTTTATCAAATTGTTTAAGGTTTGTATGGTATAAAACCGGCTTCTGATTTATTAGAAGTCAAAAACTACATTTGATGCAAAAATATTTATTTTAAAAGGTCAGAACAGAACCTTGTTTTTTGTTCTCCTTCTCAACGAGAGCGTCCGGCAATTTTCGTGCCAAACCATAGTCAATGAGCACAACTTTTGAGAAATTGGTTCTGCTGCTGCTGTTGCTGGTGGCAGCGTCGGCCAACATCAAATTTCCCGCTTTCACATCGCCATGAACATAATTCTGAATGAAAAAATAAATTAAATTCAGTTAAATTAATTAAGGTTACTTTTTTCGCATCAAACACTAGTTTTTGATTTCTAACAAATCAGAAGCCGGTTTTAGACCCTACAAAACTTATACCAATTTGTAGATCTCATTGAGACGCATCGAATGGTGTATAAATATAATTTATCAAGTTTTGGTCAAAATTAAAGAGTTAAAGAACAAAAATTGGTATTGTTTATGCTGCGGTCACATAAAAACTGCAAAATTTTTGCAGCAAAAAAGATAACGGAAAAAGAGGAGATTTTCTGCAAAAAAAACTGCATGCAGCAAATTCTCCTCTTTTTCCATTATCTTTTTTGCTGCAAAAATTTTGCAGTTTTTATGTGACCGCAGTATTATACGATTTAACTCGCTCATTTTCAATTTTAAACTAAGAAATTTATATGTCAAAAGACCCGTCTCGATGCGTCTCAATGAGATCTACAAATTGGTATAAGGTTTGTAGGGTCTAAAACCGGTTTCTGATTTATTAGAAATCAAAAGCTACTTTTTGGGGTAAAAAATATTCTTTCAAATAATTCAAAATTTAATTTTTTTACTATTATTTTAATTAAAATGAAACAAACCTGATCATGTAAATATGCCAAACTGTTTGCAACGGTCCTGGCAACTGCCAATGTCTCGGCCAAATTGAATGCGCCCTTTGTGGCCCGAATTGATTCCAATGAGGCACCATATCTGGGAATGATCAAAAAGCGCACTTCCGTGTTCTCGTAGTCGAAATTTCCGGAACTGATATAGTGAGGAAGGCCGAGAAATTCGAGACCTTAAAAATATGTGGAAATCGTGAGAATTTTTATATGATAATTTAGCTCAATTGCAGTTTAGCCGATCTCTTATCATAGTTTAAGCGACCATTGAAAAGTTTAGGCGACCTTTGAAAGTTTGTGCAAAATAACAAAAGAAATACTAAATAAAAATAAATAGAAGGCTTAGTTAGCAAAATTCATCAAAAGAAACAATTTATCAAAAATGACCATCCGGCCCTGAAACCTAAACCCTAATACATTATAAACCTAACCTAAATTTTAATTTGTTATTTATTTAACCAAATTAAGCAACAATGACCAAAAAACTAAATGTTTCAATATTCAGAGCAAAGATTTTACGTAGAAAAGGTTAGAACATTTTAGGGTTCGAAGCATGTGAGGCGAGGGAAAGAAAGGTCACCGTCACTCTCCATCCTTTTTTATGACAGATTTTAGCATTCATATAAAGCCTATCTACACTTTTCATTGGTCGCTTAAACGACGGCGAATGGTCGCCTAAAAACTAAATGTTCGCTTAAAAAGAGAAAGGTCTGCGTTATACTGCAATTTAGCCGATAATTTGATTAAAAAATCTTTTTCCTCCTTCCATTTGGCCAAAAACTCTGGTTTTAATATTCGCATATAGACATGCATTTCCGTGAACAGCGGTCCATTGTCTTGCGGTTCAACTTTGATGGCAACACCTGTTTTTGTGCCCGCCTATAAAAAGTGGGATTGTGTTTAAAAACAAATGTTTTTGTCAATTTAAACCTGAATTCCTTCGTATATACGCCCAAAGCCACCCTGTCCAATTTCTTTGCCAATAACAAATTCTTGTTTCTTTAAGTCTGTGAATTTGGTTCCATTTTTGAGGGCCAGTGTTTTTTTATGAAGTTTCGGAACTTTTCTGGCTGGCGGCATAATTTTATTAAAATTTCCCTTTTTTATGAGGAAATTATTATACTGAAAACAATGAATAAAAGAAACAAAATGTATGGACTATTTTTTATGGAACTTGCCATAATTTTTAACCAATTGGGATTTAATATTACTAGTGTGAATTTTTATTTTTAAATATATATGTAAAAATAGTAAAATGCGTAAATAAATATTAAAACAAAAAACTATGTATGACAAAGCTAAGTTCATCAACGAGATTCTTTGACAGTTCCATCCTCTTCTTTTAATTTCCCAGCCACAGTCATCATTGCTTTTGGGTACTAATGTAAAGCACATTGTTTCCTCGGATGAATGCATCACCATATTTGGCCTTCAACTGTCCGCCATGATATTCTTCGGTCTGCTCCAGTGCAATGTTCATGAAGCCGTCTAAGCAGGAAAGTATACCTGATAATTTGATACATTTATCTATTGATTTTTTCAAAAAAAAATTTTTTACCTCTATAATCAACACCGGAATTCAGTTTAACCACCACTGGCTTACCGACGATTTTTTTCAAAAATTCATTAGGCGTTTGGCGTCTGCTTACGGATTGCATTTTCTGTCTATTATAAAAAAAAATAGAATATGATTAAAAATAATTATTTTCAATAAATATAAAAATTATTTGCTATAAATTTTTTTTTTGAGTAAATCGATTTTGTAGAGCAAATTTAATAATAGATAAAAAAAAAATGTATGCATCATCATTCATCAATGTGTTTTTATGCGATATTTATAAAGATGTATGTAGATTTCGCTTTATAATATTCTCGAATTTTATTCTTGCCTTCTTCCTTCCAATATTCTTCTCCTTTTGGATAGCGAGCAAGGTAGTAAGAGTAATTGTTCCAGAAATTTTCCTTTTTGCGGTATAATGCCAAAATTTCGTTGGTTCGCACATTCTCCAGCGTAAATTCTTGAAAATTGTCATTGTACCCAAAATCAATAAGAAAATTTGATGGTGAATTGGAATTGGAAAATTCCTAAAATAATCAATAAAAAATTGGCAATCGTAAAGAATCTGGCATCTGGCTACAAAATAAAAAACTTTTTATAAAAACGAGAAAAGTATTTTTTGTCGAGAAAATTGGGGTTTTTTGTCGACAAACTACAATCGGAATATTTTTTTAGTGAATATAGGATTAGAAAATATTGGTGGAATGTTTATTGAAAAGAAAATAATTTTATATCGAAAGGGGCGCTTATCATTCTCCTTTCTAGTTTTCTTTTCTCTTTCCCTTGTTGATTGGGCAGAGTGGCGATCGCTGGCTGTTTCCTTCCTTTCATTTTGGTCAGAAAAAATAAAAACATTCGTTTCAATGAACATTCACTTTAAAGGGATGTTCACTAAAAAAATATTCCGATTTTAGTTTTTTGAGTATAACTTTTTTTGTGCTTGATCTTAGACACCCAAACCATTTAGCCATTTTATAGAGCTCATCAAGAGTCGAAACGCGTCGAATGATGTTTAGTTTGTTGGTTTGGTTCAAAATTAAAAGAATTATGAACCAAAAACCAAAATATAATTTAGACGGTTTATTAATACCTTTTTTGGACAAACCTTGACAAATTGTACCTCAATCGACTCGTTTCGATGAGCTCTATAAAATGGCTAAATGGTTTGGGTGTCTAGGATCAAGCACAAAAAAGTTATATTCAAAAAACTGGTTTGTCGACAAAAAATCCGCATCCTTTAAACCCATTTTCTAGGGTAAAAATTGATGCTTAGTTCAAATGTGGCATCCTTTCTGTCATATTCATGTTGGTAAAATAATCTCAACTTATATCATGAAAAAGCAAAAGGGGGACCGAGGCCAATTTTTTATTTATTTATAAAAACTGTAACATTCAATTTAGTTCGCAGAATTGCGTCGATTGCGCTGTAATATTACCATATAAAAAAAATTTTTGAAAATTGGTCTTAGTCCTCTCTTTGCTTTTCATGGTGTTAGTTGACATTTATCTTACCAATAGCGAATAGCCAGATTTTAACTAAGAATTAATTTTTACCTTAAAAATGTGTTTTTAAAAAAATTTATTTTGTAACCGGATTCTATACGATTGCCAAAAAAAATTAGTATTTGCGAAAAACCTCATTAATGCGAGTGCTAAAGATTGACATAAATTTTTCATCACGTTCAGTGAACTGAATAAGCTTTTGTTTTCCATCATTTGATTGTTTTGCCAGCCAATTCAAAATTGCATCAATTTGATCAATGTTCGGATTGGCCCAAAATTGAATAAATTGAATATTGTCGATAAATCCAGGGAAAAATTTATTGAAATCATTTAAACAAAGCTCATTCCCTCTAATTCGCAAGACGTTAATTTTATTGGCCAAAAAATCCATCAAAGCGCATATTGAAGAAGAAATGTGTTTTTTGTTCATAATTGCCATTTCATTAAAGTTGCATTGGAGAAGTTTGCAATTTTGGAGCAAGTTTTCAATACTTTTGAAGAAATTCACAACTTCGTCATTAACAAAGCTAAAAAATTTATCGAATTTATATATGAAGCATTAATTAACTAACTTTATTTGAATCTGTTCGATGTCCATAATATAATCCAGTGGTGGAATCGAAGCAATTGGAATAATTTCGTCACTTTGGAAGATCGGATGCACTTGGGCTCGAAAATTTCCCAATTCATAGTGGGCTGCAGAAATTTTCAGATATGCAATTTTATGCGGCTTCACATTTTGATGGAGTTTTGGATAACAAAGTTGCCGGAATGTTTCACTTGCGGTGCTCAATGACGAATTGGCCAATTCCTTGCGATTAATCCATGGCAAAGTGTCGAATAACAACCAATTTTTGAAAAATCTAAATTAAAATTATTTTTGACGAAATAAATATTATTTGGGTTTTTAACCTTTTGGGTTTGGGTTTATCAGTGGTTTTGGCAAAATTGCTTGATCCTTCCATTGCTTGCGAAGTTTGAATGGCAATATTTGGTTCTGGCGAGTTTTTTAACTGCACAAATAATTAATTTAATATTTTGCATTTCTCATGAATTTAAGAAAAAAAACCTGAGAATTTCCAGCCTTCAATGATTCAATTTCCTCTTCCAATTTGTCATTTTTCTCGATCAATTCCGCATTTTTTGCTTCTAATTTTCTAACCATTTCCTTCAGCTCGATGTTTTCACTGCGCAATTCGAAAATTTCATCAGACATTTTTGTCAATTTCAATAAACAATAGTTGTTAATTTCCTGGAATTTTAAAGTACTTTAGTATAATCTAATCAATAATGAATGAAAATGATGAGAATTCATGAAAAAATTTGCCTCCTAAATGGTTAAATAATTTTTCGCGAATGCTCAGTTCATAAAAAAACATGTATTACGTTGTTTTGAAACTGGTTTTAAGCTTTTAAGGGTTTTCCAATACGCTAAATCTGAAAAACCTCATTATTTTTTTTGGGTTTAATTTTAATCCTTGTTGAAATTGATGAAAAATGAAAATCGGATTGGATAAAATGTCTTGAATATCTAGGCTTTTTTCATTGAAAATGAAATATATCTAGCCTCTGCTGACTGCTGCTAGCTGCTGATACCACCCACCATTTTTTTTCGATATTTTTGGTATAAGTTGTAGTTTAGCTTATAGGATAGGTAAATTTTAAAAATTTTTATAAGACACTATAGTAACAAATACATCATAATTCCCAAAATTTCATTCATCTTCATAAATTAATCAATAAAATTCGGTTCCATGAAATTTGGGCACCGACGAACTTTGGGCACTACGAATTATGGGCACCGCGAACTTTGGGCACCACGAATTATGGGCACCGCGAACTTTGGGCACCACGAATTATGGGCACCGCGAACTTTGGGCACCACGAATTATGGGCACCAAATTAGAGAAATGGCCTAAATCTATCTTAAAATGGATTTAATCATTAATTAAATGAATTTAATGATCATTTAACGATCATATTAGATGGTAAATTCGGGTTTTTCTGGCTTTTCCGAGACCAAATTTTTAAATAAAATTTTCTCAAAATCATGCAAATGATATATCAATCGACGCGTCTCAACGTGCTGATTATGATTCTTTTATTGGATTTTACATAAGTTTAAAAATAAAATAGTTATGTCCATTTTAGTATCATATCGCATTAAAGTGATATATTTTTGAAATTTTAATTTTATTTGATAAACCAATAACAGAATCATAATCAGCACGTTGAGACGCGTCGATTGATATATCATTTGCATGATTTTGAGAAAATTTTATTTAAAAATTTGGTCTCGAAAAAGCCAGAAAAACCCGAATTTACCATCTAATATGATCGTTAAATGATCATTAAATTCATTTAATTAATGATTAAATCCATTTTAAGATAGATTTAGGCTATTTCTCCAATTTGGTGCCCATAATTCGTGGTGCCCAAAGTTCGCGGTGCCCATAATTCGTGGTGCCCAAAGTTCGTCGGTGCCCAAAGTTCGTGACACGTAAAATTTAAGAGAAAAGGTTTTTTGTGGAATGAATAAGATTCTTTTGCCGAAAGATCGGTTTTTTTTTCGAATGAAAATATCTACGTTCTTTTTGCCAAAAATTAATTAGGAAATAAATAATTTTTTTATAAAATGATTCAGTAAATGTTCGAACAAAACGTTGCATTTTTAAATGAAATTGGAATAAATTTAGACAAATTTCTTTACCATATATCAAATCAAAATTCACAGAAAAAAAATAAATAAAAATCAATCCATATTCTTTTCTTCAATTGGCATTTTTCTCGCACAATGCCTTCACCGAACAATTGGCCAATTTGAGTCCACGATGGACTTGCGCATTTTGAAAATTTACCATACAAAAAAATTCCAATGTCAAATAACGCATTCCAATTGGATAATCTTTAAATGTATGCTCCACTCGCTTCCAGCTCTCAGCTGAATAATTTGAATTTTTATTTATTATTTATAATGCCTTTTTTTATAAAATATTATTTCTTTTGACTTAATTACTCATTTTGGAGGCAAAAATAAAAGTCGATTTTAGTAGTTCCATAAAAAGGCGAATTTATAATTTATTGGCCATTTGGGGGTGGTGATAGTTCTTTAGAAAAAGTTCATCGAACTATTGATCTATATAAGAAAAAGTTGCGGCGAGTTGCGAAATAAACTTTTAAAGAGTTGCAAGTTTCCGAACAAGTTAAAAATTTTTTTGTAAAATTACACTCAATACTTCTTTAACATACCCATCCTGATCCTATTCAAAATCAAGTCTAAATCAGTTTAATCTAGCTTGTAAGAAGTAAATGGCTATAGAGGCTTTTCGGAATTTTGTCTTTTGTCCATCTATAGTTCTACAGCATATTGAGACAGTTGATTGAGCTATAATATTGGCAAAAAAATTTCTGATAATGTTATATCTAGAGTCCGGAGCCGGGCCGGGCCCGGGCCGGGTTTTGCCGGGCCCGGTGCCCGGACCCGGCATTTTTGGGAAAACCCGGGTTTTGCCGGGTTCCGGGTTTTGGCCGGGCCCGGATCCGGGCCCGGCCCGGAAAAATTTTGGAAATAAAACCCGGCATCGGGCCCGGCGAATTTGGACCGGGCCCGGCCGGGCCCGGACCCGGCAGATTTTGGCCGGGTTTTAAGAAATTATTATTGTTTTGTATTTAAATGTTTCAATAAAAAGAACTAAGAAGTACACCAAGTACCAACTTTATATTTTATTTTACAGTATTTTTATTTTATTAATACACATCGGCCCAAAATCGAAGGGCCTTATCAAAAAGGAATTCACTTTGCTCAGTTGGCAAATGCTTTTCTCAAAACTTTGGAGGAAAAATTCGAATCCCACCACTGTCCAATCATTAAAACACCGGCTTTCCAGTCAAAACTGAATTTATTATTAATCAAATAGATTGTAAAAATCTCAATATTTTTGGAAAGCATTTTTATTAATTTTAAAATTAATTGAATTTTTGTGTCGGACCAGGGATCTCAGAATACCATATTTTATTTTCAGTTTTTCCCTGATTTTTGGGGTTTTGCCTGAAAAAACCTGATGGCCGAAAAGCCTGATAAAGCCTGATTTTGACCAATTTTCTAGAAATTATTAAAATTTTTCGCTGCGCGGCTAATTTTGGCTCTATGCAATTTTTGTATTTTAAAGACAAAGAAATTTTTAAAGCTATATATTAAGGGTTATACCTTCCGACTGCTTGCAATGTAATGCGATTGACACGCCAACCCAACGGCCCTTCTCATCGCTGCGTTCTTCTCGATATTCGCGTAGATTTTCATTTATGTTATCAACTTCCCGAAAATAGTCATGCGAAATCCCATTGCTTCTGACATCCAGGCAACAATGCATTGCAAAAGATGGCTTACAATCCCGACGATTTCCGACTATTTGTGTGACAACAATGGTTGGCCGGTAATTGTCCATGATTTCATCCTTAAATTTAATATTTAAATATTTTTTTCCTTTTTATGGGACATTTATAAATTCAATCAAAAAGTTTTTATTTTTAAAAAGTTACTGTTAATCCCTCATCGGCCAATTTGATTACAAAATACATTTTGAAGGGGTTATTACCAATGGCAATGCAGCCTGCAATTGGCTTATCAATTCCCGGTGGAATTTCCGGTTGACCATCGAGAAATTTTGGAGGAATTTCAAATCGAGGAAAAAAGCTTAAAAAATTAAGTTATTTTTATGATTTTTAAAATTCAAAAAAGAAAAATATTTGTTATTTTTGTAAAAATTAATAACCAACCTGTCAATATTATTCTCTATGTGCCGATAAATTCGACTTGAGACCCTCCATCTCGGATCAAATTTTAGCCTACGCTCATTCTTTTCATTGAAATGCCAACAATCTTTGATAAAATTTCGCTCGAAACATTGTTTCAATGCCAATGTTTGGAATGCGCGAGTGGAGAGGCCAACCAATTTGGGCCAATCCAAATGATATCCGTCATAGTCCATTTTATTTCGCCAAAAGTAGCTTTCCGATAAAATGCGGTTCCATTGCGGTGAGACCTGTGATTTGGAAAATTAATATTCTCTTTTTGTTCTCAGATATATAAGATTTTTGATCTCAAGATAAAAAATTTATGAATTGACAAGAGAAACTCGGTACTATTGCAGATTAGGATCATCAAGATTTACCCGGAAAATCAATATTCTATTAGTGAATAATATCTCAGAATTTTTAAAGTTTAAATATAATTGGAACTAATAATAATTTTTGTAAATTTAAACCTATGTGCATTTTCCAATCAAATCCTTGATTGGCACTCTCAACAGGATCAAAGCCAATCCATCATCGGATGCAGCAGTTGATAAATCAATGGCCATTGTTTTTGATGTAATTTTCTCTTGATTCAATATTTTTGTCAATAAATTTATTTATGAATTCCATAATTTTATATAAAAATAATTCCATAGTATAATTCGATCAAAACTTTTCTTGCATTTACAATAAAATTGGAGTAAATTTAAATATTTTATTTATGAATGATTGAGAAATAAAAATTAAAGTTGCATTCGTTCATTAATAAATTAAAATAATTCATAATGTCTTTCCAATATTTTGCTAATTTATTTAATATTTTTCTCGCATAATGCTTTCAATGAAAAATTGGCCAATTTAAGCCCATATTGGTGTTCCTCATTCTCTTGGACGAGTTCCATTCCTGAACAGTATAAGAGCAAAAAGCGCATGCCAGCTGGATAGTCCTTGAATGTATGCTCCACTCGATGCCAGCCCTCGGCTAAAAAAATCAAATTTTTATTAAATATTTTTTCTTTTTTTTAAAAAAATTATTAACTCATTTATTAGCAAGGCGTGTTTTTATATTTAATTCCAGATAATAAGATGTTTATATAAAAATTTGCATGTTTTTGATATATCCGCCAACTGTTCATTTTTTAACAAAAAAATGAAAACTTTAAATTTTTTTAAAAATGCATTTAAATGTTTAACCTTCCGTTTGATTGAAACGTAGTGCGATTGACACGCCAATCCAAAGGCCATTCTCATCCCTGACTTCATCGTGATATCCTCGCTCATCTTCATTTGGAATATCGTCGCGTAAATGGGTTTGAAGATCATCCGCACGGATGCTGACTGCCAGCGAACAACTCATTTGATAAACTGTGGTACAATTTCGCCGATTTCCAACCATTTCAGAGACAACAATTGTTGGTCGGAAATTGTCCATGATTTCATTCTTAAAATTGATATTTTAGTTTTTGTAAATTAATATTTAATTGAAGGGGTACACCCCCAACTTGTCGCCCTTTATAATAGCTCATTCATTATGGACTTAACCAAACTTTATAATTTTGGTCTCAAATTAAAGAGCATACAATAGGCTATCTAGTGATACTAATTATGTATTTAAATTGGTTAAAAAATTATAAAATTGTGCTCAAAAAATCATTTATAACTACTTCTAGTAGATATTATCGGAATTCGCAGTGGTTTTTCGTCTATAATTTCATCAATTCTGAACCAATTCAAATAAAATAAATATTATTGGATAGCCTAGAATCTGCTCTTTAATTTTATACTAAAATCATAGTTTGTTCTGTCTTAATGAGTTATTCAAACGACGACAAGTTGGCCGATACAAGACTGTTGGAGACAAGTTAGACTGTCCCAAATGAAGAACGAAAATCTCATTTTCAAAGAAAATTGTCGACCTAGTATCTAAAAAATTGAAAAACGAACTGTCAATCCCTCATCGGACAATTTGATAATAGTAGCCTTGTAGAAATGTTCATGACCAACGGCAATGCAAGCTGTTGGCTTATCAAATTCATGTGAAATTTTCGGTTTACCATCAAGAAATTTTGGTGGAATTTCGATTCGAGCAAATGTGCTGTAAAAATTTAATATGCCACTTGTCCAAAATATTTTAAATTATTTGATTTTTAAAATTTGAAGAGGACAAAATTTACAACTTTTAGAATTTATAAAAAGCTAACCAGTCATCATTATCCTCATTTTCTTTAACAATACGAGATGCTTCCCAGTTTGGATCATATGTTAGGCTTCGCTCTTCCAATTTCCATTTATCATTGAAGAAATTTCTATTAAAACAATGCTTCAATGCCATCCATTTGAATGATTCTGTGGAAAGTCCAACCAATTTGGGCCATTCCAGTTGATATCCATCTATTTTCATTTTATTTAGCCAAAAGGAATTATCCGACTCGTATATTGCTTTCACTGAGCAATTAGCCAATTTAAGTCCATATATGCCTTCCGCATCTTTTCGACCTCCGCCGCCGTAACACACTAAGGACAAATATCGCATGCCAGCTGGATAATCTCGGAATATATGTTCCACTCGGTGCCAGCCTTCAGCTAAATGATAAATTTTTAGCTTAGAAAATAGTTGGATTGATTGAAAATTTAAAAATTCTATCATATATAACTATAAATATATTACTATTTATATAGATTATCTCGATGCTAGTCTAGTCTAGATAATTTCGGGAATCTCGGCTATGAAATCAAATTTCAAACTGATATGAGCGTGGATGGCTTAAAGAGTAAAACCGGTTTGGGTTTAAACAACGGTTCAATTATCTGAACCTAGCCCATAGCAATCTAAATTGAAATTCATAAATTAAATTGACTATGCTGATGAGTCGAACGAACCAATTCTCAACTCTATAAAAATCCTAAACTCGAGATTCCAAATTTTGGTGGGTCCACCTGCATCTAGTTTTTCATTTCAATATTATCTTTAGTCCAAGGTTGTGAAAATTATTTAAAAATTGCACCTTCCCATTTATTGAATCGTATTGTGATCTTTTCAGCAACCCAAAGACCATTCTCATCACTTTTATGTTCTCGAATTACGCTCGAATCTTGACTTTGAAAAATGTGATGCAATTGTCCGGCTAGATGCCCTCCTTCGGGGCTGACTTCCAGGAAACAATTCATGGCATATTTGTGTTGACAGTTCCTGCTCTTCCTAACAATTTCAGATACGACAATTGTTGGCCGAAAATTGTCCATAATTTCTTCCTTAATTTAAAATATTTATTTTTAATTAATTTAATATCAATAATTTCCTATTTAAAGAAAATTCATATTATATTATTTAATGAGTTAACCGTCAATCCTTCATGCGCCAAATTGATGTCAATATGCTTTACGAACGGGGATCCGCCAATGGATAAGCAAGTTGTAATTGGTTCCTGAGACCCTGGCGGAATTCCCGGCTCACCATCAACAAACACTGGTGGAATTTGGATTCGAGCAAACTTTCTTAAAATTAAAATTTAATGTAGATTAAATTTTAAAATATATGGTTAAATTTTTTTGAGAAATAAAAAAATTGGCCTTATTAGTTTGACGGAAAAAAGTATTAAAAATATTGAAAAAAAGATCGAAAAAAAATATTGAAAATGTTCAAAAGAATTCATTGATTCAATGGTTTATCCCCATAAATCTTTGTCAAGAAGAATTGAATGACATATAATTTTATTGCGGTTTGGTCGATATTAAATGTTATTAAATTGGTTCAAACTATTTTGAAATTAGCTTTATCTAATCCAAATCATAGACAAATTATATGTTATAACGAAGGTTTGGGAGTTTAGAAAAAAAACACTAAACCGGTACAATCTTTTCAAGATTTACAATATTTTAAAAAAAAAATTTAAATCATTTTTTCTAATTTTATGGCCTCTGAACTCTCAAAAATCAAAAGATCTTAATAATAACCCTTAAAAACATATATTAATTTAACGTAAAATTTAAAATAAACTCATTAGTCATTTGATATAATGTCCATCTCGGATCCATTTTTAGGCTACCATACCACCATCCAAAATCCTATCCCTGATGAAATTTCGATTGAAACAATGTGCCAATGCCATCCATTGAAATGATTCTGTTGAAATGTCAGCAAATCTTGGCCATTCTAGCACATATCCATCCTCTTCCATTTTCTTACACCAAAAGAATTTTTCTGATAAAATTCGACGCCATTGTCTTGAGACCTCAAAAAAATATAAAATGATTTTATAACAAAATAAACATTCTCCAGTCAGTAAAAGTATTCTAAAAAAATTTTGGTTAAAATAAATATGATAGAATTTCTGTGATTTTTAGATATCAGAAAATTCTAGAACACAGATAAATTAATTTAGAATAAATTTCAAAAATCTTAGAGGCCAATCTTTTATATAATTAAATTTAAGCTTGATGTGATTATGATTAGTAAGGTGCTAGATTGATTCTAAAATGGTGCAAATATAAAAATTAATTTGAAATTATTATGAAACAAATAAAAATGAAAAAAATTTTGAGTAAGAGAAGGTTTAGCTTATTCTGGAAAGTGTTTTCAATTTTAACCAGAAAGATAAAACACCTTTTGGTGAACATTTTCTGGAAAGACAAAAAACATTTTATTGAACATATTCAGGAATTTTTGCAATCAATGATAAAAAATGATTAATTTAAAAATATTTTGTTTTAATAAATTTCAATTTAGAATGAATTTTTATTTGCACCATTGCGGAATCGACCATATTTACACCAGCTTTTGTTTATTGTGGAATAGACCCAGGACGGATTATAATTAATTTTATTCTTAATATTATCAAATTATTGTCTTTAAAGCTTGTCCAAACCTGAGTGCATATAAATAGCAAATCTTTGACTGGCATTCTCAACAGAATCAATGCCAATCCATCGTCCGATGCAGCTGATAAATCAATGATCATTTTTTGTTTATTATTATTATGCCGTTTGTCTCTTCGATGTTGCCACTTTTGCTTGTTTCGATTTTTGTTTATTTTGTTAACGGCGACCGAGCACTTGTTATTATTATTATTAAGCCTTTTGTTTTTTCGATGTTTCCGCTTGTTTATAATTTTTTGGTTGTTATTATGCCATTTACTTCTTCGATGTTGCCGCTTGTTTCGATTTTTGGCCATTGTTTTGATGTTGTTATTCCCTTGATTGAATATTTAATAATTACAAACAAATATTTGGGAATTGAGTAATTTTATATAAAATGTTTGTGTAGATAAGATAAGTCAAACAAAACTTTATATTTTAATCAAATTTTTATAAATTGAGATGAATTTCTTTATAATTGAGTGCCCAAATTTGTATTAGCAATAAGCAACACATTAAAATCAATTAAACTTTTCATTCACTATTCTTCTCGCATAATGCCTTCAAGGAACAATTTGCCAATTTTAATCCATAATTGTTATCATCATCCTGGCCAAATCCAAATCTCATACAAAATAGCGTCAAATAGCGCATTCCTTTCGGGTAATCCTTGAATGCATGTTCCACACGGTGCCAGCCTTCAGCTTAAAATTGAATTTTTGATAGTTTTTATGAAATTGCAATTTAAAAACGGTTTGAGCATGATTTAATATAATTGAACCGTTGCTTAACCAAAAACCGGTCTTGGTTTATAACTTTCGTCAAACCCTAATACCGGTTTGCATTTTTTTTAAAGATATTTTTTTTGTTATTTATAAATGAAAAATATAAATTACGATTTAAATCATTGTGGAATCCGGCCTATCCCATATTTTAAAATTTTTTCGTGGACATTAAATCGGGAAATATTTAAAATGTAGAAAAAAAAACATTGAAAATATCGAAAAGAATATTGAAAATGTCGAAAAGTTTATACTGGTATAGTAGGTCCAAAATTCACAATCATATACCACTGGATAGAGCTCGTCAAGACGCGTCGATTGCTATATAATTTGTCATGGTTTAATTGGCTTTGCACCAAAACCCATAAAAACGGTTTAAGTGGTTTAAAACCGTTAATTTTTGATCAAATCATGACAAAATATATACCAATCGACGCGTCTTGACGAGATATATCGATTAGGTATAAAGTTGGGGGGGGGGGGGGGGGTCTAGGACAAACCACTAAACCGGTATAAACTTTTCGCAATTTTCAATTTTTTTCGCAATTTTAAATATTTCCCATAAAAAATTACCTTCCGATTTTTTGAATCGTTGTGTGATTTGCACGCCAACCCAACTGTCATTTTCACCCTTGCGTTCATTGTGGTAACCTCGTTGATGTTTATTTGAGACAATCATTTGAGTTTGGCCATGGTGATCAGCATCGGGGCTGATTTTCAGTGAACAATGCATTTCATAAAGGATAGTGCAATCCCGGCGATTGCCAACTATTTCAGAGACAACAATTGTTGGCCGGAAATTGTCCATAATTTCGTCCTTAATATTTTAGTTTTTTTTCCTTAATTGGTTTTTTTAATTTTCGATAATAAATATTTTATATTTATAGAGTTAACCGTCAATCCTTCATCGGCTAATTTGATGACAATATGATTTCGGAAATACAGATCGGGAATGGCAATGCAAGCTGCAATTGGTTGATCGTATCCGGGTGAAATTTCCGGCTGGCCATCAACAAATTTTGGTGGAATTTCGGTTCGAGCACGGCAACTAAAAAAATTTAGAAATAAATTGAATGATATTTTTATTTTTATGATTTAATTCAAAAAATGGCTCAAAATTGAAAATGTTCATCATTACGAACCCGGCAACATTATCCGCATCTTCCCGAACAATGCGAAATGCATCCCATCTTGGATCCATTGTCAAAGTTCGTTCACCAAAATTCCAACAATCCTTGATGAAATTCCGCCCGAAACAGTGTTTGAGTGCGATGAATTGGATGGATTTTGTTGAAAGATTGGCCAATTTTGGCCAATCCAGCGCATATCCATCGTATTCCATTTTGTTTCGCCAAAAGAAACTTTCCGATAAAATGCGGTTCCATTGTGGTGAAACCTATGAAAAATTTGCCAATTTTTATATAAAATATTTTCTCTTTATCAAAAATATTAAAGCCAATAAAAAATATTTTAAAATTTTTGGAACTTTTTTAAATAAAAATTATGCTATTAGGAGAATTTCCAACTGAATTTGGAAGGCAATTAAGAGCCTTAATTGAGTAACATTTGAATATTAATATTAATATTTTTAATTAAATAATTCTGTGTTTCAGTTTTTTTTCAAATACAAATTTAAACCTGTGTGCATTTTCCAATCAAATCTTTGATTGGAACTCTCAACAGGATCAATGCCATTCCATCATCCGAAACAGCTGATAAATCAATGGGCATTGTTTTTTTTGATGATTTTGTTATTCTCTTGATTAAATATTTTTGAAAAGTTGGAATACATCAATTATTAAAAAAATCAATAGATATATAATTCGTACAAAAAACTGAATTTTTAATAGATTTAAAATAATAAAATTTTTATGATTGTGATATATTATTTCAAAAATTAGAGCATAATTAAATTAGAATCGAATTCAATGTTCTTCTCATTTATTCTGCTGCATTCTTTTCGAGCAATGCCTTCACTGAGCAATTGGCCAATTTAAGTCCAAAACAGCCTTGCGTATTTTCGGTAATTCCACCTCCCGCACAATCCAAGTGCAAATAGCGCATGCCGGCTGGATAATCCTTGAATGTCATTTCCATTCGATGCCAGCCTTCAGCTAAATTGGGTTTTCAATTATATTTTGCTAAAATTAAAATTTTCAATTTTGAACTATAATTTTGCCGAAAAATTTTATAAAATTTTTTCATATTCCGACCCAAAGCGGGAACAAGTAGGCTTGGTACTTATCGGTTATCTCTGTACCAGGGCTGGGTACCGTACCGTTTACCGTGAAATACCATGTTTTTGGCCCTTACCGTTTACCGTTTTTTGGGGCATACCGTCCGAAAATACACCCCTAAGAATGGCATTTTCGGAAGAAAAAATTAATTTTTAAAATTTCGCCCTATCGGAGTCATTTTTATTTAAAATTTCGCCCTATCGGGACCATTTTTGGGAAATATTTTAGCCTACATCCCAAAATCTTCTATAAGAGTACCCAAATATCTTTCCTATTTTAATTAAAAATCTATTAACTATTAAAAAAAGTTCGAACTTTGTCCTTGATCGAAACGTAATGAGAGTATTCCATGCAATTGCCCTTTGCCATCCTTGTATTCATTTCGATATTCGCGTTCTTTCGACTCTTGATAACGGAGGCGAATACAACAAACACGACGCCTTTCGTTATTATCTTTTAGCGAACACATCATTTGATATCCGGAAGCACAATCCCGGCGACATGCGACCATTTCAGAAATAACAATGGTTGGCCGAAATTTATCCATGATTTCGTCCTTAAATTTGATGATAATATTTTTTACTAATTTTTTAAAATTAACTGTCAATCCTTCGTCGGCCAATTTGATGACAATTCCCTTTCTGATATGATCAACGGCCAAGCAGGCTGGAATTTGTTTGTCATATCCTGGTGGAATTTCCGGTTCTCCATCAAGAAACACCGACGGAAATTCGATTCTAGACTCGCTGAAAAGTTTAAAAAATTAGAAAGTGTTTGCCCACCCCCGGTTTGTCATATTTTGGGTTACGGTCAGTCAGGGTTGGATCTTGGATTAGAGTTAGGATGGGGTGAAACATCTTACGTGTAAACCCTAACCCAAAGGGGGGACCAAGCACTTTCAAAAAAAAAAATAGGACCTAAATCCTAAACTACACAAGTACCAAAAATTTAAATTAGATGAATAATATTAAATAAACTGTTCTATAATGCTTAAGGAATTGAATAAGGAGTTTATTCGAAATTGTAAAAATAGCGAACCATAAAAAGCATGAAATTGAAATATTAAGGATACTAATTTTTACCTAAAAAATTGTCTTTTTACTGAAACTTAGTTTTTAATTTTCTAATAAATCAGAAACCGGTTTTTTTAGACCTTACAAATCTAATACAATTTTGTAGATCTCTTCGAAACGCATCGAATGGTTAATAATTTGTCATGTTTTGGCCTAAATTAAAGGGTATAAATCCTATTTAAACCATATTTTCACTCATTGGTTTTAAACCACTTTAATTTTAACCAAACCATGATAAATTATATACCAATCGATGCTTCGTCTTGATGAGATCTACAAATTCATATAAAAGGTTTTGTGTGGTATAAAACCGGTTTTTTATGATTTATTAGAAAATCAAAACTAAATTTTAGGTTAAAAGACAATTTTTGGCAAAAGAACCATCTTTCTTGGTAAAAAATTACTCAAATATTAATCTAAAATTTAAAAAAATAACCCGTCAATTCCATTTGGCTTCCATCTTGGATCCAATGTTAGAATACGCCTGCTTCGCAATTCCATTCGCAATGTAAAATTCCAAAAGTCGTTGATGAAATTTCGATTAAAACAATGTTTGAGTGCAATGCATTGGATTGATTTTGTTGAAAGATTGGTTAATTTGGGCCATTCCAGCGCATATCCATCGTAGTCCATTTTGTTTCGCCAAAAATAGCTTTCCGATAAAATTCGATTCCATTGCGGCGAAACCTTAATAATATGCAAAATTCAACACGGAATTTAATTGTAAAATTTAAAATTATTTTTGGACTATATATGGAATATTTTATTTACAATAGATTATATTAGAATTTATTTTTAAAATTTCAATAAAAAAAACTAATCTAAACCTGTGTGCATTTTCCAATCAAATCTTTTATGGGCACTCTCAACAGAATCAATGCCAACCCATCATCGGATACAGCTGACAAATCAAGGAACATTGTTTTATGATCTGTTGTTATTCTCTTGATCTTGACTGAATGTTTTCACAATAAATTTAGGGGAATTGAATATTTAAAATAATTGAGTAGATAATTCGATAGGAACTTTGCATTTAAAAATAAAATAAATTATAAAACCATTTCTTTTTTATTGATGAGATCATATCAAATTTTAGTTTATAAATGAGATCAAATCAAAATTTTGGCCAAAAAGTATCGATTGGCATATTCTTTTCATCAATTATTCCGCATTCTTCTCGAGCAATGCCTTCACGGAGCAATCGGCTAATTTTAGACCATAACCTTCTGCATCTTCGCCACTTCCATATCCCAAACAACGCAATGCAAAATAACGCATTCCAGCCGGATAGCCTTTGAATGTATGCTCCATCCTGTGCCAGCCCTCAGCTTAATAAATTGCATTTTTATTAGAATTAATCAAGAATAAATTATATCCAAAAAATTCATTTAAATATATTTTTTTAGTAGGAAGTGTGTAAATTTTTTTTAGTTATTTACAAAGGTAATTTTTAGTAAAAATGTTTACAAGATATTTTGTATTTTTTAATTGTAAAAATTATTTTTTTTCAAGTTTTTGTACTTTTTGGCAAAAGTTTTAAAGAAGAAAAATAACAAATTCATATGAAAAATGTTTGTTTATATTATATAATATTTTTAAACAAATTTGCATGTTTTAGCATAAATATGGCAATTATTTATCCTCTTTTAACAAATAATTAGTGTATTTATTAAATCTTAATTAAATGCATTTAAATTTTGCACCTTCCCATTGTTTGAAGTGTAATATGTTGTATGCGTAAACCCATCGGCCATTGTTATCCCTGATTTCATTGTGTTTTTCTCGTTGGTTTTCATTTATAATTTCGTATCGAGATTCGGTAACTATAAACGGATCATGGCTGACTTCCAAAGAACATTTCAGTGCATATACGGAACTGAAATGCAGACAATCTCTCATAATGTTTTTTAGGGGTTTTCAATTATGGAGAATTCGAATTTAGCAGTTTTTTATTATCTCAAAAAGCTGAACCGCTATTTTATTGGTCTTTAAACTAGATTTAAAAAATGTGAGTAAAGAATTTTGAATCATATGGTACATCATCGACGCATTTCGATGCACAGAGGACGAATCTGTCATTTGTTTCGCAAATTCCAAAAAAGTTATGGTCATCCTCCTTCTTTGTCTTATAGTAAAGCTAAAAATAAATTCAGGTTTAGCTATTGAGCCAGGATTAAAATTTAGGGCCAAGAATATCAAAAAAGCTCATTTTATCGTTTAAGTATATTCCGTGCAATGAAATAGAGGTGGGAGGTGAGGAGGACACTTCATTTTTTTTTTCAATTATTGAGAATTTTAAAAAGTCATATTTTTGAAATTTTAGAATTGTGTATGAAATAAATATTCGGTATATTGGCGCTAAATGCTAATATATGGGCGCTAAAACATTACCCACCGTGTCCAACTGTGATATCGACGATTTGAGACCATTTCACTGACAACAATTGTTGGTCGAAAATTGTCCATTATTTCATCCTTAAATTTAAATATTTTAGTATTAAACTTAATTTATTCATTTTTAAAGATAATTACGAAACTCTATTCGAAAGAATATTTATTTGTTAAATAACCGTTAATCCTTCATCGGCCAATTTGATGACAATACATTTTTGGAAAATTTGATCACCAATAGACACGCATGCTGCAATTGGTTTGTCGTAACCTGGTGGAATTTCCGGCTGACCATAGAGAAAGAAAGGCGGAATTTCGATTTGGGCAAATATTCTTTTAAATTACATAAAAATATTAAAAAATGGCGAAAAGTTTACAAGTCCAATGGTTTATATTAAATCTATTTAATCTTATATCTTATACCGATACCGAGTTGATAGATCTCGATGAGGCTGATAATGCATTTACCAATTTTAAATTTGTTTCGAAATAGCATAAAATTTTCGGCTTAAAGTTCGCATTTTTTGTAAAAAATTTTTGAGGTAATATGTCTTTCAAATTCCATAAAATAATATTTCTAAAAAATTTGAGTTTATGCATGGAATTTAAATGGCCTGCGATCCTGCGAAATTAATAATAATTCTACACATATAAAATGTGATATGATAAAAAATCTTAATAAAATTTTTATATGTTGAAAAAGTAAAGCATAGAAAAAACGTACTCGCCAATAACTAGATTTATGTCCCATCTTGGATCCATTGTCAGACTTCGCTCAGCCAAATCCCAAATATCATTCAGGAAATTTCGATTAAAACAATGTTTTAATGCCATCCATTGGAATGCACGAGTGGAGAGGCAAACCAATTTGGGCCATTCCAGCACATATCCATCGTACTCAATTTTCTTACGCCAAAAAAAGCTTTCCGATAAAATTCGGTCCCATTGTGGTGAGACCTGTAAAAATCCTTTTTTTTTTTGTTGTAATACTTGTATGGTTTTAATAATTAATTCAATTATGGATTATTTTCTAATTGATTATATATATGTTACTGATAGTAATGGGATCCAAGTAATTGGTTTGGACTTTGGATCGTACAGGGGCTCGAGAGTAGACACATTCGACTTTGCATGATCGATTTACTGTATGGAATTTCAATTTCAGATCGATTTTAGAGGCAAGATTAGGGTTATTGTAGGGCCGACATGTGTTCTAATAAGGTTAGGGTAGGCTGGGTCTAGAGATTTCTGAAATTGAAATTCCATATAGTATAGTAAATCGACCATGCCGAGTCGAATGAGCATACTCTCGAATCTGTACGACTTCTAGAAGCTGAGATTTTCAAAATTATCCAACCTAATCTCTTGGATAATTCCGAAATTATCCAATTTCCAATATTCTCTCATATATATTTGATTTTTTTAAAATTTTTTAAAAACAAAATTTAAACCTGTGTGCATTTTCTAATTAAATCCTTTATTGGCACTCTCAACAAAATCAATACCAATCCATCGTCCGATGCATCGGACAAATCAATCGCCATTGTCTTTTATAGTGTTCTATTTTTGATTGAATATGTAAAATAATTGAGTAGATAATTGAAAAACTTTTACATTTTAATAAAATTGAAATAAATTGAAACTCGTTACTTTATTAAATGATGAGATCAATTCAATAATAAAACAGAGAGATCAAATCAAAATTGGAAAAAACGTATTATAAAAAATCGATCTCATATTCACTTCAAATATCCAATTATATCCAATTTCTTTATTCTGTTGCATTTTTCTCGAGCAATGCCTTCACTGAACAATCGGCCAATTTAAGTCCATAATCGCCTCGTGCATATTGGTCATTTCCAATTCCCACAAAAGACAAAGTCAGATAACGCATGCCGGCTGGATAATCCTTGAATGTTATTTCCATTCGATGCCAGCCCTCAGCTAAATTGAATTTTTATTACAATTATTTAATAATTATTTTATAGAAATTCTTTTAAATACATTTCAATATAATTATTCGGGCATTAAGACTGGATATGTGTTAAAATTAAATTTCACATATCACACACTATTTCTTACTTTTAGGTTAATGCTTTTACCATATTTAATACAATCAAACCAAAATTCAGTTTACCGCCAAAATATTGCATGTATATTTTTTTTAGTTTATTTATTGTTTTTAATTTAAAAAATGTTTTTCTGATATTTTATTAAGTCTGGCATTTTTCTTGTATTTGCATTGCATATATTTTTGACAAAAATTTAAAGTGAAATTTAATATAAAATTTTATGCAATTTTTAAGGCAAATATTATAGGAAATTTTATCGAAATTTATATTTTTTTGCACTCGTTTAAAATAGCCCTTCTTTTAATAATAATTTTTAATAAAAATTAGTCTATTTTAAATCTTATAAATGTTCTAAAAATGTCATTTAATTGTTGTACCTTGTCCTTGATAAGATCGTAATATGATTGTTGCGCCAACCCAATGGCCATTCTTATCCCGAAATTCATTGCGTATTTCCCATTGACCTTCAATTAAATTTCCACGCGAAAATTGATTAAGTAGACGCGTATCATGTCTCTCTTCCAGAGAACATTTCACTTGATAGGTATAAGCGCAATCCCGGCGATTACCAATCATTTCGGAGACAACAATTGTTGGTCGAAATTTGTCCATTATTTCATTCTTAAATTTAAAATAGAAAATCATGAAATTTTATCCCAAAAAGCTAACCGTCAATCCCTCATCGGCCAAATTGATGACAATAAGCTTTCGGTAAATTTCACGGCCAACGGACACGCAAGCTTCAATCGGTTTATCATCATATCCGGCCGGAATTTCCGGTTGACCATCAACAAACTCAGGCGGAATTTCGATCGGAGCAAATATACTTAAAATTTAAATAGGTAAATAATTTTTAAAAAAAAAATATTTAATTTTGATGTAAAAACATTGAAAATGACGAAAAGATAGATTTATAAAACACATGGTTCAGTAGTTGTTTTAGACTCTACAATCTAAACCCGTAAATCATATTTTAATTGATAGATCTCGTAATTCGGAAACATTAAAATAATTTTTCCTATTGAATTATATATTATTTTATTCAGTCTTTTTATTGCCTTTGAAATTAAATATGTAATAATAATCCATAAAATGTTAACCAAACAGGATTAAAAAACTGACTTGCCAACAGCTAGACTTGTAATCCATCTTGGATCGATTGTCAGTCTTCGCTCAACCAAATTCCAATTGTCCTTGATAAAATTTCGATTAAAACAATGTTTGAGTGCCAAAGTTTGGAATGATTTTGTGGAAATGCCAGCCAGTTTTGGCCAATCCAAATGATATCCATCATAGTCCATTTTCTCGCGCCAAAAGAAGTTTTCCGATAAAATTCGGTTCCATTGTGGTGAGACCTGTGAAAAATGTTGGCAATTTTTGAAAATTATTTTACTTTTTTAATAAGCTTTTTAAATCAATCTATTCGACAAATTTTGGCTATTTTCATAAATAAGATGAAAGTTTTCATACGTTTTAACATAATAAAATTTTGAAAATTTAGAACAAATTTTATTAGAAGGGAAGTAATTTTAAGTAATGTTCAAAAATTTTAGACTCTTAGAATGTAATTAAGATTTCTAGGCGATTTATAATTATAAAAAGTTTTTAAGAAATTGATTTTAATTATCGCCAAAATTAATCTAAACCTGAGTGCATTTTGCAATCAAATCCTTGACAGGCACTCTCAACAGAATCAATGCCAAACCATCTTTGATTTTGCTTCTGGGAGCTCAAAACCAATTTTTCCGGAAAAATAATTCTAAATCTGTTGGCAAAGGAACCTTTCCCAATAAATTGGCATCATTTCGGTTATTCATGTGAATGGCACAATAGCTAAACAAGCCAAAAATTAAATCTCACCCAAAAATTGGCACCTTTTTGTCAATCGTGATCGTGCTAATGCCAATTTCAAGCCATTGTCTGCCTCCTCTGCCGTCCGTCTTCATCTTGCGGCATGATGGATGGATGTTGAAGTTATACATAAAAAAATGAAATAGTGTGGAATAGAACATACATACACACATTTTTCCACCATTATTTCGCATTTTTCTCATTCTTTTCCTCTTCTCGTTCCCATCATTGTTATCTATTGTTTTCATTTCTCTTCTCACATCCTCCAACCACCTTAGAATTAGAAGGAAGACAAAGCATAAGCATGATAGGAAAGAAAGGCGAAGGACAAAACAAGTAATAAAGTGAAGCATCAAGCGTCATGCGCAGTGCGCACCCAAAAAGCAAAGCAACCCCACAGTCTAGATCTAGACTAGACAATTAATTTTCCTAAAACAACAATGAGATTTTCGCAGAACTTGATCCACCTTTTCCATAACTATACTAGTTATTAAAAATGCTTTAATGATTTTTGTAAATTAATCCAATAAAAAGAGAAGCATTTCCTAGTACTTTTTGATCAATCATCTTTTCCGCAACTTTTTTTAAAAATGCGTCAAAAATAACAGATTTTGTATTAATTCTATAGAATTTAGATAGATGGCTTCATCAACAACAGCAATAAGTGCCTCATCAAGCAATCTTGGGAAGAAACCAACAAAATGGTACAATTCGGACGAGGAAATTTTGCATCTTCCATCCCGGAAAATGGGCATGGATGCTGGCAGTGAACTTCGATGCAGACGGGAGGCAGCTGAATTCATTTATGTATGCTGGATTTACATTTAACAATCTTATTCAAAAAACTATTCAGGACATGGCCGAGCGCTTAAATCACAATATGCCACAGAACAGAGGCCAAATGTTTGAATAGAAAAAATATTTAAGTTCCATTGTGTTTTCAGAAGCCATAATTGTGTTTGCATTGCCATGGTCCACATGCATCGCTTCTATGTTGTTCATCCCATCACCCATTTTCCGCCAAAGGTTTAATATTAATTCTCAAAAAATGGCTTTTCCTAAGCGGATTTTGAGCACTCCTAAAGTCAACAAATTGATTATTGAGGACTTATTCAGTGCAGTCCATAATTTGCAAGCAACGCTTACTTACTTAGCTTTGTAGCAGAACTCTTAAAGTTGAGACACTTTTGGGTTGTGGCTGATAGCTTGGTTAGGGTTTCTTTTCCACAATAGTAGTTTCCCTGTTGTTGTTATGGTCAAAAGAAAATGCCGGCCTTTCTCTGAACATTTCCGTAATAATTTGTTGTTAAAAACTTTATTTTTTATAAACCCAATCCAAACTCTAAACCTAGCCCTAATCTAAGCCTTAACCTTTAGAGCTTTAAGTCGAAAAACTATGGGCTTTTCTCCCTTTACTATAAATCGTGGACTAAACTATGTTCCCAAAATCCAATGGCAGAAAACTCAAATAAAAACATCACCATTTTTACTTTGTAGGATATGGCTGCTGCATGCTTGTTCATGACAGGCAAAAGTGAGGAATGTCCCCGAAAATTGGAGCACATTGTTGAAGTGTGGTTCAAATTGAAATATCGGAAAGCTGAGGTGCAACCGCCATTCAACGATACGGTTAGTTTTTGTGAGCTTGAATTATTCCGTTTGTAAAGATAATTTCGCTTAATCTTACTAATCACTGACCTATGAGTAGAGTTGGGAATAGTTTCATTCGATTCAGCATAGTCAGTTTAATTTATGAAACTTCAATAGTAAACTGTTATTATCTTGGCAAAAAAGTTTAATTTTAATTTTTAAACATAAACCGATTTTGGTTTATAAACTTTTGTCTAAACCATGGTGGCGGTTTGAACAAAATCGACTATGCTGAAACGAATGATTTGAACGAACTCTAGGTATTGGCTTGACTAAAAAAGTTTTAAACCGGTTTAGGTTTCAAAACTTTGGGACAATAGGCATAAAACCGATTTGAAATTTTTATAAGCCAAATCAACCGTGCTTATGAGTCGAATGATTATATTCTCGAGCCCGAGCCCGCACGTGGTCAAGAATTTGAGATTACGCGAATTGTCCTTAACAATATTCTATATTCATGATGTAAATATTTTATGTTGAACTATTAAAATTTCTAGGTGAGGAAGAGTGGCGCCGAACTCATCGTCTATTTGGAACAAATCCTGCTTCAAACCATTGGTAGTTTTAATATCTTTTTCTCTACAAAATCACATAAAATCCGAATCAATTTGTTAACAAGGCTTTGATCTTCATGTTGCCCTTCCTCATCCAATTGTCATTTTCAACATGGACAAATTCAATTTGGGTATTCAAATTCAATTTTTTATGCTTTTCATTTATTTATATTTTCAGATAATAAAAAATTGAGCCGATGCGCATATTGGTTCGCTACGGACATGTGAGTAAAAAATGGATTTAATTTAACAAAAAAACATTGAAATTGACGAAAAATATTGGAAATCAGACCAGCAGGCGCTAGGATTTCTTTTTGGGGAATGGGGTGGGTCGTGTGTCCCGTCCCTGGGCAATTTCCTATTTTTTTCTCCACTTTTATATTCCCTTATTTTTCTTTATTTTCGCCAGGCCTGGAAAAGCCAAAATAGTTTATAATGGTTTAAGGCTTTATCCAACATTCATAAACCGTATAATCTAATTGGATAGAGCTGGTCAAAACTCGTCGAATGGTATATAATTTGGTCATGGTTTAGCTGAAATTAAGGAATATTAAACGGTTTAAACCGATTTTGGTTTTTGGTTCAAAACAAAGTTGAATTTGTAAAACCTAAGCCAAAATCATAATCAAATAGTGCATCTGGCCAGAGCTATCGATTGTGTTAGTATAAAGTATGTGGGTCTAGGAAAAACCACTGAACCGAGAACCGTATAATCTTTTCGGCCATAATATGTTTGATTAATCCCCTCCCCCAATTTTATCAGCATCCAATTGACGAATTGGTGCATTCGATACAATGAGCGGACAATTGCCTGTATTTGCATTTACATTGCTTGCAGCTGGGCCGATTATGAGGTTTGGGTTATTTGGTTTAATTGATAAATTAAACATAGGAACTTACTGAAAAAAGAGTTATCTTTAGAAAATTTTGATGTTGGAAAAATCTTTTGAAGCCCCAGATAATTTGGCTTAGAAAATGTTGGGGATTGGGATTTATGATTTGGTTTAGATCAGAATTGCACTTTAGGTAGGAATTTTGAATCCTATTTACTATTTGCCCAAATTTTGCGGCTTCTAAAAAAGCTGATTTTTCAATAAAATTTTTCTGCAAATTTAGTCCTTTTTTTGTTTATTTTCGTTATGACACATCATTTGATTATGTTTTGGCTTTGTTTCAACCAATTCTAGCTTAGTTTTGAACCAAAATCGGTTTAAACCATTTAATACCCTTTTATTTTGATTTTTGACCAAACCATAACCAAATTATATACCATTCAATGCGTTTTGAACAGCTCTATACAATTGGTATAATGGTTTATGAATGTAGGATCAAGTCCTTAAATTATTTCGGCCTTATATACTTTTTTCGACAAATCAATAAATTAAGTTTGTGAAATCTAAAAATTGGTATTTTTTTGGCTTTTATGTATCTTCTAATGCCCTCAAAAGGTGTCAAAATAGGAAAATCCGCTCCAAATTTATAAAAAAAACATCGCAAAAATCACATATCAAAATTTTCATACACAGATACCGGAGACGGCTGGCACTCCATGGTTCAAGGACATTGATCCGGACATGAGCGAGGACCTTTTGAACAGTTAATAGCCAAAAAAAATCTTAGCCACAGATTTTACTCAAAAAAATGCTCCAGAACTTGTCGATGAGTTCACCCGAGTCTATGAGGAATGCGCCGGTTGCTCACATGCCAGGCGGTTCATTGAGAAGGCCAAAAATGGGAACCCGTCGACAATGCCGGCCAAATCCATCGCCCAGTTGCCACCACCACCTCCGCCTCCGGTCCTTCAGCAGCAGGTTCGATTTTCTTATAAAAATGTGTTGAATATATGGGTAATGGCTTAAAATTCGGGAATCGGTCTGACTTATTTCTAGGCCAACTTGGCGCCGTTTATAACAATTTACAATGATTTTGTTAGCAAATTAAATAACTGACTGCTAGCAATTTAAATAATAACGATTTTATTTATTAGATCGGTTCAGAATTGATCGAATTATGCTCCAAAAATCAGTTTAAATGAATTTTAACAACATTTTCAATGATTTTTCGAGCATAACTCAATTAATTCGGAACCAATTTAATAATAAGCCATTCCTTTGCTCTTTAATTTAATTTTAAAATAATTAAAATTAGTTTAATTCCTGGTGAATTCTTTTAAACGGCGACAAGCTGGTCCCTACCAAATTTGGCTCTATTCCCCATTTTTAAAAGATTGATATTTAATTTGCCGAAAAAGTATTTGAATTATTCGAAAAATTTGATGAAAATGCTAAATTATTAATTAACATATTTTTAATTTTAAGGCACAGGCCAATGCCCATGTTGTGAAAAAGGAACCACCGTCGTCGGCCGCAATTGATGGACAGCAGCAAAAATCGACAGGACAAAGACCACCGACATTGGAACAGCAAAAACAATGGGCGGTTCGAAAACGGTCGCCACCACCCGAAATGCCCAATTTGGCGGCGACAAAAAAGTTTATTGCTGCTTCGAACAAAAGTGCAACAAATAGTCGAGGTTTTTATTTAATTTAAAATTGGGAAATTTTTTATGTTTCGGAGCTACCAAATTTATCGCTATTGGTTTTTTTTTTATTTAAGTTATAAATTAGTTCAGAATTGATGGAGTTGTACCCATAAAAAATTTAAAGAAGTCTTTTGCAATGAATTAATGAAATTTCTCCGTTTTTTGTGCAAACCTCCTCAATTCTGAATCAATATAAATAAATTAATATCAGCACCCAAGAGTCTGCACTTTAATTTGTTAAAAGCCGTCAAAAATGGTTCATTCCTTAATGAGAAATAAATACAAATGCTCGAGATAGGTTAGACCGAATCTTTGCAAATGGTTGTCCAATTTTTAAAGTCTCTGAATTTTAGGATGTTTTAAGAATGAATTCGACATCTCTTTTATCATATTTTCCACTCTGGCCAAGATAGAATAAAATGTCAAAAATGTCATTTTTTAAATTATTTTGACTTGTCCTTGTGGTTCGATTTATATTTATCCAGCTGATAAAATATGTGAAAAAAAACGGATCGCAGATCCGTGCTTAGCAAATTCAAAAATTTCAGAAAATAATTTATCAAAAATAAAATTTTTGGTGACTTCAATTCTTAAGAATGTTCAGACTTACCAAAAAACACATTTAAAATTCAATTTTTAATATAAAAATAAATTATTTAGTAAGTACACCGGACAACAAAAATCCTCTCCCATCATCCGTGCCTCTCCAATCAAAACAACAGCCAACAATAATCACCGGTGATCAACCCCCAAAAATACCTCAAATCAAACAGGAAATGGGGGCCGAATCTTCGCCAGCATCAATTTCACCGGACAAAAAGCCCGGCGGCGATGATTCAACAACAACGACAATTGCAATTGGAGCACAAAAGAAGAAGATTGGCCTCAGTGAATACAAACAACGGTTGAAGCAAATCAAGGTATTTTTAACTCTACTTTTTCTAGTGTACCAATTTATGGTTTTTTTACTTTACTTTTTTCGATTGAACCGAATAGGTTTAGTAATAACTAGGTCTGGAATTTTTAGATTTTGACCTTCTTTTGTTTGCATCAAATTTTATGAGAAAAACAACTTAAGTGATGTTTGATCATTTATTTTATGTTTTTAATATAATTTTTCGCCTATTTTACCTATTTTGGCATTTTTATTAGAAAAATGCAATAAAAAGTCAAAAATTAATTTGCTAAAAATAGGTTTCGGAAAACCTCTAAATACAAAAAACAAAATAGGTAATTTTTTGACATTTTTTGTATTTTTGTAAATACTTACATTATTTATTATGATTTTCTAATCAAATCTGATAGAAAAAATAGGTCAAAATCTAAAAATTCGCTTCATAGCTATCGCGGTACTTGTGGCGTTTACATCCCCTTTTTGAAAACTGCTTGGTCCCCCCTATGGGTCGTCAGGTTTGGGGTTAGGGTCATTCAGAGATATGTTAGGGATGGGATGGGGATGTGGTAAAAAATCATCCTAAATGTATCCTAAACCCAAACCCTAACACCCAAAGGGGGGGCCCTTCACTTTTACCATGGTGACCCAAAAAGGGGACCTAAACTCCACAAGTACCGCTATCGCTCGCACATATCCCAATCGTTTCCATAAATTAAAAATAGAGGTGGTCAAAGTCAGTTTAGATTAGAAAAAATTGATGAATTTTCAAATCGAAATTAAAAAATTTTGCTCTAATAACCGAAAAAAGGACAAATCGAAACCAAAATTTTAAATCGAAAACCGGTTTTAAAACCGAGACATCCTAAAAAGCGACTTTAACTATCCTATTAAAAATAGCCTAAACATTAAAATTTTCCAATTTAAGACGGAACCATCGGATTCGCCGGCAAGCCAGCATCCAACACCGGGCACAACGCCAAATATTAATATGCTGAAAACGGAGGAACAACAACAAAGGTCATCAACGCCTTCTTCTTCGGCGGCATTGGCGGATGGCACAGAACAAAAAGTGAAACGTCAAAGTTTTATGCCAGATTTGTCCAATGCTTCCTCGTCCATTGGTGCCGAAGCACTCACATTGCCCATTGGAATACCGTTGGGTGAGTTAAATTAATGATTTTTATTAAATGTAAACAAAGGAAAAATTGAAGAAAAATATTTAATTTGTCGAAAAAATATTGAAAAAGTCGAAAAGATTTTAAGGTTTCGTGGTTTCTGCTTTCTCAGATAAAATAACAGGAAGACCAATTGGTATATAAAATATAATTGTCAGGGATCAGGGTCAGGATTGATAAAATATAAAATGTTTAAACCTTTTTCCGTTTTTCATTCAAAACTAAATTAGAATCTGTTAAACCTATACCAAATTCATTATTAAATGATTACTATCAATATCAAATCAATGGAGTATATAGTTTTGGCGTTCTAGGATAAACCTTAAACCACTGAACCGTTCGATATTTCCAATACATTTTTTCGACTGATATTTAATTTGACGAAAAAAGTATTGAAAATGCCGAAAAGTCCTGAATCCAATCCCAATTGATAGATCTCATCTAGACACATTTTGATTTATATTTTAATTTCGAACCAGTTCTAAATTTGATTTTGAATCAAAAAACGAATTGATTCACATTCAAACCGTTTAATACCTTTTAATTTTGATAAAAACATGACCAAATTATATACCATTCGATGCGTCTACCTTTTAACAGCTCTATCCAATGGTATATGGTTTGGGTACTTATTTAGTCTACCTCCTTTTTTTTGAGTGTAGGGTCCCATATGGGTGTTAGGGTTTGGGTTAGGGTTTTGGTTTAAGATACACCTACGATGATTCTTACCCAACCCTAACCCTATCCCAACCCTAACTAACCCTAACCCCGCCCCCCCCCCCCCCGAAATATGACAAACCATAGGGGGATCCTTCACTTTCAAAAAAAAGAGACGTAAATATATAAATACCATGGTTTGTCCTATATATAACAAATTTTTAAGATCCCAAAATCGCAGAAAACCAAAAATTTATTTAAAAACATAAAATTGTATAATTTTTAGTTGAAGAGAAGAAAAAGAAAGAGAAGGATCAACAGAGAAAGAAAAGTATAGAAAAGGAAAGAAGCAAGGAGAGCAAAAGCAACACCGGTGTAAATCATCATCGATCTCATGGCTCAACGCATTCGCAACAACACCACAGCAGCAGCAACAAAGAGCGATCTCATCATCAACATGGCCAACATCAGCAGCAGCAGCACAGGTGAGAATCCGGAATTCACAAATTGACTGGGGATAAAATTGAGGGAATTGGGTATTGGGATTTTGGTTTGTCAGAGGTAGAGACCGGCAAAATGTCATCTGCGGGATTCCGGACCGGATTTCGGATTGGGTAAATTTGGGCCGGATCAAGCAAAAAAGCTTCGGATTTGGCCGAATTTTTTACAGTTATAAAATTTTTTCTCCGGATTCCGGATTCTGGCAAAAATGGCCGGATCCGGCAAAAATCCGGTCCGGTGCCGGTCTCTAGTCAGAGGTTCCAAATTGCCCATAGGTTTCCGAGATCTTATTCAGTCCCCTGCCACCCTGCCTAGCCTAGAGACCTTCGAATAAAAGCAAAACATTTCGGAGTTATTTTATTAAGATGGAAATGAAAAGGTGTGAATTAATTAAATTAAATATAGAGAGGAAAGAGGAACATTTTATTTATTGCCGGCAATCTTGAAAATTCCGGAATTGTCCAGCAGGCCTTTAGTAGGGCAATCTTGGGAATTTCAGACTTCTATATTTCGTAAAGTCGCAAGAATATGCTTATTCTACTCGTCTAGGATATAAAAAAAAAAGTTAGTATGAGTTTAAACAAAGATTCAACTTTTAAGACAAATTATTCATGTCTGAAAATAAAATTTCTCTGACACTAAATCGACCATTCCGAATCAAATGAGCCTATTTTTAAACCTATACAAAGTCTAGAGGTCGAGATCCCGAGATTGCCACTAAGCTATACCCGTAACATATTAATTGAAATAATATAAAAGTGAAAGGATGGGACGGTCGTTTTATTCGGAGAAGGATTACTAAATGGGAAATTTCTCAAATAAAGTTCACCTATGACCTTATAGGGCATCCGCGGTCAAAGATATCAAAATTCTTTGTGGGTCGGAACAAAAAAATAGAGGAATTTTGAAAATAATTTGGTAATATTTTTAACAGGGAAAAGAGTGATGGAAAGCATCATCATCATCGAAGCAGCAGTGGAAGTAGCAGTTATCATCAAAACCATCATCACCGGCAACATGAAGGAGGCAGCTCAAAAATTTACTTGAATGGCATCCCCTCATCCAGCAACAGTAGTAACGCTCCTTCGGCCCAAATGGAGCAACAAAAGCAACGCAAACATTGCGGCGAACAATTGTTGCCACAAAAACATCCAAGGATTGTTTTTCAGGTGGATTTTTTGGGGAGGTTTTTTCGAATTCCAATTAATTAGCTTATAAAATCATGGAAATTTTCCTGATCTCATGCTGAAAAATGAACAATTTGGCTCAAAACCATTTCTTTTCTACCTAAAGAAGTTTTAATTTCTAACTGAAACTGACGAATTAAATTCTGCCTTTAGGTGAAAAAAGTTAATTTTTGCCTATAAGAAAGGAAAAATTATTTTAATTGTTACACTTTGCTTTGCTTCGGGTTCTTCTAGGAACGGGGCAATCACCTTGCTACTATTCTCATTAAAATTACTGAATTTTTTTTTCATATAATTTGCCAAGAGAAAAAAAAATTAATTTTTGCCTAAAGAAAAGTAACCCCTTGCCTATATAGGAGGAAGAAAAATTCGCCTTTTGCTTATCCAATTTTTCCAAAGAGTCTTTTCCCTCCTTTGGGTAAAACTTAACTTCTTATTCCCTATGGCAAAGTATCTTTTCCCCTCTATAGGCAAAACAAAAATTTTTCTCCTATAGTTCAAAAGTAATTAGGGAAATTGTAGGGCTGTCCGTTAGCGATATTTATATTTTAAAAGTAAAATAAATTAATTGTTTCTAATTTTCAACAGTTGCAGAAAGAAATGAAACAGGAGAAGCAATCGACGGAGATGATGACGAATTTTGCTGCTGGAAGTGAAAAGCCACCACTTCCACCACCTTCGCCCAATGGCAATGTTCTTCCTCAACCGCCGCCACCTCCGCCTCCGCCCGAAAATGAGCTGGAAGATGGCGAAGTTATTTGAATTTTGAATCAAAACAAAATTAAAAAGCAGACAAATAAAACGGGATTTAAAATATACACAAATTTAATTTTAATCGATTTTAATTTCTCTCTGTTCACGTATATTAGTATTTTGTAGCCGCAACAATCAATTTCTTATTTTTTTTAATTTGTAATTCCATTCTATTTTTTTTATTTTCAATTTTATCCATCATTTTTCTTCTCATTTTTAAATTCATCTTGTTTTTACTTTTTAATTTGTTTTAATTTTAAATAAAAATCTTTTACATAAAAATAGAATTAATTGAATAAAAACAGAATGAAATTTAAATTTTAGAAGTCATTTTTGATTTTCTGATGGATTTGAAATCACAATGACATTGTCTCAATAAAAATATGCGAAGATTTCGTATCAATTTCAGTTCAAACAAACATTGGAAGAACCTCACAATTTAGAATGGAATTTAAAATTTATATTGGAATTATTTAATATTTCGGTTATAAAATTCATTTATACATTTTTTTCAAAATTTTAAGAAATTTATTCATAATTTTCTTGATTCATCCTCTTCTATGACTGTTTGGATAAAATGAATGTAATTTGGTGAATTGTTGAATCGTAAAAAAAAAGTTAGTAATTTACATTCCATTTTTCATATATACGTTGATCGTCACTTAAAAGTTAAAACTAAAGAAAACCAGTTTAAAAGCCCTTGAACATTTGATTATTATTGATTCAACAAAATGACAAATTTTATTTCCCTTTTTTTGTTTTGTTATTTCATTTATGAAATTCGCCTCCAATTATTGGTTTACCACACAAAATATCATAAATAAAATAAAAATTTTTGGGCATAAAATAAAAATTATATCTTAGTAGAATTGCTTTATTGACTAATTAATTATTTTTCTAAATATTTACCGAATTAATATTATAACCCATAAAATCAAATTAATTTAAAATCAAAGCCTTTTTTGTCAAAAATCGGTAGCATTGAGAATAATAAAAACATGTCTGTAAAACGAAATGTATCAATGTTTAGCTTTATGTTACATTTAATCCCAGGGCTAGGAATTAGGTTCAAAATTGAGTTTATACTTTATAATTATGCCAACAATTTGGCCATTTCATGACATGAAAAGGGAAAAATTTTTCAAAACTGTTATTAATAATGAGGCGAAAAATCATGAATTGAAAAGGGCAAAATTTTTCAAAACTGTTATTTTAATAATGAGGCGAAAAATTTGGTTGTTGTTGTCGGAGGTAGAACCCACGAAAAATTTGGGTGGTATTGCCGAAATTAGAGCCCAGCACTGCTGGGAAAGCCTTTGCCTTAATCGATAGGCCTAGCGCTTAAAACCACCACAATGGAGTGTCCGGCTGGTAGTTGGGGGCATTTATGCCTCTACCCAATGATGTCATCTCCCATAGCTTTTTTCTTATTCTCACTCACCAATTTATTACTCTTAGAGCAGTTGCTTTTTGGCTTTTAGCCATTCCATTTTTTTCCAGCCTTGAAAAGAAATGAACACTACCATCAAAATAGCACAAACATTTTTCTAAGAATTTGACTAATTTTTTAAACAAATCAATCTAAATTTAAATTACATTTTTTTCTTTTGTAGAATATTAATAAAAATATGGAATTCCGTCGATTATTAAACATTTGCTCCATCATTTATTTGATTGTTCTCATCCTAACAATTGCAGCACTAGCTGCTCGCAAATACATTGATACCAAGGATATTCCGGTTTGTTAATTTTGGTTGTGCATTTTTTGCCGAAAGAATTAAATTCTTTTGCCGAGAAAATGCATTCTTTTGCCGAAAGATCAGTTTTTTGAATATAATTCTTTTGTGCTTGATCCTAGATCCCCAGAACTTTTACCCATTTTGTAGAGCTTGTCGTGTCCGAAATTCTTAATCTTTCTAATTCCAAATTAACTTATCATTTTCCCATCTCAAAATAACTTAGTTATCATTCTTTCTCTTTTCCCAGCGATGCTTCTTCCAATGATAGAAGTGGGAATCTTATGTTGTAATTTTCTCCTCTCAATTTGCTTCCAATATGGTGGAAGTGAGAGGAATTTTCTCAACCATCCGAGTCCATCCACTCGGTATAAATACGGATTTTTACATCCTTTGCCCCCCCCCCCTTTTTCCTTTGATGTGAGCTTTTCCCCCGTTGGATAAACGAATCATCCACCAAAAATCGCTCTTTATTTGGAAATAATTAAGAATTAGGAAAAGGTCAAAAATTCTCGATTCCCTAACCGAGGCTCCAATTTCAATCGAGACAGCTCAACCGTGGAACAATACCACTTATTTATTCCCTTTTAATTATTAATTTTCCTAATTATATACGCTCATATCGCGAGCAAATAAGTCTTGCCTTTTCCTTATTATTTAATATTTAATAATTTCTCCTCAGTCAATTACACGGAGAAATTCCCAATTCCTTTTCCAGATTAATATTTATTATATCCCAATTTATTCTCCCTAAATGGAGAAGGATTCTCTCATTTAATTTTACCAAATTAACCTTATTTTTTCCTATTAATTGCGCTTAATTTATTATATCAGATTTTCCTATCCTAATAAGGCATTTTGCCTCAATCAATCTTCCAAATTAAAGGCGTTTTATTCGCCATCGTTATTTAAATAAATTTATATTTTAATTTCACTACCGCTTTTTCCAGCCTAAACCAATTATTAATTAATGCAAATTATCCATCTAATAAGCAAGATAGTCTTATTCCAATCTTTCCCTTCAAAGGTAAATCCTGCCTTTTTCCTTTTTATAATTATTCCATTATTTATGTATTCCAACTATGTAATCCGTTTCTATTTTACGGGCCTCTTCTCGCCCTAAATAGAATATATTTCCCTAATTTTTTGACGATTTCTTTGCCAATCATCGGCTATATTTAATATTTATCGCCAATTCGTGGCATTTTTAATTTTATCCGCCAATTCGTGGCATTTTTAATTTTATCCGCCAATTCGTGGCATTTTTAATTTTATCCGCCAATTCGTGGCATTTTTAATTTTATCCGCCAATTCGTGGCATTTTTAATTTTATCCGCCAATTCGTGGCATTTTTAATTTTATCCGCCAATTCGTGGCATTTTTAATTTTATCCGCCAATTCGCTGGCATTCCCTTTATCCGCCAATTCGCTGGCATTCCCTTTATCCGCCAATTCGCTGGCATTCCCTTTATCCGCCAATTCGCTGGCATTCCCTTTATCCGCCAATTCGCTGGCATTCCCTTTATCCGCCAATTCGCTGGCATTCCCTTTATCCGCCAATTCGCTGGCATTCCTTTTATCCGCCAATTCGTGGCATTTTTATCCGCCAATTCGCTGGCACCCAATTTAAACAGATTTTATTAATCCGCCAACTATTCCTTGGCAAAATTATTTCCCAACTATTCCTTGGCAAAATTATTAATCGCCAACTATTCCTTGGCAAAATTATTTCCCAACTATTCCTTGGCAAAATTATTAATCGCCAACTATTCCTTGGCAAAATTATTTCCCAACTATTCCTTGGCAAAATTATTAATCGCCAACTATTCCTTGGCAAAATTATTGATCGCCAACTATTCCTTGGCCATTATCCGGCATCAATTAGGCCATCATGGGCATTATTCCATTGAGCACCATTGGGCTTCATTGTTCATTCCATTGGGCTTCATTGGGGGGAACATCACTGCACGCCAACACCCCTGGCATCACTTTGCGTCTTTCATTGGGAATCAATGAGCGCCAATGCAAGCCATTATCCGGCATCAATCAGGCCATCATCGGCAATTCCCGCCACAACCGTTGGCAACAATTCAGGCCACCATCGGCATTATTCCATTGGGCACCTTTGGCATCATTCCATTGGGCTTCATTGGGGGGAACATCACTGCACGCCAACACCCCTGGCAACAACAATTCACGCCATCATAGGCTACAATGCACGCCATCATTGGGCAACACTGCACGCCAACATCTTTGGCCTTCTTCCATTCCTTGCCACTATTCGGCTCCAATTTTGCCTATATCTGGCTTCAAATTTGCCATTATTCGGCTCCAATTTGTCATTTCGGCTCCAATTTTGTCACTATTCGGCTCCAATTTTAACATAATCCGGCTCCAAATTTGATAGGCATCCTTCAAGCCAACCGCCGATTATTCACTGAATCAACATTATCTTATCTTTATCTACTCTTATAATTATATATTATTTCAACATCGTTGTTTTCTAATTAATATCTATTATACCTCTTTTCATTTTTGGCACGGGAGTGTCGTGTCCGAAATTCTTAATCTTTCTAATTCCAAATTAACTTATCATTTTCCCATCTCAAAATAACTTAGTTATCATTCTTTCTCTTTTCCCAGCGATGCTTCTTCCAATGATAGAAGTGGGAATCTTATGTTGTAATTTTCTCCTCTCAATTTGCTTCCAATATGGTGGAAGTGAGAGGAATTTTCTCAACCATCCGAGTCCATCCACTCGGTATAAATACGGATTTTTACATCCTTTGCCCCCCCCCCCCCCTTTTTCCTTTGATGTGAGCTTTTCCCCCGTTGGATAAACGAATCATCCACCAAAAATCGCTCTTTATTTGGAAATAATTAAGAATTAGGAAAAGGTCAAAAATTCTCGATTCCCTAACCGAGGCTCCAATTTCAATCGAGACAAGCTCATCAAGACGCATCGATTGATGTATAGTTTGTTGGGGTTTGGCCAAAATTAAAGGTATTAAACCGTCTAAACCATATTTTGGTTTTTGGTACATAACTTTTTGGTTTTTGGTTTAAACCCCCAACAAACTATTCATCAATCGATGTGTCTTGATGAGCTCTACAAAATGGGTAAATGGTTTATGGGTTTAGGATCAAACACAAAATAGTTATATAAAAAAAACTGATCTTTCGGCAAAAGAATGCATTTTCTCGGCAAAAGAATTTAATTCCTTCGGAAAAAAATATATTCTCGTTATACCGAATTTATATTTTTTAATTTTCATGGATCCAAATCCGACACGTCGGAGTCAACAGGAGTAGGATTTTTAGTTACTTCAAAAAATTTCTACTTGACGAAAAAATAATTTTTATACCTAACTAAAAATAGAGGACACTTTTCTGCATCAAATAAGATTAAATTTGAAATTTTCCGACGACTAGAAAAAATTTTATAGGGCCGAATTCGACCTTGATTCCGATTCCGACGAGTCCGCCATAAAAATTTTTTCTAATCTTCAGAAAATTTCATATTAATTTAATCTTATTTGATGCAGAAAAGTGTCCTCTATATTTTGGTATAAAATTACTTTTTTTTCAAGTAGAATTTTTTTTTGACTCCAATTGACTCCGACATGTCGGAGCCATTTGTATGAATGTAATTTAAGCTGATTTTCTGGGCAAATTTCACAAATTATGATATTAATTAGGATATTTTAATTTGGGAAATATTTAAAATGCCGAATAAATTATTGAAAATTACGAATAGAATAAACGGTTTATTTATAACTGTTTTTAAATTTGTCCTAAACTTAAAAAAACCCTATACCATTTGGATAGATCTCGAAGAGATGCACCGTTTGATAACGATTTGGTTTAGGTTTAACCAATTTTTAAGTAGTTTTGAACCAAAACCATGTATTTTTTAAACGGTTTAAAACTTTTAAACTCAACAAATTATATACCATTCGATGCGCCTTGACGAGATCTATCGAATGGGTATAGGGTTTGAGGGTCTAAGACAATCCACTAAACCGTTATAAGTCAATAATTTATTCACCAAATTAAATATTATCCTTTTAATTTAATTTAATATTTAAGTTCTATCTGTCAACTCAAAGTGTTATCATCTACGTTGTGTTTCAATCTATTCTTTTGATGGCTTTGCTTTTCTTTTACTTCGGCAGAAAAGGAAGTTATGGAAATGGACCCATAATTAAGAGGAATGACAATGCCAATAATGACATTCATAAATAACAAACAAATCCTTATGTTTTTAATATTAAATCAAATAAAATAATAAATAAATATGAAATATTTAATGTAACTATTTATTTATTCATTATTGAAAAATTTGTAATAATTCTTTGCCATTCTCTAAAGAAAAATTTATAAAAATTTTAGTATTTTTTTTAAATATTTAATTTTCGTCAACAAAAGTTTTCACGACATGCGATATTTTTGTACTTTTACCGCACTCTTATTAAGCTAAGTTCATAAAAAATGGATGCGATACGCCGAAACCAAGTGAACAGGTGTAGGATTTTTAAAGGATGTGCAAAAAAATTTTCTACTTGATCTTGATAAAAAAATAATATTTTTATATCAGTAAATAGAGGACACTTTTATTCATCGGAAAATTAAATTTAAATTTTCTAACGAATAGAAAAAAATTTATAGGGTCAATGCGGTAATTTGATTATTTGCCCGAGGCAATTTTTCCAAGCATTTTTCAACTCAAATTTTCCTTCATTTTAAAGTTGATTCACTGTCCGACTTTTCATTTGCAAGAAATTTAGGCTCATATTGATTGAAAACGATGAAAAAATGATTTTTAATCCATACCAATTTTTTTTTTTGGGGGGGGGGGGTATCTTAAGGTAATTTTGGGAGGAAAAAATTCTGCACCCAGATAACTGATTTTACCTATTTAGATTTATAATATTTTATCCCGAAATTTTCTTTGACAAAAAATAAAAATAGTTTAAAATTTTTAGAAATCACATATCACATCAACTTCTTCTTCCAGCAGGTTTAATTCTTCCTGGTGAATTTTTTTTCACTTTGTCCAATATTTTCGCATAAATTCCTGATCCTCGTGCATTTTGCCTAAATGCTTGGTGTCACCGGCGAAAATTAGACGAATTGATTTGCGGAGGATGTCGCCTTTTGTGCCAAGTTTGTCTTCTTCATTTTCTTCATCAATTGCTGCTGGTTCTTTTCCAGTGGAATGTTTACCACCGTGACCAATTTTAGCAGCAGAATCTTTACTGCTTCTGGTAGCGCCAGAATGTTCACCAATATCCGGCGGATGCTCCAATTGCACTAATTTTGTGATGGAACCCTGCCGGAAAACATATTTTTAAAAAAAATTGCAAATATTTAATTAGCACTGAAAATGCAGCAAAAATTACTAAAAATGCAGAGATTATATCGGTTTATAACTGTTTAGAAATTAGCTTAGACTCCCAAACCCTATACCCATTCGATAGTTCTCGACGAGACGTATCATTTGTTGATGATTTGCCTTAGATTTAACCAATTTTAAATTAGTTTTGAAACGAAAAAACGGTTAAAACGGTTTAATATCTTTAATTTAGATGAGATAATATTAATTTGGCAACAAAAACACCGAATTTGGCAACAATCTTTCGTGTCGAAAAATATTATATTTTTGAGGCCATATAACTTGGCCCTAACTAGGGGTTTAGGGCTAGGGTTAGGTTCAGGGCAGGCATGGGATTAGGGGCTAAGGGCTAGGGATTAGGGAATCTTAAAGAAGTCTGATTTGGCTAAGTTATATGGCCTCAAAAATATAATATTTTTCGACACGAAAGATTGTTGCCAAATTCAGTGTTTTTTTGCCAAATTAAATGACTTCCAATTTAGAACCAATATTCGATAAAATATATACAATTCGACGCGACTTGATGTGATCTATCTAATGGTTTTATGGTTTTTGGGTCTGGACAAACCTTATAACCGGTATCTTTTCTGCATTTTCAGTATTTTTTCTACAAATTAAATAGTGTCCTTAAAAATTTAATTAAAACAAAAAATAATCGATTTAATTAAAATTAAATTATAAAAATATAAAATTTTATTTAAAGTGAATTAATTATTTTTACCTGCGCTGGATATTTGTATGTTCCAGTAAAAACTTGCTGAATCGCAATACTTTCTTCTAAATCGTAGACCAAAACAATGTTTGCTAAAAAATAATTTTAGGTAAATTAATTTTATTATTTTATTCTGATTCTGACCAAATTTTTAATAAATTTGAATTTTTACAACTAAAATAAACCAAAACAATAAAAAATATAATTTTAACCTTTATCTATTTGCATATAAACTCTTATATATTCGACAATTCCCTCTAGGTAATAATTTAGATCAAAATTTCTTTTATTCTGATTAATTCTGAATTTTAAAGCATTCAGAATTTAATTTTGATGAGTTTCTTATCTGGTGGGATTCTTTTTTTTCAGAAAAATTCTGTTTTTTTTCCATTTTTATTAAATATTTTCCATAATTATTATTAAAATGACTTCTATCCTATTTAAAGGGAAATATTTAAAATGTAGAAAAGAACATTGAAAATGTCGAAAATATTGAAAATGGCGAAAAGTTTATAACGGTTTAGTGGTTTGCCAAAAATTCATAAACCAAATACCATTGGATAGAGCTCGTCAAGACGCATCTAATGGTCTATAATTTGTCATGGTTTAATTGGTTTTGAACCAAAACCCATATGAAGGTTTAAGTGGTTTAAAACCTTTCATTTTGACCAAACCATGACGAAAAATATACCAATCGACGCGTCTTGACGAGATCTATCGATTGGGTATAAAGGTTTGGGGTCTAGGAAAAACCATTAAACCGTTATAAACTTTTCGACATTTTCAATACTCTTTTCGACAAATTAAATACCATCCTTTATTGAAAATGCCTAATTTTTATTGCCAAAAACAAAGTTTAGCTATTTTTTCCAGTTAAATTAAATACCGGCATTCTCTTCTCCTGGAGCCAATTCAAGAGCAAGATTTCCATCATCCAATTCTCTCAATAATTCAAGCGAATTTTTAAGTGGTTTTTTAGCTTCATGCATGACGACCTCCTTCTTGCCGGCCTCATCAGCAGCTTTTTCCGACTTATTAGCAGCATTTTTTGCAAAATATTCTGCGATTGATGTTTTTATTTTTAGGCATTTGATAAAATTGAATCTCATGCATATTTTTATTATTATGTTTTATTTAATTATCTTCCAAAAAAAAAGAAAAAAAAGTAAGAACTTAGAAAAAAATGGGCCGGAAAATTCCTAATTATGGCCGGAAAAGTCCGATTTTGGGCCGGAAAATCCTAATTGTGGCCGGAAAAGTCCGATTTTGGGCCGGAAAATCCTAATTGTGGCCTGAAAAGTCCGATTTTGGGCCGGAAAATCCTAATTGTGGCCGGAAAAGTCCGATTTTGGGCCGGAAAATTCCGAAATGTGGCCGGAAAAGTCCGATTTTGGGCCGGAAAATCCTAATTGTGGCCGGAAAAGTCCGATTTTAGGCCGGAAAATCCTAATTGTGGCCTGAAAAGTCCGATTTTGGGCCGGAAAATCCTAATTGTGGCCGGAAAAGTCCGATTTTGGGCCGGAAAATTCCGAAATGTGGCCGGAAAAGTCCGATTTTGGGCCGGAAAATTCCGAATTGTGGCCGGAAAAGTCCGGGCGGAAAAGTGAAGGGTCCACTTATGGTTGTTAGGATAGAGTTTAGAGTAATCTGAGATGACTTTTAAAACCCGTTTATCCGTTATCCCTGAATGACCCTAACCCTAATCCTCTGATTACCCAAAGAGAGGACCCTTCACTTTTTCTCTTTGAAGAAAAAAAAAGAAGACCAATCACAAGCAGGGATGGGTTCGATGTTTCGATTTTTTCGTTTCGATGTCGATTTTCTGTAATTTTTGGCATCGAAATTTCGTTTTTCGGTTTCGAAAAATTTTTTGACCCTCCGAAATTTCGTTTTTCGGTGTTGAAAAATTTTTTGACTCCTCGAAATTTCGATTTCGATTTTTCATTTTGGGCCATCGAACCCATCCCTGATCACAAGTACCCATTTTTTAATCCCAATCCCCAACCTTCTTTCAATTCCTTCAATTTCTCTGGATGCTCTCTGGCTTGTTATATTTTTTTGATTGTTCATTATTTTCTATTAAAATTTGTCGAAATTTGAATGGATCATTACGAATCAATTGCATTTCTGCCATCCCATCATTTTGGCCCGCCAGCAGCATTCGTGCCATCATTTCCTCAACATTGTACAAATCTTCATCATCCCCGTCGATTTCATCATCATCATTTTCACCGCATTGGTGGAATTTTTTTAATTTCTCATTCCCTTTAATCTTATAAACTTTAACATTTTGATGGTTTCCCAAAATAAAATTGGCAGTCTCCAATTTTTGCCAATATCGATTTTCATATTTTTCAAAGTTTTCAGTTGGATCCTGCGCAGGGCTGTGCAGGTGCCGGCACCGGCACGTGCCGGCACGGCACGGCACGTGCCGTGCCGTGTCGTGCCGACCTAAAGTCGGCACGGTCTGAACGGTGCCGTGCCGTGCCGGCCGAAGGCCGGCACGTGCCATGCCGTGCCAGTTCTAAGCCGGCACGGTGTCGGCACTGTGCCGGCCGAAGGCCGGCACTTTCATAATAAATAATTTAAAAGAGAAGTCATTATTGAAAAATGAAAATTAATTAAGGAAAAAGATAAGTAATTTCAATTTTTAAGTTCGTATGTTACCAAAATATTCCAAGTTAACAAAATTTACACTAAAAGTTTTCTCGACTCTATCAACCACATTCTCTTTACAAACTCTTTTTCTCAAATTTATTAAGTTTTATTTCTGAAAAAAGAATATTTTGGTGCTCAAGCAATTGCAAATTCGATCGAATTTTACTTTGTGAATTAACATACGCATTTTTTTTACTTAATGATAAAAAAATTTTACCTAAAAAATTATGTGCCGGCACCGTGCCGGCACGTGCCGTGCCGTGCCAGCTGTAGGTCGGCACGTGCCATGCCGTGCCGGCCGAAGGCCGGCACGCTATGCGCGGTGCCGTGCCGTGCCGGCCGGAGGCCGGCACGTGCCGTGCCGTGCCGGCTCTAACCCGGCACCTGCACAGCCCTGATCCTGCGTTACATACATTTGATTGATGTGAATCTTTTCGAAACTACAATAAAATTTCAAATAAATTAGAGAATTTTTGTATTAACATTTTGCCAAAATTTCGATTTTTATTTTATGGAAAAATTTATTTATTTGCTTAAAAATATGGTTGGCCGACACTTGCGGACCAAACGGTCTGGCGACGAAGGTATTAAAGCTGGAGTGGAATTGTTTAAATGATATTATTAGGCATAAAATTAGCTACAAAATGACATCAAAAGCATTGGCCTATGTTGAGCATTCACCGAGTTATGGCCAAAAAACCGTCAAAATCGCAATTTTAATTAAATCAACGGTTTTTTGGCCATTAATAGGTGAATATTCAACATTGACAAAAACTTTTGATGTCATTTTGTAGCTAATTTTATGCCTAATAATTTGCGATAAACATTGCCACTCCAGCCTTACCACATTCGGCGCCAGACCGTTTGTTCCGCAAGTGTCCGGTACGCAAGTGTCGCAATCGCAATACGGAAAATAATATATTGAAATGGGAAAATATTAATTTATTCAAATTTTTTCGTGTCGATAAATATTATATTTTTGAGGTAATTATAATTATATAAACGGAGGGTATTTAATATGCAGAAAAATCATTGAAATTAAAGAGTAATGAAAATGGCGAAAAGATTATAACGGTTCAGTGGTTTGTCATAGATCCCCAAAACCTTATACCCAATCGATAGATCTCGTCAAGACGCGTCGATTGGTATATATTTTGTCTTGGTTTGATTAAAAATTAAGGGTTTTAAACCACTTAAACCGATTTATGGGGGTTTGGTTCAAAACTAATTAAACCATGACAAATTATATACCAATCGACGTGGCTTGACGAGCTCTATGCAATGGTATATGGTTTATGCATTTTGGACAAACCACTAAACCTTTATAAACTTTTCTGCATTTTCAATACTCTTTTCTGAATTTTCCATGTTTTTTTTTCTACATTTTAAATATTTCCCATTATAAACTTGGCCATAATTAGATATATGGCTAATGTCAGGGCCAAAATGGGGGGGGGGGGGGGGGTTAGAAAATTTTAAAGAAGTCTGATTAGGCCAGCAGCAGATTATATGGCCTCAAAAATGATTCTTTTTTTGGACCAGAAAGATTTGGGTAAATATATATCCTTTTTCGGGTAAATTAATACACTTCTTTTTTGAAATGGTTTTAATTGGAATAAGCATAAATTTGACCCTATATATTTTATAACAATCTTAGTATAAGTAAAATACCTACAGAAATCACTTTTTCTGAAATTTATCATCAAGATGGATGTTTATAGCAGTCAAATTTAATTTAGAAAGCATAGTTAAAAATTTAATTAAATTAATTAAATTTTTGTAGTTGTAAATTATTTTACGCTTTTTGTAGACCCAAAGAAAATTTTTCATTCTCCTCTTTGCTCCAATCTCTTGTCCTATAACTTCGAATGGCCCAAATGATGGATTTCACTTTTGGAAATTCTTAAAAAAATAATTTTTAAAAAATTTATTTTATAATGGGAGACACTACTCCGAAACCCTCCAAGTCCATAACCGCTCACTACTCCGAAACCCTCCAAGTCCATATACACTCACTACTCCGAAACCCTCCAAGTCCATATACACTCACTACTCCGAAACCCTCCAAGTCCACATTTAGCCGCTACTTCTGAATCATAGGGAAGGCACCATGCAAATGAATAAGCAGGAAAGGCACGACCACTTTTGGCCATAATAGGGAAAGCATCTTGTAAATGTTCGAGGAGGAAAGGCACGACCACTTTCGGCCATAATAAGGAAAGTATCTTGCAAATATTCGAGGAGGAATGGCACGACCACTTTCGGCCATAATAGGGAAAGCATCTTGCAAATATTCGAGGAGGAATGGCAACTACTTTCGGCCATAATAGGGAAAACATCTTGTAAATGTTCAACAATCAACAACAATGTGATATCTCGAAAATAAGATAAACAAAATAATATTTTATATGCATTATTGTCTTCCAATCAGAAAATAACCAAAAATTGTATAATGAATATAGTTGGATGAATTGAATGATATTAAATAAAATGGATTGGCTAAAATTCAAATAATTATATTTTTACCTAGTGTAAACTGTAAACCAATCTTTAATAAAATATATCGGTACTTGTGCAGTTTGTATCCCCTTTTTTGGAAAGTGCTTGTTCCCCCCTTTGGTTTGTCATATTTTGGGTTAGGGTCAATCAGGGTTGGGTTAGGGATAGGGTGGGATAAGAATCATCTTACGTGTATCCTAAACCCAAGCCCTAACCAAAACCCTGAAACCATAGGGGGGACTAAGCACTTTCCAAAAAAGGGGATACAAACTGCACAAGTACAAATATATCATTCGAACGCTTACATTTAACTCTTTAATTAGGCAAAAAAAAAGAAAATAGCTTTAATAAGAAATAACGCGATTTGTCTCTGCCTGTTTAACCAATCTGACAATAAATAGTCGAATTAAAATTGTATATAATAAATAGTCGCAAAATCAAAAAATCCGAGATTGATCGAAACCTATAGATTTATTGTAAATTTAAATCCCTCAAAATCATATCATATGTAACAAGAATTAAAATACAAAATGAAAAAATGCATCTGGATCGCAAAGCAGCTCGTTCTGACCGAACTCGACTTAATTTTCTAACAAAATCAGCGTATGGTAATATCCTTTTCTTTTGTCTTGTTGTCAGAGGGAATCTTGATTTCAATATATTTAAGCAAATTTCAACAAGTGATTAAAGTTGAGATATATTTGCTTGTTGGAGTATTTTCTTTCTTTTTTTACGGATTTAGTTTTGGCGAGTGATTTTAAAAATTCAATATTATCATATATTAGAGGACCAAATTTCGGATCATTAGACATTTTTCGGAATGAAAATGATATAAGGATTTTCATCGTCCTTAAATATGTTTGTCTTCAGTCTTAAAGTTGGGTCAGATGACGGATGAAGGTCAATGATTGTATTTTTATGTTAAAATTTTAAAAATAAATACCAAAAAGAAAATAGAAAATACAACCATGATTTTTTTAATTTTTTTAGTTAAATTTTTGTAATTTTTAATGAATGAAGTGGAGAGAAAAATAGGTCTAATATTGCATTTACAACGATACATTTTGAATGAGGTGGACCGAAAAATTTGTCTAAAAAAATTGCATTTACAATACATTTTGAATGAGGTGGACCGAAAAATTTGTCTAAAAAAATGCATTTACAACGATACATTTTGAATGAGGTGGACCGAAAAATTTGTCTAAAAAAATTGCATTTACAACGATACATTTTGAATGAAGTGGACCGAAAATTGGTCTAAAAAAATTGCATTTACAACGATACATTTTGAATGAGGTGGACCGAAAAATTTGTCTAAAAAAATTGCATTTACAACGATACATTTTGAATGAAGTGGACCGAAAATTGGTCTAAAAAAATTGCATTTACAACGATACATTTTGAATGAGGTGGACCGAAAAATTTGTCTAAAAAATTGCACGATACATTTTGAATGAGGTGGACCGAAAAATTGGTCTAAAAATTGCATTTACAACGATACATTTTGAATGAGGTGGACCGAAAAATTGGTCTAAAAATTGCATTTACAACGATACATTTTGAATGAAGTGGACCGAAAAATTGGTCTAAAAAAATTGCATTTACAACGATACATTTTGAATGAGGTGGACCGAAAAATTGGTCTAAAAAAATTGTATTTACAACTTATAAAAATATTTTTCTATCTCTTAGAGCCTATGGAATTTTTTTTAACTAAATGAATGTAAATCATAGAAAAAGGGAGATGCAATTTTAATTCTTTATTTTCGAATATTTGTGTATCAATCATAATAAAAAAAGAATATACAATTCGTGAATATTATATTTAAATATATCACCTTAAATAGTGGTGGATTAGAAGGTTAAAGGGTATTGGGTATCAGGGTTGCCTCGAGTTACTCGAAACTCGAAACTCGAAACCCGAAACTCGGGGTTTTTGGCGACTCGAAACTCGAAACTCGACTCGAAGAATTTTCGATCGACTCGATTCGAAACTCGAAATTTTGGGCACTTTTTATTTAAAAATTTTAAATTTTTATCGAACGGATTTTCCTTATTTTATTATTTATTTTAAATAAAATCGTCAATTCTTTTTTATTTTTATTTATTTATCATTTTATTTGTCATAAATCATATTAAATTTATACTTTAATACTGAATTATTATGAATTTTTTATCAGAATAGTAAAAATGGCGGAAGAAGATTCGATTTGGCATTATTTTATTGAATTGACCAACGATTTTGTCAAATGTAAAAATTGCGAATGGAATCAAAAACGAGAAAAAACTAAATCAACAACAAATATGAATCGACATTTAAAAAATCATCATAAAGAACTTTATGCTCAATATGTAAAAGCTAAGGAAAAAAAGAGGCAATTGGCAGAAAAAGCATTCTCAACAATGCCAAAAATAACAAATTTCACTACTTCAAATTGTCCGACCAACTCAGAATCAACTTCAACCGGTTCAAATAATTAAATTTGTAATTTTAGTATCATTTTTCAGGTTTAGTTGATATCGGAATAAAACGAAGTCGTGTTGATTCGGGCAGCCAGCCCACAATTATTGAAACATTTAGTTTGTTATTTAGTAAAAATTTTCTTTCAATCTTATAATTATTGAAGCACAATGGAGGGAGGGTGGTTCAAAAGCGCAAAGAACGGATGAATTAATCATGGAAATGATAGCGCTTGATTTGATGCCATTAAGAACTCCGGAAAAAACAGGTTTTAAACGATTGATCAATTTTTTGGCACCACCACAATACAAGCTCAAGTATTTTTTTATTTAATATTTAAAATAAAATAAAATTTCAAGAGGGCGGACTTATTTTACTCAAAAACAATTGCCAAATGTTTACAATAAATTGTATGAATATGTCCAAAATGAATTAAACATGCAAAATCATCTTTCTTTTACAACGGACATATGGACCACTCCTCATTCGACATTTAGTGTTATTTCGCTGACAGCGCACTACATTTGTTTTAATCCAAAATTGAATGAATTTGTGCCGAATTACCGAATGATTGGTGCCCAAAAAATGAATAAAAATCATACTGGCGAAAAGATCAAAGAAGGATTGGAGAAAATGATTGAAAGAATGGGAATTGAAAAGGTTTTAATTTATTTAATATTTATAATCAAATTAAAATTCAGACTAAAATGCATTGCGTCCTCCGAGATGCAGCATCCTCAATGAAACTAGGCTTAAATTTATTCGCCGTGGATTCATTTGACTGCTTTTTGCACAAAATCCAATTGGCAGTGAATGAAGGACTCAAATATTATGCAGATTTTCAGCAAAAACCATCGAAAATATGAAAAAAGTGATCAGGAAGATTCGCAAATCAGTTTTGCAGCGGGAATATATCAATCAACTTCAAAGTGAGCTTGAAATTGAGGAAAATATGTTGATCAAGGTATAAAATATTTTTTAATTAAATTATAATTAATTAATTTACTAAGCACTGCGAAGTGCGTTGGGGTTCAATGTTCAAAATGTGCGAAAGTTTTCTGAAAAACAAGGAGGCGATTAAAATTTTCATGGATCGAGATGCATCAGGCAAAAGAATGGAAGCGTTAACAGGTTGAATTTTGACTACTAATTTTAATAATTTAAAAAATCCAGAAATTGAATGGGAGACCATTAAATTGGTTCAAGATATTTTAAAACCGGCTTTTGATATTACTGAAGAAATGCAGAGTCGCCGAGTCACAATTGCATCGGTAGTGCCCTTTTATCGTGCTTTAATCAATCGTTTGAAAAAATCAAATATTGCACTTTCAAAACAAATTGCTGAATCACTGGAAATGAGGATGAGTGGATATGAATTAAAAAGGTTTAAATTTGTAATTATAACAAAATATATTAATTTTATTAATTAGAAAACTGATTATTCCGACAATTCTCGATCCAAATTACAAGTTGAAATTTTTTGATCGAGATCAGAGGGATTTATACAAAAAATGGTTAATGGATGAATTAAGTGAAAATGTCATTGATTTGCCCCAAAATCAAACAAATCGTGAGCGAACGCCATCAATTTCACATCAAACAGGAGGTTCAGCTCTTTTGGAGGAATATTTGAATGTAAATTTTAATTAATAATTATTTTTATTTTAAACTAATTTTTAGGATAATTCTCATGAAGATGATTTATTTTTGTTTATTGACAAAGATGAAGCGGATTTGATTAAGCAGGAAATTGATGCTTATTTGTTGGAACCATTGCAAAAAAAAGATTGCTTCAAATATTGGACGCAAAAAGCTGAACAATGGCCAAGATTGTGCAAATTATTCAGGTTATTATTATTATAAAATGAAATATTTTTTAACATTAATTAAGACAATTTAATTGTGCGCCTGTAGGTTCGCAGGAATCAGAACGGCTTTTTTCGACGGCCGGTGCAATTATGACTGATTTGCGAAATCGTTTAAGTGCAGAAAATTTGGAGAAGTTACTTTTCATCCATGAAAATCTTCCATTAACAAATTTCGAATATTAACTATTTATTTAATCTCAATATTTTTCTGCTATTATTTATTTTTGATTTATGAATATGAAAGCAAATTTTAATTCCATTTTCTTCTTTAAATTTGGATAAAAAAATTTTTCTATGTGAAATTAATTTTTTTTTATTTGACTCGAGACTCGAAACTCGAAACCCGAAACTCGAGGTTTTTGGCGACTCGAAACTCGAAACTCGACTCGAAAAATTTTGGCCGACTCGAACTCGAAACTCGACTCGAACTTTTTGGCGACTCGCGGCAACACTGTTGGGTATCCTCGTCAAGTATGGGGTTTTGGATATCTTCCTCTTCTTTCTTTTCCGTCTTTACAATGTTCTGGACCATTTCTTCAATGGATGCTTGCTTTTCTTTGGCAAGTCTTTCGCCTATTTGTGTTGCTGTTTCCTTTGGTTTATCGTAGAAGTTGAAGGTTCCTCTTCGATTGTATTGGGAATGTTGAACACACGGCCTTTGCATTTCACTCGGAATGTACAATGGTTTGGTAGAGATGTTTTAATATCAAAGGCCACAAATTTCAAACCTTTCATTCTTGGGCAATAGATAAACACACCCCTCTGGCTTACCGCAAAATCGATTTCAACTCCATCGCTTTAACAAAGATGGCATTTTCCTGGTACATCAAATGGAACAAATCGAGGAGTGAACAATCTGTCCGATGTGAGTTGGATCCCTCTGGCTGAGACAAGGATATCGACTTCGGGAATAGAAGTTTTAATAAGATCCTTGATTGGTTGGGCCATTTTAGTAGAATATATTTCGTGTGATAAATATTGAGGAATGAAAGAATGATGGGGCGAATTCTAGGTTTATATGTAGAGTGGGCGGTAAAGGGAGAGAGGGGTGAAAATATTCAAAATTAGGATAAAGTCGACTCCGCCCTTGAGGGGCGATTTCAAGGAAAGAAGAAAAACCGACTCCGCCCAGTGGGCGCAGGAGAGGTCAAGGTTAGAGTAAATTTCGACTCCGCCCAGTGGGCGAGGGGCCAAAAAAGCTAATATAGTTAATTAGGCCACGCCCCTTTTTATATTTTATTTGAATATTCTTTCCATTCATTTCTTCATTTCCTTCCATATATATAATGTCTCTTCCCAATAATCGTGAATTATGCTACGACTGTGAGTTATTGAGCTTGGATTTCGACGGACTTGGTTCTATTAATCAAGAAAGAATCAGACCCCGGAAACGTGTATTCTGCGGCCGTTGCGCTAGTCATCCTCGGTTCTGGCGAGCAAATCTATGTTTGCAGAGAGGTCTTCCAATAAATCAATTGAATCTCATCGAATTTGCTTTCAATCAAATTTGTTGGACTCCAGGACAATATGGACGACCTTTGAAGGTAAAAGATCTAAGAGAGATTAATTTCCAAGAAAATTTATGGTGCGACGATTGCTATGCAAGGACATTCGATGAATATCCTTTCTTCGAAGCTGAATCGGGACATTTGGTATTTTACTACCGTCTTTGTCCAAGATGTACTTGGCGAGTTGTGAATTTGCAGAATGGACACTAATTATCGATTTAAATTCCTTCGATATAATATTCAATTGTACATTATTTTATAATTTTAATTAATTTAAATTATTTTAATTATTTATCGGGATTTTATTAGATCTTTTATGATCGAATGTTATATCTGGGGTAAGGGAGGCTCCAATCGGAGTCTGCTTACTACTCACCGGGACTCAAATGCACTGGGACAGCACCGGGACACATATGCACCGGGACTCAAATGCACTGGGACAGCACCGGGACACATATGCACCGGGACTCAAATGCACTGGGACAGCACCGGGACACATATGCACCGGGACTCAAATGCACTGGGACAGCACCGGGACACATATGCCCCGGGACTCAAATGCACTGGGACAGCACCAGGACACATATGCACCGGGACTCAAATGCACTGGGACAGCACCGGGACACATATGCACCGGGACTCAAATGCACTGGGACAGCACCGGGACACATATGCACCGGGACTCAAATGCACTGGGACAGCACCGGGACACATATGCTATGTATGGATCGTCAGCCTGACGCCAAAAATGTATATGGATCGCCAGCCTGACGCCAAAAATGTATATGGATGGTCAGCCTGACACTATAAATGTATCTGGATCGTCAGCCTGACGCCAAAAATGTATATGATCGTCAGGCTGATGCCAAAAATGCATATGGATCGTCAGGCTGATGCCAAAAATGCATATGGATCGTCAGGCTGATGCCAAAAATGCATATGGATCGTCAGGCTGATGTCAAAAATGCATATGGATCGTCAGGTTGATGCCAAAAATGCATATGGATCGTCAGGCTGATGCCAAAAATGCATATGGATCGTCAGGCTGATGCCAAAAATGCATATGGATCGTCAGGCTGATGCCAAAAATGCATATGGATCGTCAGGCTGATGCCAAAAATGCATATGGATCGTCAGGCTGATGCCAAAAATGCATATGGATCGTCAGGCTGATGCCAAAAATGCATATGGATCGTCAGGCCTGACGTTAACTTTATTTAGTGCTGAGCTCATTCAGCTTTTTCCATTCCAAATGCATTTATTTTTGAGGTCATTCAGCACCATCTTTTCAGATTTATTAGGCTAACTTAATTTTTGATATATACGATTTGTCCCTGGGGATAATAGGATTCAACTTTTTCCATTGCATTTATTGCTTAACCTCAACTTTTTAGTCTCTGGAAAATATGAGACTTCGATGTAATCTGAATAGAAACTTTATTTTGATTATTCGTTTTTATCTTAATAATAAATAGTAAAATAATAATATATTTATTTAAATAATATCATAAAGGGAATTTTCAATTCAAACAAAGTCTGGAGGAATTTTTCGCACTTAACTAAATTTTCATTTTACATTTTAGCCATTTTCCATTTATTGTAATGTCCTCTCAATATTTCAAAATTATATATAATTATGGCCAACAGACTTGTGCATTTCGACGATAATTTTATCCTTAAATTTGGCTTTTAAGATTTAATAATTGGTTAATATGATATTCGATGAAGCTGAAGAGTGCGGACAACATTTTCATTCATTATTAAATTTTTACACCCAAGTTCCCTAATTTAATTTATTTTTTGTTTTATTTCTATTTGCTGTGAATTGCCATAGAATATTGGCCACATTTTCCATATAATTTGTTTAAAAAGCTATACATTTTATGGAAATTGATTCTTTTTGATAACATTGGATAATCAAATTTTATAATAGGAAATTGCCTTTTCCCAAAATTAAAAAATTTTTCTCTCTCACTTTTTTTTCAAATATCAATATTATTTACATATTTCACAATTTATTAGTTTAATGAACATAAAATTAAGCTTATTAGAGATATCTGAGAAAATGGACACAAATTATTCTATTGGACAGCAAAATAATTCTGTTCAAAAATTCAACCTCCAAGAATTATGCACGGCCAGTGAAATGACATTGCACAGGAACATTGTCCTGAATTTTATTCATTTAATTCCAATTTGTGTCAGTTTGTTTGCCAGTTTGGCACTTTTAATCATTTATTGCCGGAATCGAGTGGCGTTCCACAGCAATTTACTCGTATTATATTTATGATTTGTATAATTTTCCGTCCCTTTAACAGATTCTATTTTCTGCAATTATAGCAATTTCTTTTCTAAATAATGCCGGCTTTTTCTGCATCAATTTCACATATATAGTGAGTAAAAAAACAATATTTCTCAGTTGCAGTGAATATTGGAAATTGTTGAATTGATACTTATACTTATCGACTTTGTATCCCCTTTTTGGGTCAACTATAGGAAAAAATTGAAATGTCCCCATTTGGGTCATCACTCACTCATCAAGATTAGGGTTAGGTCAATATGGGTTATCGTGGATGACATTTATCCCTGATTGACCTTAACCCTAATCTTGATGGCCCAAGAGGGGGTTCACTTCACTATTTCCCTTCTCAACAAAAAAAAGGGGATACAAAGTCGGTAAGTACCGTTGAATTTCGTAATTATCCAATTGATTTGGTTGGTTAATTTTGGAAATCTTGCCTTTCAGACATCGTACAAACTTGAGAATAGGTTCATTCGACTTGGCTTAGTCGATTTTCTATATGAAATTTCAATTTCAGATCGCGAATAGTATTAGTGCAAGGGGTAGGACGCCCAAGACACATTAGGAATCTAGCGATAAGTGTACCAAACAAGCTCATACTGGACTGGAGTTGAAATTTCTTATAGTAAAACGACCATGCCGAGTCAAAAGAGCCTCTTCTCAAGTTGATTTCTAGAAGTCGGGATAGCCGAAATTCAAAGCACTTGGATAATTCTGGAATTAACCAATTTCCAATATTAACAGTGACATCTTACATTTCATTTTTCGAAAGGTATTTTTTGTCTCCTATAAGAATGCCTGCGATATACTCATCCCTTTATGGCGTAGTGCCCTTTTTGTGGGCCCATATTATGCCTATTCCATCGCATATCCTCTCCTCCATTTTTGCATTGTGATTGAACGAATTCGGGCAACTGTATTGGCTGGAAAATACGAAAGGGAAGGCCAAAGATTGGGCATTTGGATGGTCATAATCATTGTGCGTTTAAATTTAATTATTCCATTTTAAATAATTTATATTATATATAATAGAGTAGGATATTTATATCCCTCATTTATTCATTATCTTTCGCTAAAAACATGTATTTATGTGTTTTTGATGACGAGAAATCCAAATTTAGCTTTAGTTTTTTAATTAACTGATTCGGCTGAAGTGCTGTCAGTTCATAAACTGATTTGGAAAAATAGGATTTTTAGGTAATTCATAGTTCTCTCAATGCGTCTCGATAAGCAGGTCATGAAAATTGTATTTGTTTAGCATAGCATAAAACTTAAAACAAAAAAAATTTTGCCATTTGAAATTGTATAAGACGCCTAGGTGACTTGCTTCCAAATCGGTTCGTGAACCGATAACAGTTCAGTCAAATCATATAAGTAAAAAAACTAACGTTAAATTCGTATTTCCTATCGAAAAACCATAAATAAAAACATATTTTAAGAGAAAAATAAAAAATTATTTTGAAAAAATGGGTAATAAAATTCTCTATTGCCTATTTTTATTCTAATTTTGAATAGTTCCGCCAAATCATATAAGTAAAAAACTAACGTTAAATTCGTATTTCCTATCGAAAGCCCATAGATAAAAACATATTTTAAGAGAAAAATAAAAAATTATTTTGAAAAAATGGGTAATAAAATTCTCTATTGCCTATTTTTATTCTAATTTTGAATAATATTTTCCAATTTTTAAGGCATTTTTCTCCGTTGGTTTTGCCATTTATGTGATTTGTTCCGCATTTGCTGACCCGGATATGAGCTCACATTCTCAGTCATTTTTCAATCTTACCTCCAAATACAATAATTTAACAATATTTTATGCCAATATTTTCACACTTTTGCTCACCATTTTGACCGCCATTTGTGCCTGTCGAATCACCCAAATTAATAGACGCCTTCAGCATCAATTCAAACAAACAAAATTCAAACAATACAGTTTGAGTCGGAATTATCAACTGAACGAGAATGTCCTGGCATTGCGCCTGATTATGCCACTCGATGTTCTTTATGCCCTACTCTATTCAATTTATACTGCGATGATGGTGATCATTCGTGCTTATAAACCTGCGTTGTCAATGGCCGATTTTATTCACTATTTTATTTTGGCTCAAACGGTATTTTACTGGATGGATGGGATCATGAATGAGAGCGGATTTTTTTGCTGTAAAATTAGAATCTTTTGCAGATAAATAATTGACATTAGAGCTTGGAAAAATAGTGATAAATGTCAAAAATGGGACAAAAATTATAAAAAATGAATAAACTGCTCGAATGTGTAAAATTTTGACGAAAATGGTCTAATGAGAAAAATTTTAGACCAAATTTTGTTTAATGGAAAAAACCAATAAGAAAAAAATTTTTTGATAAAATTTTCCGAAAATTTAACGGTTAAAATAATAATAAAAGCAGAAATAAAAATGATAAAAAAGTGAAATAGTGACAAAATCATGAGATAAATTATTTGGCCTGGAGATGAAATTAAATATTGCATTTTAAATAGATTTAAATTAGAATGAGAGTGAATTTTGCCTATGGGCATTTCAAATTTTTTGCAATAATAAAAAGGTCATTGCCGAATCTTTAAAAAAATATTATTGCCTAATGTAATGATCTAATGAGATAATTAAATTCTGCATTCCTTTTTCAGCTGCTCTATTTTTATTCCGCCTTCACTCTGATTGTTTATATTCGTTTCATCAAATTCGTCAGTCGTTGCCAACACCGTCCGGTCGAACCGAAACCCCAAGTGGAACAAGCAAAAATTTATTTCCGACAATTGGAAGCTCAATGGCAATAAAAGCGAGAAATTCATTCATAATTTTTCACATTATAATTAATTTATAATATTTTATTTTTTTTTTCTAAAAATTTCTCAAAATTCAAATTATTCAATAAAAAACAAAATAAAAATTGGTAAAATAATTAATGATTTTATTTTTGTAAACTGAGTTAGTCTGAGTTATTTAGGGCATTTTCAATCTTGGACATGTCTGAGTTAGCGGACGAAATGGTCTAGTGCCGATGGTGATAAAGCTGCTCTGGCAATGTTTACAGTATAGCATTTTATTAGGCATAAAATCAGCTACAAAAAGATATCAAAAACATTAGACAATGTTGAATATTCACCGAGTCATGGCCAAAAAACCGTTGATTTAATTAAAAAAAATTGTATTTTTGGCGGTTTTTTTGTCCATAACTCATTGAATATTCAATATTGGCCAATTCTTTTGAATATCATTTTGTAGCTAATTTTATGCCAAATAAAATGCTATAAACAATTCTATAAAACAGCTTTAAATATTATCGGTACCAGACCGTTTCGTTCGCAAGTGACGCATCCGCAAATGTTGTAAAATAGGCTATAAACATGTTTTGAATGATAAAAACATGTTTACTACATCAACATGTCACATTTGTTGGAATTTTTATCGAATAAATTTTTAAAACGTTTGTATATTTTTTTTCATGCACTTTGCATTAAGATTAAATGCCAGCTGAATTCATTCATGTGTTGTGCATTACAGAGGTGATTTTTTAGCAAAAAGGGATAAAAGACGCAGTTTGTTTCGGCCATAGCTGAGCAAGGAAGTAGTCTCCAATTCTAGAAAGTGATCTAATATTCAAAAAGTACTATTATGTATTTTATTGTGGCCAGTGTTTTTCTGTCCCTGGTTTTATCTGTCTCTCCTGTCCCTGTCTCTGTCCCTGGTGGTGGGACAGGGACAGATTTCAAATCTGTCTCTCCCAAAAATGCATCTCTCCTGTCCCTGTCTCTGTCCCTGGTGGCGGGACAGGGACAGAGACAGGACAGGGACAGAGACAGAGACAGACCAAAAATCTGTCCCAAAATCTGTCCCTAACAGGATCTGTCCTGAAATATGTCCTGTCTCTGTCCTGTCCCTGTCTTTCAATGCCGGGACAGGAGAGATGGCCTGTCCTGTCTTTCTCGTAAATTACTCTGTCCTGTCTCTGTCTCTGTCTTTCAAAGCCAGGACAGGACAGGACAGAGACAGAGACAGGGACAGAGACAGGGTGGGACAGGACAGGCTTCGCAGGGACAGAAAAACACTGATTGTGGCTTAGATATTTATAAAAAAGAAGAAGCAATTTTTATTCGAAAATTTACGATATTCTATATTACATTAGAATAGAGGAAAAACTATATGCTTTCCAAAGGTATATAGAATAAGTATACCGAATTTCAAATTACCCGTAAAACTTCTATTTGAAGCCCATGCTCTATTTGAAGCCCACTCTCAAAAAAATTTTTTCAATTTTTTATTTTATGAATAGATAAACATGTTTCGGTTGATAAAAATATGTTTCTAGTCTTAAAAACATGCTTTGAATTCAAAAAAAAATGTTCGGAAATATATTTTTAGTCAAAAAACATGTAGTGAATACCGAAAAACATGTTCCGAAATATGTTTTTAATCTGAAAAACATGTTTTGAATCGTAAAAATTGTTTTAATTTAAAAAATTTTACTAAAAAATGTATTGAATCGCAAAAATCATGTTCGGATTTATAAAATTGCATAAAAATTAGTAAAAACATTGGATTGTAAAAAATGGACTGATTTTTTTTGCAAATTTTATTGATAAAAAAAAAATTAATTTTCATCCGTTTTTTCTCTCTGAAATTTATAAGCCCATGGGCTTCTAATAGAAGTTTTACGTAAACTAAATTACTTCACACCTATTTAACCAAAATAAATTTACATTTACATCTCGCCATTTCCAGCTCATAGCGCGACTATGACGAACCGTATATCATCAGCCAATTAACCAATTTTAATGATCTAAAGTGCATTTTTCCATCCAAAATAGAAATTTATTATTTTTTCTTTCTTCCTCCATTTTTTCGCTTTATTTCATTTCCATAAGTTTTTTTTAATATTTTGAACATTTCTATTTTAATCTAAACTTATAGATGGAAAAAGACTGAACCAAAACAATTTTACAAAAATTTTTTTGGACAAGTAATGTCTTCTTCAAATGGCGCATCAAACATGGAATGGCAAGATCGAATTTGCACAATTCAAGACCGAATCTTACATTCCTGGGAAACGGGCGAAGAATCAAGCCAAGATATGGGAAAATGGATGTCAAATTCGTACTCGGTATCAATTTTTACCCTTGGAAAAAGTGTTAGTTAATTTCTACGCAAATTCTTTACGATTGCCCTTTTCTTATTATTGCCAAAGGCTTTTCCACAGCAGGTGCATTATCGGTCGAAAAACGGCCGTGCCCTTTCCTCCTTTGAATAGTATTTACAAAGTGCTTTTCTCTATTATCGCCAAAAGTGTTCTGTCCAATTGTTACTTGCGCAATGCGCATTCGACGAAATTTTACCCGTAAATTTGATTTTTTATTGGGTAATACGATATGATGAAAGCTTATTACGACATTTGCCGACTCGACACTTGCTGACGAAACGGTCTGAGCTGGTGCCGATTGTGGTAGAGCTCTTGATGGCATTGTTTATGACATATTTTTAGGCATAAAATTAGCTACAAAATGTTATCAACAAAAGCATTTGGTTTGAATATTCAGCAAGTTATGACTAAAAACCGTTAATTTAATTGAAATTGTGTTTTTCTGGCGATTTTTTGGACATAACTCATTGAATATTCAACATTACCCAATGCTTTTGATATCATTTTGTAGCTAATTTTATGCCCTAAAAAATATGTAATGCCACAAGAGCTCTACCACAATCCGGCACCAGACCGTTTCGTCCGCAAATGTCGGCTAATCATTGCAAATTTTTTCACTCAAAAATTTTTCCTTAATATAATTTAATTTTATTTCTATTGGATATGAACTTGTGGGATAAGATATTGGCACCAAATTTTCAATAGATAATTTGATTAAAAAGCTATATTTTTTTACTATTCTATTTTTTCTTTGATAAAATTGGATAATTAAATTTTATTCTAGGAAATGTTTTCATTTGAATATCCCTTGCTTTTTTCCCAAATTTAATTTAGAAAAATTTTTTCTCTCACGTAATTAAATATCAATATATTTACATATTTTCAACCACCCATTTTTCATGGCAATTCTAAAGATTCCGTTTCTCAAAAAAAAATTTTTAGATTTTTTAAAAAATTTATTTCTAAGGGTTTTTGGGGGTGTAGAACGCGAATTTGTCATCAATTTCGTCATATTTTACCATCTTGGTAAGAAAATGACAATTTTCTTACTAAGAAGGGCATTTTTTGATGAAATTTTTACATAGCAATATTATATAGCTCATTTAACGCAGCTCGATGAACTGAATTGAATGGTACCATTTTTATAGGGTATTATGGCATTTTAAGCAATTTAGAAGTCAAAATATCTCATCAACTCAAATACTTTTTTTTTGCCAGTCTTCCAGTGTTGACATCGTGGCCTTTTTTAATTCACAGTTTTTTAATCACCAAAATGACATTATAATTAAGCCTATAAGAATATCCAAGAAAATGGACACAAAATATTCCATTGTACAGCAAAACAATACGGAACAAAAATTTATTCAACAATTATGCACCGCCCGTGAACTCGCACTTCGCGGGGACATTGCCTTCTATTGTGTTCAATTAATTCCAATTTGTGTCAGTTTGCTTGGCACAGTGGCATTTCTGGTCATTTATTACCGGAACCGAGTGGCGTTCCATAGCAATTTACTCGTAATTTTATATTTTATTTGGATTTATACATATAAAATTCCCCATCTCCTTTAACAGATCCTCTTTTCGGCAATTATCGCTTATTCCTTTATAAATAATATTGGCTTTTTCTGCATCAATTGCTACAATTTAGTGAGTAAAAAATAAAATTAGGGTTGTTCAAAGTCAGTCTAAAAAAGCGAAACCGAGAATTTTGGTCCAAAAATTGAAAGCGTGCTTTTTTGGAAACCAGACAAAACCGAAATCGAGGCTCAAAATCCATCGTTTTTTTTACTAAATTTCACACTGGTGGCACTTTTTTGGCTACTAGTGCAATTTACCAGTGGAAAAGAGAAAAAGGATGAGGATGATGAAGAAGAAGAGATGAAGCTGAGCATGATCTCTTTCATCATCTTCTTCATCATCATTATCTTAAAATTTGCCTCAAAAAACGGTTGGCCGGCACTTGCGGACCCGACACTTGCGGACGAAACGGTCTGGAGTCGAAGGTGGTTAAGCTGGAATGGCATTGTTTATAGCATATTATTAGGCATAAAATTAGCTACAAAATGACATCAAAAGTTTTGGTCAATGTTGAATATTCACCTATTTATGGCCAAAAAACCATTGATTTAATTAAAATTGCGATTTTGACGGTTTTTTGCCCATAACACGGTGAATATTCAACATTGGCCCAACCTTTTGATGACATTTAGTAGCTAATTTTATGTCTAATAAAATGCCATAAACAATTCCACAATAGCTTCACCACCTTCGGCACCGGACCGTTTCGTCCGCAAGTGTCGCAGTACGCAAAAAACCGAGAGATTCAAAAATCGGCAAAATTCGGTTTTTAGAATCGACTTTGGACAACCCTATAAAAAACAATATTTCTTCATTTCCCTTTTCCCCATTTTATAAAGATATTTTTTGTTTCCTACAAAAATGCCTGTGATTTACTCATCCCTTTGTGGCTTAATGCCCTTTTTTTGGGCCCATTTCATGCCAACTCAATAGCCTATCCTCTCCTGCATTTTTGCGTCGTGGTTGAACGAATTCGGGCAACGTTCATGGCCACAAAATACGAAAGGGAAGGCCAAAGATTGGGCATTTGGATGGTCGCCATCATTGTGTGTTTAAATTAATTATTATTCCATTTTTATTCTAATTTCAATGAGACAACTTTACAATTTTTAAGGCATTTTTCTCAATTGGTTTTGTCATTTATGTGATTTGTTCCGCATTTGCCGACCCGGATATGACCTCTCATTCTCTACCATATCTCTCTCTTTCTTCCAAATACAGCGGCTCTACAATATTTTATGCCAATATTTTCACACTTTTGCTCACCATTTTCACCGCCATTTGTGCCTGCCGAATCACCCAAATTAATTGGCGCATTCGGCGTCAAGCCAAACAAACCAAATTCCAAGAGTACAGTTTGAGCCGGAATTACCAACTGAACGAGAATGCCCTGGCAATGCGTCTGATTATGCCATTGGATATTCTCTATGCCATACTTTATTCAATTTATACTGCGACAACAATGCTCATTCGCGCCTATAAACCCGTGTTGACGATTGTCGAATTTATTCACTATTTTCTTTTGACTAATATGGTATTTTGATGTGTGGATATGGGTGTGGGTGGTAATGGTAATCCCCAAAATGCAATTATTAAAAAATACCTAAATCAGATACCGGTTTTTAAACCATACAAACCGTATATACAAATACATCATATTCAGAGGAATGGACCGCTGAGACACAAAATGTCTATCCTACAAAATGTCTATGACCATAAATCCCACAAAATGTCTATCCGGCCAAAATGTTACAAAATGTCAATTCAGCCAAAATTCTAAAAAATGTCGATATATTCGTGCCGCGACATTTGCGCATGCGACATTTGCGCACTCTATTAAAACCCCGACTTTTGCGCACTCGACATTTGCGCACTATTTTTTTAACTAGGTATTAGGGCTAGGGTTAGGTTTAGGGGCAGGCATGGGTTTAGGGGCTATGGGTTTAAGAGCTATGGGTTAGGGGTTTGGGGATTCTATATATTTTTGACATAGTGCGCAAATGTCGGGTGCGCAAATGTCGGCGAACCGATATATTTAAATTTCTTAGCAGCATAGACATTTTGTAGGATTTATATGGTCATAGACATTTTGTAGGATTGAATTTTGTATAGCTATCGAATAGACCACCAATCAATTTTTTTCCAACATTAAAATGTCAATGACGAATTTTTGGAATAAAAATAAATATTTACTAATATCTAAATATACTAAATGGAGATGTCCCGGACAAAGAGACATTTAAATATTTTAACTTTGGCGTTTTGTATTATGAAATAAATATCCAAAAAATATGCTCTGTTCCAAAAATATAGAATCACGTCTTTTTTGCCCATATCTCGGTGTCGCCTTATCCAATTGAATTGAAAATTTTATCATTTGTTCGTTACCCATAAATATTAAGATTCTGAGAGTTTAAACTCATTTTATAAACTTTTTAATTTTCTACGAATTTTTTTTCCAAAAAGTAGCTGTTCCATAAATATAGAATCAATATTTTGATGACCAAATTCTTAAAGAATACAATCACAATCGGAAAATCAATTTAATTTATAATTCCTCTATGTTTTATCAATCAAATGGCACACTGAACTTAATTGAACAATAATTTGAAGAGACAAAAAAAGTGAAAATTCGTAAAAAGTGGTTTTTAAACCGGTTTACATTTTTGAACCCATGGAAATTGGTTTTAGTTTGGAATCTTTTATACTAAAATATTCTATATAAAAAGTAGAAACTATTTCAAGTAAAAAGAGGACTAGAAAATATTGAATTTGGAATGCTCTCCCCCAATGAATATTAGTGGTTTCAAACCCTGAGGCAAAAAGGAACTGGTTTCGAACCCATAGAGCATAAAATGAATCTTTATTTTATGCTCATCGGATAGCCCGCAAAATTTCCTATAGGGAAAAGTTGATTGCAAGTCCAAAAAGGATTCCTCTATGGAACACTAGGGCATTGAAATGTTAAAGTGACATTAATAACCATTTTAACAGGAAAATTGGCCCGTTTTTGAACTTTTGATTTTATTTGAACGGAAATTCCATAGAGGAATCCTTTTTGGACTTGCAATCAACTTTTCCCTATAGGAAATTTTGCGGGCTATCCGATGAGCATAAAATAAAGATTCATTTTATGCTCTATGGGTTCGAAACCAGTTCCTTTTTGCCTCAGGGTTTGAAACCACTAATATTCATTGGGGGAGAGCATTCCAAATTCAATATTTTCTAGTCCTCTTTTTACTTGAAATAGTTTCTACTTTTTATATAGAATATTTTAGTATAAAAGATTCCAAACTAAAACCAATTTCCATGGTCAAAAATGTAAACCGGTTTAAAAACCACTTTTTACGAATTTTCACTTTTTTTGTCTCTTCAAATTATTGTTCAATTAAGTTCAGTGTGCCATTTGATTGATAAAACATAGAGGAATTATAAATTAAATTGATTTTCCGATTGTGATTGTATTCTTTAAGAATTTGGTCATCAAAATATTGATTCTATATTTATGGAACAGCTACTTTTTGGAAAAAAATTTATAGAAAATTCAAAAGTTAATAAAATGAGTTTAAACTCTCAGAATCTTAATATTTATCGGTATTGAACAAATGATAAAATTTTCAATTCATTTGGATAAGTTGACACCGAGATATGGTCAAAAAAGACGTGATTCTATATTTTTGGAACAGAGCATAAATGATATAGTTAAAGAATAAAGAAAAAGAACTTTTAAACATAAAATATAAAGAAATCAAGAAAAATAAATATAAGAAAAATAAATATTTTAGAATGATATTAAATGAGAAAAATTTTTAATTATTTTAATGGAATAGCCGAGAATTATTAAAAAATAATGTAAAAATTTGCCAAATTTTGTAAAGTATAAAATGCTAAGAAATGATTGAGATAATTAATTAATTTGAACCAATCGGAGCGGCCGGGAGCCGCGCAGCGGCGACCGGGCGCTCCTTTAAGCAATTAAATCATTGGAATAATGTAATAGGTAATAGCAAACTCGGGAATAGTTTAAAATAGTTTGGATCGGATCAATTGGTAGAGAGATTCATGAGTTAAATAAGATAATAATTAATATTTATCGGGATCTGATTTAAAAAGCCGATAATAATAGAAAATGAGGAAATGAATTAGAAATGCCATGAATGAGTTCACGAATGAAGTGATAAATACCGGAAATAATCGATAATGATGGGTAAAAAATTGAGAAAAACTCAAGGATGGTCGAGAATGAAGGATAAAAAGCCGGAAATAGTCGAGAATGAAGTAAAGAAAGTCGGAAATAGTCGAGAATGAAGGATATAAAGCCGGGATTAGTCGGGAATGAAGGATAAAAAGCCGGAAATAGTCGAGAATGAAGTAAAGAAAGTCGGAAATAGTCGAGAATGAAGTAAAGAAAGTCGGAAATAGTCGAGAATGAAGTAAAGAAAGTCGGAAATAGTCGAGAATGAAGTAAAGAAAGTCGGAAATAGTCGAGAATGAAGTAAAGAAAGTCGGAAATAGTCGAGAATGAAGTAAAGAAAGTCGGAAATAGTCGAGAATGAAGTAAAGAAAGTCGGAAATAGTCGAGAATGAAGTAAAGAAAGTCGGAAATAGTCGAGAATGAAGTAAAGAAAGTCGGAAATAGTCGAGAATGAAGTAAAGAAAGTCGGAAATAGTCGAGAATGAAGTAAAGAAAGTCGGAAATAGTCGAGAATGAAGTAAAGAAAGTCGGAAATAGTCGAGAATGAAGTAAATAAAGTCGGAAATAGTCGAGAATGAAGTAAAGAAAGTCGGAAATAGTCGAGAATGAAGTAAAGAAAGTCGGAAATAGTCGAGAATGAAGTAAAGAAAGTCGGAAATAGTCGAGAATGAAGTAAAGAAAGTCGGAAATAGTCGAGAATGAAGTAAAGAAAGTCGGAAATAGTCGAGAATGAAGTAAAGAAAGTCGGAAATAGTCGAGAATGAAGTAAAGAAAGTCGGAAATAGTCGAGAATGAAGTAAAGAAAGTCGGAAATAGTCGAGAATGAAGTAAAGAAAGTCGGAAATAGTCGAGAATGAAGTAAAGAAAGTCGGAAATAGTCGAGAATGAAGTAAAGAAAGTCGGAAATAGTCGAGAATGAAGTAAAGAAAGTCGGAAATAGTCGAGAATGAAGTAAAGAAAGTCGGAAATAGTCGAGAATGAAGTAAAGAAAGTCGGAAATAGTCGAGAATGAAGTAAAGAAAGTCGGAAATAGTCGAGAATGAAGTAAAGAAAGTCGGAAATAGTCGAGAATGAAGTAAATAAAGTCGAAAATAGTCGAGAATGAAGTAAAGAAAGTCGGAAATAGTCGAGAATGAAGTAAAGAAAGTCGGAAATAGTCGAGAATGAAGTAAAGAAAGTCGGAAATAGTCGAGAATGAAGTAAATAAAGTCGGAAATAGTCGAAAATGAAGCAAAGAAAGCCGGGATTAGTCGAGAATGAGGAGAAAAAATAAATGGAAATATTGAAAATGTTGAGGAGGAATGAAGGTTAAGTAGAAGATTGAATTAAAAAAAATTAAAATTGATGAATTAGAATTAGTGTTATAGTTTGAAATCATAATCAAGATTAGAAATTAAAAGAGTTTGAGGATTTTGTACTTTCCATTTTCCAAATAGGCAGAATCGAAACTGAGAGTTTTAAGCTTTCCATTTTTTTTATTTTAAAAGTTTTAGCGAGCGTTGGGATGCCGCGAAGCGGCATCCCAACGCTCGTAATGAGCCTATATGACAATAAAATTTTGAATTCCATTTCACAGCTGCTCTCTTTTTATTCCGCCTTCACTCTGATTGTTTATATTCGATTCGTCAAATTCGTTATTCGATGCCAACGCCGTCCGGTCGAACCGAAACTCCAAGTGGAACAAGCAAAAATTTATTTCCGACAATTGGAAGCTCAATGGCAATAAAAGCAACAAATTCATTCATAATTTTCACATATAATTAATTTATAATATTTTATTTTTTTTTCTAAAAATTTCTCCAAATTAATCAAATTATTCAATAAAATACAAAAAAAATTTATTTGTTTAAAAATCTGAGTTAGTCTGAGTTATTTAGGGCATTCTCAATCTTGGACTGGTCTGAGTTATTTAGGGCATTCTCAATTTTGGATTGGTCTGAGTTAGTTTGAGTTATTTAGGGCATTCTCAATCTTGGACTGGTCTGAGTTATTTAGGGCATTCTCAATTTTGGATTGGTCTGAGTTAGTTTGAGTTATTTAGGGCATTCTCAATCTTGGACTGGTCTGTGAGTTTCTCAGTCCATATTCCCATTCCAGAAATATATTTTACTCCGTCACACTGTTCCAGATACATTTTACTCCGTCACACTGTTCCAGATACATTTTACTCCGTCACACTAATTCCAGATACATTTTACTCCGTCACACCAGGCCTTTAGGGGTAGATTGTAGAGACTAATTGTATGAATTGCCCCAGCTAAACCTGTGAGAGGAAATGGCTCATATAGCCGTCATTCTGTTTCCCAATTTTCATCATATTGTATCGCACATTTTTAATCATTCATTTGGAGCAAAATCCTAGTCAATTCCCCCACCCCCCTATCTTCAAGAATTCATTTACAAAAAGAAAAGTTTTTTTTGCCGAGAGATTTGGGTTCTTTTGCCGAGAGATCTGTTTTTTGATTATAACTTGGTAGTGCTTGATCATAGAACCCTAAACCTTACACCTATTTTATAGAGCTCATCAAGACGCGTCGATTGATATATAGTTTGTTGAAGTTTGGTTCAAAACTGAAAGAGTTATAAACCAAAAACTAAAATATGGTTTATACGGTTTAACACTTTAAATTTTGGCCAAATCGGGACAAAATATATACCATTCGATGCGCCTTGACGATATCTATAAAAATGGGTAAAAGATTTGGGGGTCTAGGATAAAGCATTAAAAAGTTATACTCAAAAAACCGATCTCTCGGCAAAAGAACCCAAATCTCTCGGCAAAAAAACCTCACCCATTAACAAATCATTTACAAATCCACTTGTTTTATATTGGATAATTAATAGAAAAGAATGAATTTAATAATAAATTGCTATTCATTTATTAATTTTCTCCATTTTAAAATAATGATGGCTGTATAGATTTATAGGCACTGGATGAATAAAAAAAATTATTGTGACAATTTAACAAATATATAACTGCAGGAAAAAGGCACCGAATTGGCAATAAAAACAAATATTTTGAATGAATAGGGAAAAGGCAAAAAGTTTGGCGGAAAATATTATAAAAAGATTAATAAGGCTGGAATTTATATGCAAATATGTACTGTATTTTTACAGTGGAAGTCCATTCTCTAATAAGAGCCTTCTTAAGCATTGTTTGAAAAATAAAAGCCAACTTTCTAATAGTAGTCCCAATTTGATATTTTTTAAAGTACAATGGCTAAAAATTAAATTTTTTGCCTCATTCGGAAGTTCTATAAAAAAATTGAGGCTCATTCTATAATAATTGCCCGGTTTTGCATTGCCTCCGAAAAATAATAATCCATGGGGTTTTATTGGAGAAAATACAGTGTAGAATATATTTTATGATATTTGGAGCGTTCTAAAACCGGATGCACAGGTTTAGACTTTTTTGATAAAAATTGTAAGGTAAAAATGTAACAAAAAAATTTGCTCATTTTAATGGTTTTTGACATAAACTTTAACAATATTTTGGCACTTTTTGGTACATAAATTCCAACCCTAATAAATGGACTAAAGAGTATGGATTTGATGAGAAAATTTCAAACAATAAAAGCAAGAATGGAAAATAACTGTGTGCCCGAAAAAATAAAAATGCTTGCGTATAAAAAATATTTCAACTGTATTAAACAATCTCATCCGAACTGTGCCGAAATTTTTTGTCATCTTCCTCTCCATTTGTTGGTGTTTTTGCGTTTTTCAATTGTTGGCTTGCCTTTTGAAGCACTTCAACCGTTTTTGGCCTTCGCAAATTTCCATCGGCCGGTGGAACAACCAACAGCGAGGGAGTGGGCCATCGTTTGAATGTTGTTGTCGTTTTTTGTTGTTGTGCCGACGATTGTGGTGGATGATAAAGTGCGGGCTCGGATGAAGTTGACTGTGTAAAAATGAAAATAATGGAATTGAAATGGAATTGAAATTGAATGGGGAATATTGAATTTTATTATTTTTTATGTTTTCATATTTGCAAACTGTCTTTTTGAAGATATTGTACTAATAAATTGGTACTTATACTTGCCGGTTATGTACCCGCAAATTTTTTATATGACCAAAAAAACACTATGTTAGCAAGTTTTTGACTTTTTTTGGAATGGGGTAATTTTTTAATCTTTTAAGCCCTATTTGAGAATATTTTTATAATATTTTATTTTGTTAAAAAATTCAATACAAATGGTCGAAATTCAATTTTACGGGATTAACTAGGATTAAATATGCCCTATGGAAAAATTTATATGAATATTTTAGTCAATTTTATTCCGCACACCATAATCTTTTCCCTTGGGTTTATTCTTATTGCCTGAAGGCATTACAGAGAAGAAATATTTTAAAAGGGCCTGCATTTTTTTAACCCGTACTTTCAATTTTTTTAACCCGTAAAAAATAGGAACATTTTTTTAACCCGTACTTTCAATTCTTTTAACCCGTAAAGATTTCCCTTCTTCTCTGCTCTCTTCCTCATGCCTATCTCTCATCCCCTTTGCTCTCTTGCTTATATAAACGGTTCCGGGGGTGCGCGGGGATATACCGGGATATAGGGGGATTAAGGTGGATTTGGGGGGATTAAGGTGGATATAGGGGGATTAAGCCCCAAAATGGATGGGAAATGGCCCGGAAGGCCATTGGAAGATCGGGGAAGTGTAATAATGGCCCGGAGAGTGCGCGGGATATAGTCGGATATAGGGGGATTAAGGTGGATATAGGGGGATTAAGCCCCAAAATGGATGGGAAATGGCCCGGAAGGCCATTGGAAGATCGGGGAAGTGTAATAATGGCCCGGAGAGTGCGCGGGATATAGTCGGATATAGGGGGATTAAGGTGGATTTGGGGGATTAAGGCGGATTAAGGCCTGGAATCGATGGGCGCGAGCCCGGTTTGGGCTGTTTTGCTTCCGGCTTCGCAAGATTCCTATGCTCCGAACCCCTAACCCTAATCCCTAGCCCCAACTAAGCTTAATCCGGCTTAATCCTCCTTTATCCATCTTAATCCCCCTATATCTGGCTATATCCCGCGTGCTCCGAACCCCTAAACCCTTAGCCCCTAGATCCCATGCCGCCCCTAACCATAACCCTAATCCCTAGCCCCTAACTAACCCTAATCCGCCTTAATCCCCTTATATCCTCGTATATCCCCGTATATCCGGTTTAATCCTTCTCAGTCTCCGGGCCTCTATTACACTTCTCCGACGTTCTTATGGCCTTCCGGGCCATTCCGCATCCATTTCGAGGCTTAATCCCCCTTAATCCTCGTTAATCCTCATATATCCGGATATCCCGCGCACCTTCTTTTTGACTTCCGCGCACCCCTGGAACCGTTTATGTGAGCAAGAGAGCAAAGGGGATGAGAGATAAGCATGGGGAAGAGAGCAGAGAAGAAGGGAAATCTTTACGGGTTAAAAGAATTGAAAGTACGGGTTAAAAAAATGTTCCTATTTTTTACGGGTTAAAAAAATTGAAAGTACGGGTTAAAAAAAATATATGCCATTTTAAAATGTTCTTCGCTTTTATTTCGATTTTTTGACAAAACCAATTTTTTATTCAAATATTTGAAAAAAATTTCTAACTTAAAATTCAGCAAATATATTTGTTCTAATCTTAAACATAAATTTTTTTTATTTTTTTTTATTTAATTTTGCAAGAAATAGCAACAGCAACCAACCTTTTCATTCGATTCATCACCGCTAATAGCCAAATCCTGCCTGGAAGCATGCGGCGATAATGATGGTCTTTCTCTACTTGAGAACAACTTCTTCAGTCCATCAAATTCCTCTGCATTTTTTGATGAAATGTGAGAATGAGCCGGTGATGATTGTGGCCCCGTGGAATGGCCAGCTTCGAAAACAATTGAGTCCATATCATTGTCCTCCCATTCTGGCCTGAAAAATTGATAGAAGAAATACATTACGTTAACCATCAAACAATGCATTTCTGACTTTTTAAAAAACTTAAAAATTAATTTTTGAAAATTTCAAATTTAAATATGTGGCAAACTTAAAAATTAATTTAAATATTTTACCCATTAGTATTATTATTATATTATATACTACCAGAATTTTTAACATCTATAAAGTCATCTACCCGATCCAAAAACCAATACATAGGTTGATTCTAGATTTTAGATACACAATTATTTATTTTTTTTCATCGTTTTGGAATCATATATTGAAAATAAAATTTCAAAAATTTTATTTTCATATCTGTTAATTAATAGCTAAGTACTTAAATAATTTTAGTAGCTATAAGTAGCTAAATTTTCTCCATTTAAAAAGAATTGTTAATTTTCTCTTAAAGAATTAGCAAATGGATCTTTTTTGTTATGTACCTCCAGATTCGGAATTTTTTTTTAAATTCTTATTTCATTATTCATTTTAATGGTAAAATAATGAATAAATACTATTTTAGGGCTTAAAATTTTTACGAATGATTAATTTCGGGAAAACAGAGGCTGACTTTTGGGGATATTAAAAATCTCTGAAGGTAAATAATCGACAAATACCACAATAGAATTGTACCTGTCAATGCCATTGGGCACCTCAACGTCGGCCACCACCATTGAATCTGCCCGTGCTTGCTCTGCGGCCTCATCCAATGAATCACGGCGTTGGAGGATGGCTTGTCGCATCTGGAAAATGTGTTAAATTTTACTATATTTTTGTTTCTGAACAAACCAAATATCGTTCCCTTTGCAATTGTTTGATGATTTTGGTGGGCATATCCGGAATTATATAGGCAAAAATTGCCTTGACAGAGAGGACGACCAACTGTGAAAAATATGAAATTTGTTGATTTTGGAGAAATTTAGGTAGAATAAAATTTTAATTTAAGGAATTTAGGTAGAAGGAAATTTATGCACCCGAATTTGATTAATGGAAATTTACGGATTATAATTTAGATAGCTTTAGCAAAACAAAATATGTAATCCAATATCCATCTTTCGATATCTTATTAGCCTAAATCCTATAAGACATATATTCGGAATATACTCGGAGTCCTTAAAAACCTTAGCTGTTAATTCTTCTAAATTTTAATCTTTTATGGTAAGGCATCCTGCTGAGGGGCAAATTTCTCTAAACCCTCAAATTTTCTGCCTAGAAACAATTTTCAAGAAAAAATTTTAGCTAATTTGTCATGAAATTAGTCCATGAGTATTGCTTTTATTATGTTTTTATTAGGATAATCATCGTGAACCGGGTCCATGTTTATTGTGTTTATCTGGAATTTTAGAAGAAATACATGTGGACCAGGTTCAGCAATCAACGAGCTATATTATTCATTTGATGGAATAAACCAAAAAAAAACGGCAAAATACCAAAAACGGTCATTTTTACCCTTTTTTGGTCTATGTCCAATTATAATTTAATCCAAACAGTTCAATATGAAAATGCCTCACAGAAAGACTAATGATATAAATCTTTTATGGCGTGAAAAAGCGTACTACGGCACTTGCGGAAGAAACGGTCTGGAACCGAAGGTGGTAAAGCTGGGGTGGCATTGTTTATAGCATATTATTAGGCATAAAATTAGCTACAAAATGACAGCAAAAATTTTGGTCAATGTTGAATATTCACCGAGTTATGGCCAAAAAACCGTTTGTTTAATTAAAATTGCGACTTTGACAGTTTTTTGGCCATAACTCAGTGAATACTCAAAATTTGCCAAACCTTTTGATGTCATTTTATAATTAATTTTATACCTAATAATATGCTATAAACAATGCCACTCCAGCTTTACCATCCGGCACCAGACCATTTCGTCCGCAAGTGTCGGCCAACCATGAAAAAGAGTTGATTCACTTTTCAAAATGCCCAAATTGGTATATCAAAATCCAAATCAAAAACTTACTTCAAAGACGAGCACAAAAATGAGTCGAAGCGACAGGATGACCCACCATTGAGGATTGAATTCGTAATTGTCACTGCAAAATTCGCGCATTTCACTAAAGCGATGATCTTTGTAGGCCAAAGAACAAGGGGGTCTTAAAAATTAAGATAAATATTTAATAAATATTTTTTCCTTGTACCTTCTCAAATCATAATATCGACAATAGTGGGGATTGCCATAAAGAGTGTTGTCCAATTCCAAATTGTCGGTGTCAAAATAGGCAAGTGTGTCATTCAAATAACTATAAAAAAATAAGTTTGAATAATTGAAATTTATATGGTAAAGTTACATTTTCCGAAAAAAGATAATATGAATTAAAATAAGTTTAAGGTTTTTCCTATATTCACAAACATTTATTGTTGAATAGATTTGGTCAGAAACATCGAATGATTTTTGTCAGAATTAAAGGGTTTAAAACGGTTAAAATTAATTTGGGTTTTTGGTTAAAAACTAAGTAGACAAACCTATGCCAACTCATAGACAAATGATGGGTCTTGATGAGATATCGATTAAATATGTTTATTGGTGTATGATAAACTTCTGAAACCATTAAATCTTTTCGGTAAATTTTTCATTATAATTATCGTGTCATTTCGCTAGAATAGTAACATTTCATATAGTGCCAAAAAAAGTATGTAACTAGTTTATTTTTAATTAGCCAAATTTAAAGCAAAGCTGCAAAAAAAGAATAAATATGGGAAAAACCGACAGATAAAAACAATTTCCGCCGGTGGATAAAAAAAATTAATTGCTGGTGAAAATAATCTAGAAAATTATAGAAAAGTATATAATTTAATGTAATAGTAAGGTATAGAAATGTATATTTAATAGGTAAGGTATAGAAATGTATATTTAATGGTAAGGTATAGAAAAGCATATTTAATGGTAAGGTATAGAAAAGCATATTTAATGGTAAGGTAGAAAAGCATATTTAATGGTAAGGTATAGAAAAGCATATTTAATGGTAAGGTATAGAAAAGCATATTTAATGGTAAGGTATAGAAAAGCATATTTAATGGTAAGGTATAGAAAAGCATATTTAATGGTAAGGTATAGAAAAGCATATTTAATGGTAAGGTATAGAAAAGCATATTTAATGGTAAGGTATAGAAAAGCATATTTAATGGTAAGGTATAGAAAAGCATATTTAATGGTAAGGTATAGAAAAGCATATTTAATGGTAAGGTATAGAAAAGCATATTTAATGGTAAGGTATAGAAAAATGTATATTTAATCGTAACGCAGAAAAATGTATTTTTAATCGTAACGCAGAAAAATGTATTTTTAATCGTAACGCAGAAATTTTAATCGTAACGCAGAAAAATGTATTTTTAATCGTAACGCAGAAAAATGTATTTTTAATCGTAACGCAGAAAAATGTATTTTTAATCGTAACGCAGAAAAATGTATTTTTAATCGTAACGCAGAAAAATGTATTTTTAATCGTAACGCAGAAAAATGTATTTTTAATCGTAACGCAGAAAAATGTATTTTTATTCGTAACGCAGAAAAATGTATTTTTAATCGTAACGCAGAAAAATGTATTTTTATTCGTAACGCAGAAAAATGTATTTTTAATTGTAACGCAGAAAAATGTATTTTTAATCGTAACGCAGAAAAATGTATTTTTAATCGTAACGCAGAAAAATGTATAAGCTTAGAAATGCTTTCCCATTCCCACTTAAGATTTATCACTAATGCGTTTTTATATTAAAATTTGTAAATATTAAATTTTTCTAATTTTCGAATTTTCGGCGTGGCTTAAAAAAATTCCAAAATTTTGAAAAAGAATGTAAATAAATATTCCAAAAGAATAAAATTTTACAATAAATTTATATACAAATTTACCCATGCAATGAGCCCTGGGTCATTTGATAATAGAGCTTTGGGATGAAATCAGAGGTGAATGCAATCACAAATGCATTGCAGAGGACAGCCACATTCGAAATCATGTTGATGATGGTCTAAAAATTGAAATAATTAGTCAATTTTTATTCGAGATAATTTAGAAAATTATTTTAAATCAATTTAATTGTTACGGCAATTTGGGATCAGATAATAAGGGTCTAGTAAGATGATAAATACATTGGATTAATCATTAATTTATAAAGTATTTAATCGGGCATAAAATTGGCTACAAAATTATTGCAAAATTATTGGCCTATATTATATATTTCCTAAATAATGGCCAAAAAACTTTGGTTTAAAATTGTATTTCTAGTTGTTTTTATGGCCATAACTTCGGAAATATCCAATATTGGTCGCAATACTTTTGATATCATTTCTTAGTTAATTTTGCCCCCCAATAAAACGAGATATAAATTAATCCAGTGGCATATCACCTTCGACGCTAGACCGTACCGTCCCAAATCCCAATCACCAATTGTCGAATCCCCAACATTTGATTTACACAAAAAATCATTGAAATTACACCAAAAAATCAATTATTTTTGCTTCGAAAATATTATTTAATTAAATTTTTGAAAAAAAATTTGGGGCATTCTCTCGACCGACTCCAACCCAATTTTTATGCAACCCTTCCAATATGGCGGTGAGTATCCGCAATGCACTTCGGCATTCTCCCAGAGGCCCATTGGGCCAGGGTTGCTGGGGCTTTTATACTTTAAAAGTTGGAAGGGGAAAGGGCGCCGGTCAAAGAACACCGCTGACTAGCGGAGAATTTTCAAGTCGAATATATAGGATGAAGGAATTCATCCAGCCAAAAGTTGATGGAAAGCAAAATAGGGGAAATGAAAGGGCAATGGAGAGGCATTCCATTTTACTTACTATTTTCTCAAATACTTTTCATCTTTTCTTTATTAGATTCAATAAAAATTAGTCCTAAAATTGATGGTCATTTTGGCAAAAATTTGCTCCAAAATTCAATTTAATCATAAAAATTATGCAGGAGGAGAAAGTTGCTCAATTGTTAATATCAAAAGTGGCATTTTTGATGCATTAATTTGACTAAATTAAATTTGACCATATTTAAATCATGTCTCTTTAGGATTCCGGATATCTTAATCAGCGGAGGACTTCGATCATCATTCCTAATTTTTCAGATTTGTTTGATTTTTGGTGTTTTTGTTAAATTTCATATAAATTAACATTTTTTCTTATAAAATGTCTAATTTTTTCCCTCAGGAGCTATTTCAGTTCAATTTTTCTGTATCGAGCTCTTTTTTCTCTCCAAAATTTAAAGCACAAAAAGGTTTAAATAAATTAATACATGAAAAATCCATTTTTATTGATTTAAGCATTTTTTTATATGGCCAAGTTGACCTTTAGGCTAACTTATAATTATTTATCAAAATTTGAAAGTTTTTCCGATAAAATATTAGTGCTTTTCCCATTAAAAATATTTCTGCCACTCACCAGCCAAATGCCAATATTTCTGGCTTGTTCAGGAACCGGCCGCCTTGTGGTTACAATGAATTTGTATGCATCAAAGCGTATTTCGAACACATTGTTGATTAGGGCAAACAATGGTGCCAGAGGAAATGCTGCCACAAATCTGACAAACAGAACAAAAAAAATTTAATATTTTTGAGAAATTATTTTACAATGAACAAAATCCGAGCTGAATGACCATTTCCAGGTACTCATCGAACAGGAATTGTTGGCTGACCGAATTAAGCATATAATCCTAGAAATTAGGGAGACAATGAGAGTTGAATTAAATATTTTTGGTATAATTAAGAGTAATTAAAAATTAATTTTGCGCCAAAATGTTTTTTAAGAGATAATTTTGTCAGCTAAACATGTATATGACCTTATTTGTTCATTGGCATATTTGGCCATTTTGATAAGGGCCAATGCCAATATTTGCCAACATTTGCCAAATATGTAACCTATCCCCCAATGGTAAATGTTGACATTGGGCTTACCAAAAATTGATATAAATTGTGTTGGACAAAAATTTGATACTTTTAGTTATTTGAGTCCAGTTTCGAAACATTTTTTTAGTCATATCTCATATTTTATTATTCGTATTTGATTATAAATGATGAAAAAATTCTATTTTTAAAGTTAGAATTTGATGAATAATTTTGGAATAATTTTGGAGGGTAATTTTGGGGGTGAGAAAAATTTGGAGCTGGATAAATGATTAAAATTGAGGCCAAAATCCATCTTTTCAGCAATAAAATTCAGAAATTTGATTTTGTTAATATTCTAATGTATTTTGAATATCTAAAATTCCCATACCTTTTCGTATAAACTGATTCCAGGCTTTTCTTTGACCGTTTTCCGCCTCTCCTTGTTGATTCGTTCCAACCTCTGTCGCTTGGTTTCCGGCAATTTAAGGCGCCAACGACGGAACCAATAGCAGAACATTCTGAGAAATATTCATTTTAGAAAATTTTGATTAAATGTTCTTACGGATATGCCAGCTCAAAGAATCCATTCAGTAATTGTTTGCCCACCATTATTACAATCAATTGTATGAGCAATTCAACCTGTAAAAAATATAAGTGAAAATTATTGATTTTTCATTGTTTAGAAAGCCCTAAACATCTTGTATTACACATAATTAATTAATATTTATCGTAAATTGTTTTCGATTATTTGAATTAAAGTTATGGTTAGGTGGGCTGAATGGGTTTTGGATTAAATGCCCTAATGTGAATTTGATGGGCATTGAACACACAAATGGACATTATCGGATTTAATAATAGACATTAATGGACTCGAATTTAATGAAGGCAATAAATTTTCAAAGAAGGAAAGTGCCTGGGGAATACATCTTAAAGATTGAATACAAGTTACAAGGTAAAAAACATCTTAAAAGATAGAAATTACGGAGAACACATCTACAAACATAGAAATTGGAAAGTACGGGGGGGGGGGGGGGGGGGAACAAATCTTCAAAAATGGTTATGCGTATTCTGCATAGCTTTTTTTACGGAGATTCTGCATAGTTTGGCTACTAATCAAAGTATTAAGGAAATTTTAGATGCGGTAATTTACAGAAGAATAATGCGAAAAATTTCGAGTCCTTGAGATTAGACGGAATATGCCTTTCAATTCTCTACTCACCATACAACCAGCCGCATCGCATTGTTCCAGTCGAATGGTTCCAATGCGCATTTCGTGAGGATCGGCATAATCCTTTGGATTGCCAGGAATTCCAGCAAATTTGCCCTTGATGAAGGCAATGTAGAATAGGGAAGCGTAGAAATTGACGAATTGGAAGAGAAAAACTGTAAATAAAATTAAGGGTGATTTAAATTTATAGAAATTTAATTCTTTTATTTGGCAAATTTTGCTTATATTTAAGCGTAAAAATTTACGAATACAGGGTGATTTAAATTTATGAAAATTAATTCTTTTATTGGACAATTTTGCTTATATTTAAGCGTAAAATTTACGATTTTCTTATTATTTTAATTCAAGAAAGCAATTTTCCAGTGTTAATTTTAATTAGGAATATTCAAACGCGAATCACTCTTATGTCAAAAATTTGAAATATTAATTTAGTTAATTTCCATACATTTTCCCTGGGCTAAATTAGGAATTCAAAACATGAATTTAGACTTCAATTTTTGTTCAATACAATTTTTGCAATTTTGGTAAGCCCAATGAAAACATTTACCATTGGAGGAGAATCACACTTGGCAAATATTGTCATTGCCCCTTTACCAAAATGTGGATGGTTAGTTTTCCCAAATGGTTTCATTCCATTTCCCAAAATCAGGATAGGGGCTAGGGAGTAGGGATAAAGGCGCTTAGAAGCATAGGAATCTAGCGGAAATAATGTGCTAAAGATTTGTGGAAATGGACCACCAATCTTACCAAAATGGCCACATATGCAAATGGCAAATATGGTCAAATTCATGTTTAACTGACTAAAATTACCTATGGAAGACATATTTGAAATTCCTTTTTTTTTTATTTGTAATTCTTTGTTTTATTTTCCCTCAACCACCTTTAAATGTGAATGAATTGTCGAATTCTGACTGTGTCCTGGGGCATTCCCAATTGGTTAATTTCAGTGCCAATTTGTTGTAGAAATAATTCATGATGAGAATGAACACCAAATTGATGGAAGCCGCCGTTGTGGATGTAAAAATGAAAACAATGTATTGTTTGGCCACATCATCGCTGCTGCTGGCATATACAACCTGCCGAATGATGATGCGATAGACGATGATGCCGAAAAGCAGTGCAATGACGAGGCTGACGAAAAACAAAACGGTGATGGTGGAACCGCAAAGTCGAAATGCTATAAATGAATTAATAATTTTATCATAAGGGATTTTTCGAAAGGACTAAAATTAATGAAAAATTTTACTCTCGAAAAATAAATTTTTTGAGGACTAAAAATTTTGTTAAATCGAGATCCTTTTTATATCCTATCCTGCTTAAATCCTAGTTCCTAGTAAACCTAATAATAATTTGTAACCAACACCTTTTTCTTTACAGCAGTGAATACTGAATTAGCATATAAAGGGTTTAAATGCAATGCATCGTGCACTGTCCACCCATGATGCATTACTTCACTCAGGGAAGGGTATAAAAGTGATTGATAAAGACTATTATGGTAAAGGGTCAACCAGAACGGTGGTAATGTAAAACGGATTAATTTACGGTGGTAAAAGATCCACCAATGATTAATTATGAATATAATGGTCAAAGGTACCCCTTCATTTGGGAAATGGCCTTAAAAAGGTTAATTTTCTATACGAAAAGCTATCAATAAATCTAGTTTTTTTTGAATATTATTTTTATTCAAATATTCTCGCCTTTTTCAGTGATCGACACATACGGTTCCTTAAAAATATTTTATGATTTTTAAAGTGCATTTAAAGGTCAGACCTCCTGTTTTGTAACGGGATTTATTTTCATTTTCGCTCGTCTATATTGGAATTCGGGTCTGACTGCCTCCTGCAATTTTATAATTATTTCACCCTCAAAATTTTTCAAAATTCTATACATCTTTTCAATTTTGGAAAATATTAAATTTGCTGAAGAGTATTGACGAAAAGTTTGTAAGTTTCCTAAATTTATTTTCAACCCATAAATTTTATACCTAATCGATCGATCTGCTGGGTCAAGATTAATCATTTGATAATGATTTAGCTTGGATTTAACCAATTCTAGCCGTTTAAAATCCTTTAATTTTGACCAAATCTTAATCAAAATTTGATATTTTGATCCATTTTGACCGACTTTATCCAATGGTATATGGTTTATTAATAAAAAAATCTATAAACATTATATTAATTATATTATTTTCAGTATTTTTCAGGCAAATAAAATACTATCCTCAAAAATTGCTATTAAATAAGTTGGCAATTTAATGCAAGCTCACCTCATCCGGCTCATAGCCGAGTACATTCCAACGATAGGCCAATTGTGCGTGATAGCGTTTCCAGAATTCGAGGAATACGGTCATCCATATGGACATAACAATGGTGAACACAATGGTCGCATAATTGTCGAATACATAGGTGAGCTAAAAAAATAGGAATATAAAATTAATTTTTGAATGAATATTTTATTATTTATTGGCTATCCGAATAAGTATTGTCCTTCTTTTTCTTTTCCTAGATATTAAAAAATTTTAAACGATAGATTAAATTGCATTATTTGGAGAGGATTTTGATATCAAAGAGTCATCAAAAATAATTTGTTAAAGTTAGAATTAGAAACAAAAACCAAAATGGCCATTATTTGGCTGATTTTAACACTTTGGCCAATTTTTTGAAACAATTTCTCAAAAGAATTATCGTTAAAGAATCCATATCAGTAATCAAATGCTAATTAATTTGAACTTGCCTTGGAGAAGAAGCATGTTTTATTCAATGGAATATAGTCGCAAACATGTTGGCAAACGGGGCAAAGCAATTCATGGTTAATTTCGCTGTTTCCACAAATGTCATTATTCGGAATATCTAAAAAATTTATGTTTAAAATACATATTTTTTTATTTTATTATTAGGATATTGATTTCCCTTCTTAGATAATTTAAAAATTATTATTAATTATCAACCCTACAACTTGCTTGATTAGTAATTTCTTTTGCCTCTGGGAGGAAAATGCTATCTTGTGCATTTTTAAAACATTTTCCCTTTATTATGCAGAATTTTTTCCGGTTTTTTGATTCTCAAAGCATTTTTCCGGCGCTATATCTGCACAAAATTCGTTTTTTGACGAATTTGGAAATATTTTGTGCGAAAGTAAAAACCGAAAAACATCTTTATTTGAATCAACATAAAAAAGTAACTTTTCCTTCCTATAACTATAAGCAAATGATAACTTTTTTATCCCATGAGAAAAAAGTAATTATTGTGGTTCATGTCAGATTTAAAAATCTCGAAATACCCAAATTCCATTTTATATTGTTTCTAAATGAAATTTTAATCCAATCTCCAATTCAAATTCAACTCACCACTATTCATTGTCATAATTCCGTAAATAACGCAAATTACGCCAATCAATGAGACCGAGTACAGGCAACGAGTGTAGAATCCGAGCCAGGCAAAGTAGAAGGCAATTTTTGTGCCAAAATATTTTTGCACCAGATCCAGTGGTTGATATTTGAACAAATTTTTCATTCGGACCCAAGTCTCATAAAGCAATTGCCGGTCGCTGCAAGTTTGAAAATTCACCATTTTCGACTTGGTGTTCAATTCCTGGAAACGAGTGGAATTTTTGAGGTGATAAAATGATGATATGCTGATTATCCTAAAAATAAATACAAAAATTTCTGTAGCCGAATATCGGAATTTTTTTCCCAATCCCAAAGCATTTTTTCCCATTCAATATCAGCTCGGAATTTTCTTTAGTTTTTTGATTCCAAAATATTTTTGCCAACCTCCTGGGCTTCTCTTGGATTTTCCCAATCCCAAAGCATTATTTCTGGACCTATATCTGCAATTTTTTATTTTTTTGATGAGCTAAAATTATTTTACCCTGATCCCAAAGCATTTTTTCCGAATCTATATCAGCTCGGAATTTTCTTTAGTTTTTTGATTCCAAAATATTTTTGTCAAACTAAATACCTGCACAGAATTCTCTTGGATTTTTCCAATTCTAAAGCATTTTTTCCCGTGGAATTTTCTTTCGTTTTTTTGATTTGGAATCCAATGGATTTGCTGACATGGAATCCACGTCATTAAATGATATGGTAAGGTGAGAATTTTGTATGCAGAGTTGATACTGCATGATTTTTTGCATTTATTACATGATTTTTGTGCATTTGGTATGAGAATTTTGTATGCAGAGTTGATACTGCATGATTTTTTGCATTTATTACATGATTTTTTTGCATTTGGTAAGGTGAGAATTTTGTATGCAGAGTTGATACTGCATGATTTTTTGTATTTATTACATGATTTTTGTGCATTTGGTAAGGTGAGAATTTTGTTGGCATAAAAAATAACTGACTGATTTGTAAATTGCATTTTTAGCCGGCATTTCTTCATTTTGTATTATAATTCTGCATATATTTTTCGTGAAAATTTTCGCTAAAAATAACAATTTGTAAAGTCTTGGAAAATAAAATGCTGAAATTTTTCTGCAATTTTATGCATTTGGAATGGTCATACGATGCAAAGCCAAATCTGTTATGATAGCATTAAACCATGCGATGATTTACCCGGTTTTTTCGGCAAATAAATTATATTAAATTGCCAATTAACATATACCATTTTGTCCAAAATGAACCAAATATATTCATCGTGAAATTTACCTCATGAATTGGATAGGCCGCCGAATAAACATTGTTCCGCACTAATCGTTCAATCCCAAATCGCAATTTGTTCATGTTGGTGCCCCGATCATAGCGTGCCCTAATCAACAAATCATTGACCATTCTGGAGCGTTCAGCTCGGCTGAAAAATGTTTCCTGATTTTCATAGCCAACGAAACAATTGGAATGTTGGACTGCAAATAGAAAAAATTTATGATTTGCATTAAAATTGGAATTTTTGCAATAAAAGTGAGCCAAAAATAATAAATAATGAATTTGACCATATTTGTCATTGTATATCTGGCCATCTTGGTAAGGGACAATGCCAAGATTTACCAAATGTATGATCTATCCCCAATAGTAAATGTTGGCATTTAGGCTTACCAAAAATTGATATAAATTTTATTGGATCATAAAATTGAGGCAAAATATATGATTCGAATTCTTAATTTACCCCCAGGTAAAATATTGCGGAAATTAATTAATTCAAAGTTTGGAAATTGGTATATATATATGTCGGCGCTAAAACTGAAATTCCGCTAAAACTGAAATTTACATACTATTTTCGTCATAGAAGCAGAGAAAAGTGAGCTTTGAGCTACCCAAAAAATTTAATAGGGGTTTAGGGTTAGGGGCTCGGCAGCATGGGATTAGGGGTAGGGGCTAAGGGTTAGGGTTAGGTTTGTACTCTGCTTCTTCGGCGAGATAGTGTGCTAATTTCAGTTTTAACGCTAACTATATAAATTTCACAGTTTATTAAGATGAATGAGACTTGCCTACAAAAGGCTGACAAAAATATTCATCAGGCTCAATGCGCTTCTTCACGGTGTCTTCGAAATCCAAGAATTTTAGATGTTTCAAAAATGCATTTATGCAGCCATCCATCAAATTGAGTTCCTTAAATTAAAAAATTAAATAATAAATTAAATGTTAATATTTGGTTTTAATTTGATGATACTTTAAATTTAAAGTTTTTTAAATTAAAATTAATTAAAAATAAAAATTAAGTATAAAAAATAAAAACACACCTTCCGAACATCATTTTTATGCACCGGTTTTCGGATCATCAAAAGTTCCGCCTGTTTCAGCAACACTTTGAATGGGGCATGGACGAGCACGAATTTGGTGTTCCCTTGCTGAAAATCAAAAATAAATAAGGAGAAAAAAAAATTTAATTAAGGCAAAAACTAAATTAATTTTACAAAATTTTCGTGTCGAAAATTCCTTAATTTAATTTGTATTTTGGCAAAAGCGTTTTTATGGAAAAGAAGATATGTAATAAATTTGAATATTAAATAACTAGATTTTGGTTGCATTTTTAATGTTTTTTAGCAAAAAATAAGGCTTTAATTTGTTAAATTATTGACAAGTTTTTTTGGCATTAAATTTTGAATACTCAAATATTTATCAATGCTCTTTTTTCTATCTCCTAATTTTTTTCATTTTAATATTCATTTTTAACAAATTTTATCAATTTTATTTCTTCCTTATAGAATTTAATATATTTTTAAATTAAAATATTTTATTTTCCACATTTATTCTATTCTGTACATAAATGAATAAATATTTCCATTTTGGAAAAAATTACAGTAATAAAATAAACAAACATTTTATAACTAAAATATTTTGTGCTTTTTCCCTATTGCGCATGAATAAAAAAATTGAGAAAGGTTCCATGCATAAATTATTCCAAAAATGCAGTTTTTAATATTTTTTAAATTAAACACTAAAAATTACATCTGCTGCTTAGTCGGCGAAATTGATATTGTGCGAATATTTCAGCTTGCGTATTGAGAAAATTATTTTCTGTAAATGCCATATGAATTTTTTTTTAATAAAAATGTTGATTCCATCATTGGGATTTTGGTTACAATTAATCTAAGAAATAATCTGTTATTCAGTTAAAATTTATGGGATTGCAGTAAAAATTTCCCCAAAGTCCACATTAATTTATTCAACTGTCGAAAAATTATCTTTGAGACCATAATTTTTTGTCCACAAATTAGACTTTTTAAGATTACTATCAAGCATTTAATCATAGTTCAAATCTATTCAATCATAGGCTTAAACCTTAATATTTTATTATTGTCAAGTTATTGGCATTTATTGATGCCGAACGAAAAGATTAGTGCTCTAATTCTTTGGAGAAACAATTTATACATATATTATTCTTTTATATTGTAAATATTAAAAATATTTCCCAAATAAACCCAATAAATCATACAGAAAATATGGCGGCATATGACCCTGTGTATGAGGCAACGTTACGAATAATCATATTTATATTTTTGCTTGTGATTGTAGGCCCTCTATTTAAAATTAGCAAAACAAGACCTGTGCTGATAATCATGTTCAGCAAGGTGAGTAAATGATATACTATATTACAAATAGTAAATTGGGAAAAATATTAAAATGTCAAGAATTATTTCGATTATATGGGGTACAGATATTAAATGTAATGGAAAATCGAGAGAGACGACACATCAAAATTTGTGGTTAAATTTTTAGACATAAAAGATATGAAAAAGTCAATTCGATATAGAATATCATGAGAACCCATATAACATGGGTGTAAACATAAAAAAATTTTAAAATTATTTAATTCCTAAAAATATTTCAATAATATTTTTCAGAAAAATTTTCAATATTAAAAAATAGAAATTTTTTATTTATTTCAGACTTTACTTTCCATTCTGCAAATGTTGATGGAGTTGGCAATAATGGTGAACAAATTCTTTCGAAAAAATGAAAAAGGACTACTACCCAACGGATTTCTGCCAGAAATTGTGCTAACTCAATATTCTAGTATAATGTTTATACCAGATATTTCACTGAGAATGCATTTATTGGCATTGGCAATCAATCGCATTTTGGCTGTTTATTTCCCCTTTTGGTATGAGCGCAAAATCAAGTTTGGGTGAGAATATTTTTTGGCAAATAAATTATTTCATCAAATATTTTTTTAAGCAATTTTTAAACTTGTTTATTTTTTGGATTAGAAAATTCATGTGGTTTGGGTAGATATTTAGGTACTTATCCAGTTTGGATCCCTTTTTTCCTCAAGAGAAAGGAAGTGTAGGAAAAATTAAAGGCCCCCCCCCCCACCTCTTTGAGTGTTAGGGATAGGTTTAGGTTTACGTGAGATGATTTTGGTTCCTCATTATCCTGAATGACCCTAAAGTCCTAACCCTAATCCTGATGACCCAAAGGCGGACAATCCACTTTCTCCCACTTGAGGAAAAAGAGTGGACCAAACTGTATAATACCGATATTTGACCACCATATCTGGAGTTGCTCAACTTAACGCAATTATAATAATTCATTAGGATCGAACCAATTTTGATAATCGATTCTGGTTTCAGAAAAAATCTGTAATTTAAAACCGAAAAAACTGAAAATCTGATTTTGTGAAAATCTTGGTTTAAAAACAAATTTACTTTAGATTTTATCAAATTCATGAGCAGATTGTTTCAATAATTTTAATTTTATTAATTGGTTCAGAATTGATGAAGTTATGCCCAAAAATAAAATGTCAATAGTCTGCTTTTTAATTAAATTATAAATCATCTAAATTGGTTCATCCTTGTCCTTGACTAATTATTTATTATAAATGGCGATGATGATATTAGATTAATCAATTTTAAACAGAAATTATCGAAAAGGTAAACAAGTAATAATTGATTATTAAGATTATTATGGAAAATATGCTTGGTCATTTGGATTATGACTATCACATTCACACAAATTAATAGATTTATAGCTTCCAAATATCAGGCAAATAAAATGGGGACTCGAAGAAAAAAAAAATTAAAAAATTCGCACAATTTTTAAGAATAATTTGGTGCCAGACTATGAGGAAGTGGATTTTTTTGTATATTACCATCGTGGTAGGATAATGCCAGCGTTTACCATTACCATTAAAAAGCATAGCTTTGATAGAATTTTTAATGAATGCCAATATGGCTAATTGAATCCAATAGTGGCTTAAAATTTCACCTACTTAAATGTTTTTTAAGTCAAAAGGTGAAAATTTCACCAAAAAGTAAAACTGTCAAATATTAATATTGAATTTTTTCAGCTCGATAAAATAAATTGATTTATATCGTAAAAAATTTTATCAGAAAATGTGTCTTTTTCATAGTAAAAGTTGGCAATATCTTACCAAAATGTTAAGAAAGAGAAAATTCGAATTCATAATCGTGCTATATAAGCATAAGAAAAAAAATTATTTTCCAAATTCTTGAAATCTTTTTTTTTCTACGAGTCCCTTTTCTATACACTCGAACATCTCATCCTATATCGAAACATCACAACTATGGAAGACATATTAATATCATATGTATTTAACAATTCATTCTATGCCAAAATTGCCATCTATAGTTCTACCGTTTTGTATTTTTTCATGACAGCCAGACTTCTCTATGTGAAATGTACGGTAAATCAAAAATTAATTTTCCTAAAAATACATTGCTATATTGAGCAAGTTCGTAATATTAGGCAATGATTACTTTTCTAGTTTCTACTAAGGATTAATGAATTATATTAATGCTAATGTTTGATGTGATTTAATGATGAATACATATAAAGAATGATTTTCTAAGGTTTAATTGACCAAATATGATTACGGGGCTTAATGTGGTATTCTCCAAGACATTATGGATTAAAATTTTTATGGCCAACATCTTGAACATGGATTAGGGTAATGGCTAAATTAATTATAAACCTAATCTCATGGCCAAAAATTGAAATAAAATTTGAGGACACTTTTTCTAACTTTTTTTTTTTAAAATTTCAGTTAGTAAACGTGAAATTGCAAATCAATCAGAAATTGATCATGTACGCATTTGTTTTGTTTGTATGGCTGGTCTAGTCCCATTTTTGGTTAACACATTGTCTGATAAAATATTCGATTCGCTATCAATGCAAAATTATTATGTAATTTCGTTTTTATTGCAAAATATGTGTTACTCAACCGAGGATATTTGTCTATTTTTGCTGTGCCGTGATTTTCGGAGGATGTTTATGTTTCCAATATGCCAAAAACATAATTCCCAGAATGTCATTGCGCCAGAACCAGCGATGATTTCATTGCCTTCTCCTCAAATAGTTGAAGAAAGTGTGGAACGAATTCCCCCGAGATAAATTATGATATTGATTAATGAAATTATGAAAAAAAAAACAATTTTCATTTGTTAATATGAATGATTGTTCAAAGCTCAAAAGAATGAATATGAAATATAAACATTTTTACAACCTCGTTTATCTCCCCCGTTTTTTAGTTCCTTTTTTTGGCTAACATAATTAACTCTGCACGAAAATTGACTAATTTTTGTTGGTGGAAAATAGAAAAATAACCACCAAAAACTTTTGATTCTTAAATGGGTTCTTTCTCGTTTCAAAATTATAAATTCCATGGCCCTAATGGAAAAATGTTTGAATAAAAAAACAAAATTAAAGATCATTGTCGATTTTGTTGGTGTAATTTGTAAATTTGCCATATCAAAGTCACATGCATAAAACCAAATAGTTCTATGGAAAAGCAGAAAAATAATTTGAAGGGAAAAAGCTTGGGTTAGCTTTGAATATTAATGGGATTTTCCCTTTTATGGCCTCAGAAAATGCTTATAATTTTCGACACGAAATTTTTGGGAAAATTATTGATTTTTCGAGCAAATTTATTGTATTAAAATTTTTAAAATTCCATAAAACCAACAGTGGCATTTGCATATTCCAACTCGAGACCAAGTTTATGGAGGTTTGCTTCGAATATTCGCCTTTTGTCCGAATGGGATTGGGTCGGCGAGGAATTGGCCGTAGCATTTTTGTTGGAGACCATCTCTTCCTCATCTTCGCCCGGTTTTTCCTCCTTCTCATTTTTTGGCTCATATGCCAGCACAAAATCGATTAATCTTTTTCCATCCGACAAATAGGAGGAAGGCCATCTTAAATAAAAAGGACAATATTTTTAATCCAGTAGTGGAATTTAATAAAGGAAAATATTTTTATACCGGAAAAAAGTTTTTGAAACCGGTTTTAGAACTACAAACTTTATACTATTTTTTAAATCTCATCGAGATGCATCGAATATTTGGCCAAAAATTAAAGAGAAACCGTTTAAACCATATTTTCCAGTTTTCGTTCTTGAACACTTTAATTTTGGGCCAAAACCTGACAAATTATACACTATTCGATGCATCTCGATGAGATTTGAAAAATAGTATAAAGTTTGTAAGGTCTAAAGCCGGTTTCAAATTCATTAGAATTCAAAAACTGTTTTGCCGGTAAAAAAGTAATTTTTGCCGGTAAAATAGTAACCTTTATTAAATTATTTCTCACTAAATTTAAAATTTAGTCTCATTTAGGTCAATTACCATTATAGAGGGCGACCTGCTGAATTTATTTGCAGAAAGTGTTAAAATAAATAAATTTAAGTTTTCCTAAAATATGCGGTTATTCTTATCAAATTTTATTGCCGTAAACTTCTTAACAAATTCTGAAAATATTCAAAAAAAAAAACATTATGTAATCACAGGTACCCGTATCCAGTACCCATGAGTAGGACAAAAATGCATATCCAATTTATGGTCATTATAAATATTTACCAAGTTATATAAAAGGCTAATATAAAGGCATAACAAAATTTGGATCCCATTATGTGGAGAAGATAGCCGGCAGCAAATGAAATCTTTGTTAGATGGGGAATGAATTGCCGAGTTTTATTGTATCTCAGGGCTAATTTTAAAGAGACCAACGGAAAAAAGTTTCTATTTGAAAATATTGCAGCAGTAAAAATAATCTGAAATGGCCCTTAGGGAAAAATTAGTCTCAAGTAGCCCTATAAGGAAAATTTTCTTTTTGTAGTAGATGGGAGGGATGGCAAGAAGGTTTAATGATTGGCAAAATTTTCGGTATTCTTTGCCTCCGAATTTTTTAAAATTTATTTTGGAATAAAATACATAATATTGGATCGACATTGCTCGACCATCAAGATCTTCCTTTTTAATATTACCTGCTTAGCGTCGTTGATTTCCGTCTGGTTTGCCCTTCATTGGCTTCCTCTGAATCATTTTTCGTCGCTGGAAAGCCGCCATTTTCCATCATGTCGAATGACTCTTTCATTTTCATATGCTAAAATAATTATTCCGAGAATAACAAATTTCCCAAAAATTACCTGAAATTTCTTCTTCATCCTGTCACGATCAGTCGCTGATGATGATGAATTTTTGCCGCCCGAAACTCTGGATGCAGAATTTTTGACGCCGTATTCAGATGGCCTGGCAAGAGTGACAACACCCGGGTCTTCGTCGGTCTTTTCTGAAAAATTTATAAAATTGGATACTGTAAAATTGGATAATGCAAAAAAAAGAGGACATAATCCTAACAAGGGAAGTACCTCACCTTAAGGTGGCCCTTTTTGATGAAACTTGGCATGTCTTTTGGCCATAGGATGCCTACACATAATCCGCTATTTTTATCTGCGGAATGCCCACGCCTCGGATTTTATGGCCATAAAACCTATTTTTTCAGCCATTTTGGCCATAGCTCATATCTCCGTATAGGGATGTCCTAAAATTATGAACTAAACGTCATATTATAGAGAATTTTATGGGCTATAATATTGGTAAATGTTTTCTAGGCCTAAAAATTTTTTGAAAATTTTTATCGATTTTTTTTCGAAAAATCCCGAATTTGGCCAATTTTCAATGGGCCATAACTCGGTTAGATGGGATCGTAGGACTTTGACCCAGTTGTCTTTTTTGATCACCATATCATAAAGTATCTCTATGCAAATTTTCAGATTTTTCTGACTACCTGAAAATTCTAGGTATTTTGCCTATTACAGGCCAGCATTGTGAATTCGCAAAAATTTTCAGGTCAACGGAAAAATCTGAAAATTTTCATAAAAATACTTAATGATATTGTGATCAAAAAACATAATTGGACCATGTTCCAATATAGCCATATACCCGAGTTATGGCCCATTGAAAATTGGTCAAATTCGGGATTTTTCGAAAAAAAATCGATAAAAAATTTCAAAAAAATTTTAGGCCTAGAAAACATTAACCAATAATATAGCCCATAAAATTCTCTATAATATGACGTTTAGTTCATAATTTTAGGACATCCCTATACGGAGATATGAGCTATGGCCAAAATGGCTGAAAAAATAGGTTTTATGGCCATAAAATCCGAGATAAGCTCATTGGGCAGATAATTATATTGCGGTTACATAATTTTAATTATTTTATTTAATTTTTAATAATAAAACTCTAAATTTGTATTAAAAATGTGTTTAAGAAATTAAAAAAAATACTTGCCGATGAGAGGAATTGAACACATGACCTAAAAAGTATTCTACATACTTACCCCATATACCATCCAGGCATCTGCCTCTCCCTATTTCCAATCCAATAAATCGTCAAATTAAAAATTTTTATTGGCCATAAAACAGTAGGCGAGCTCATTCCGCAGATAAAAATAGCGGATTATGTGTAGGCATCCTATGGCCAAAAGACATGCCAAGTTTCATCAAAAAGGGCCACCTTAAGGTGAGGTACTTCCCTTGTAAGTAGTTATAATGGTTTAAGGCTTCCTACATTCATAAACCATATACCCAATTGGAAGAGCTGCTGGTCAAGAAGCATAGAATGGTATATAATTTTGTCATAGTTTGGTCAAAATTGAATGGTATTAAACGGTTTAGAATGATTTTTGGTTTAAAACTACTTTAGCTATTTGTTTTAAAATGTGTATTAAACCCCTTAAACCATTTAAAATTTTTGGTTCAAAACTACTATAGCTTTCTTAGAAAGTATTAAACCGATTTTGGTTCAAAACTAGGTCAGAAATGGCTAAACATAAGCAAAAAAAAAATAATCAAATGATGCATCTTGGCGAGATTTATCGATTGAATGTAAGGTTTTTAAGACTGATGAGTGATGAGATAAACTTCTTCTGAACTTTTAAAATTATTTCCGCATTTCGATAATTTGATTGTTTTTTTTCGGCAAATTAACCCAAAAAATTTGACTTAAAATTTAAATTCGATTAAGTTGGATAAAATCAAAAAGAAGGCACGCATTTCTTATCAATTAAATTTTATAGCCTTGGGCGAGAACGAGAACGGAACGTCGAAAAAAAATTTACACAGCGCGAATGAAAGGGGAGGCAATGACCCATGAAATTTGCGGGAATTTAATGAATGTAATCAACGATTGGCGTCAATATATGTGAGAGAGCCGATTGATTTTGTACCAATAAAAGTTCCCGATTTTATTTTTCGCACGCCAGTAGACAAAAATCATTTTGTGAATTAATTAAAATAATTAAAAATTAATTCCCCGTTATTACTTACCCCTCTGTTTATTCCAGCTGCTGCTGTTGAGCATTGCCACCTCGGAATCGTCATTGTCAATTGGGCACTTGGCGTGCATCTTTTGAAGTCTACTCCTCTTTTGATTCATTTTTTTGTTGTTTATTTTTAAAATAAGTGGATGATGGATGTGCAATCGATGGATGGATGACAAAGCGAACTATTTTATTGCTGTTATTGTTTCCTTTCTTGATTTATATTTATACCCGTTTTAGATCTGTTAATAAACCGCTTTTAAGTTATCAATTTTTTGGGGAATTTGCAGATAAAAAAACACGATAAAAATTCAAAAGTGATGGATTAGGTAAAAATTGGTGAGGGTAGTGGTTAATTGTGTGTTTACTCCATCATCAAAAATCTATGGTGAGCACATTGCGTTAGGGGCTGTTGTTACTTTTGGTTGAAATAATTGGTCTTTAGTGGTGGAATGAATGAAATGGAAAGTCCAAAATTGTAAAAAATCAATTCAATGAAATGCACTCGTTTTTTAACTTTTAAATATACATAAAAATTTGTGAAATTTAAAAATGCTTGGCCACAAAAATATTAAATATTTTTTTTCATTTTTCCAATAAGATTTATTTTGGTTAAATTGGAGTTTGGAAAGGAAATTAATAAGGCCTTTTTAATTATTGATTGTAATGGATGGCTGCCTATGGCCATGGCCATTAATCTTTAAAGATTTTATGAATTAGAGAAATTAAATATAAAAGAATTGGCAGAGAAGGCATACGAGAGAATAAGTATAGAAATATAGGGCACGCAAGGCATTGCATTGATTACTTGACTTCCATATTACATTCCATTTTCCACAAAATAATGGTAATGTCTCAACTCTCTATTATTAAAAATAAAAATAACTTATTAAGTGGATATCGAGTTTTATAAAATTTTACTTTTCGGCAAGCTAATCTCTGGATTTATAATGAGCAAATTTTTAACACCCCAAAGTCGTCACCTATTTACACCCTATATTATATTTTAGTCATAAAATTATTAAGCGCTAAAATTTCAAACACCATTGTTTTACAAATAACGAAAATAAATCAAAAACCTTTCCATTACAAATAAACATTAACCGACACATACCTAAAAATACTAAATAGTCAATCTAATTACGGTTAATTAAATTAAAGATTAGACTCTTGACTCTATCAGTAAATGACTCTTCCTATCTTTGGGTTTAAATTTTCGACATACCTTATGTTTAAAATGTATTTAACATTAATGGGATTAAATTTAAGCTATAAATCAAGCCAATTACCTAAAAATTTCTGAATATCATCAAAATGGATATGAACAAATTGGATGAATATGAGCAGGACGATGACGAGGAACAATTCATTTTGGTCACGGACCCAACCGACAATGAACCGGTGGAAATTCTTTTGTCCAAGGATGGCACTTGCTCACTGACCACCCTCGAACATGCCTTCCCGCGAGCGTACGGTTTGAAATACAAAAATCCATCGACCGGGGCCAAACGCGTAGTCAGGTTTAAATAGATTTACGAATTTTACCAAAATTATTTTATCAATTGAAGACTGGACGAATCGGGCAAAAATTTTATTGCACCGGCGGATGGATGGAGCGGCAAAACATTCGAAATCATTTTCAAATCCGTTGAACAATCCAGCAGCAAACATGAAGGTTTACTTTTATTTAGCAAAGTTCAAACAAAAATCAATCAAATGTAATATAAAAGTTGAATCAGAACAATTTACAAATAAAGGGGTGAAACTGAATACAAAAAATTACTCTGATTACGAGTATGACCGATTTGAAGGGCGGGGTGCTTATCTTTGAACACACCACCAATTAGGAAGCGACGACTGTCTCAAGCGCAGCCATTTTTTGAGTTTTAGGGCTTTGATTAAGGTCTAAGGAATGAAGCATAGGCTATAGGGGTAGACTTAAGAAATTTAGGGTATCGGCGTAAAAACCATGTGGAGCAGGCCCGTAACTTGGGGGGGGGTGAAAATTTTTGTCGAAAATGTCATTGGGCTCTCCCCTCTCCTCAAACCCCTAAATTCTGTCTACGGGCCTGATGTGTAGGTTGGAGGATAAGGATATACTGGCTTCATCGAACCAGTCGGTGTCGAAACGACCTACACCGCCTTCAAAGTCTCTGTATATAAATGTGCAACATTGGTTGAATTTGCAGTTTTAGTGTAAAATTATACTTAAGTAAAATAAAATTGTTTAAACTTATCTGGTTTAAGTCAGCAATTTGCAAGAGTAAAGGGAGGGGGGTGGACAGATGGTTTTGCAATCTAACTCTTAAAGCTAATAATGCTTATTATGATTTAGGGCAAAGAGCAAGTAGGGTTTATTATCACTAAAAGAAAAAATACCCAGAGAAGAGTACCTACCCCCTTTGGCTTTTGCGCATATTGCGGACTTAAACTAGTGTTTCGAAAGATAAGTGTGAATTTATAGATAAAAGCGCAATGATGAAAGATGATGAGGATGTTAAGAAGAAGACTGCTTTGGAATTGGGAACAAAACGGAAGATTGATGATGAGAAGGGCGGTGAAGAAGAAGTTAGGTTGGAAGATTCGCAACAAAAAGGGAAGAAAGATGGGGAAGAGTCAGAAGGAGGAAGAGGAGTGGAATTGTACGAAAATAGAACAACCGAAGAAGACCGAGAAGGAGGAGTGAAGAAGATGAAACGAATGCCGCAAACCGCAGTGGAACTTAAGCTGGACAGAAGCGGGAAGGAATGTGTGGACTTGATTTGTATGGGTCTACCCTATGATTTGGAAGAATGGGCATTACAGGCGCATTTTGAGCAGTTTGGCGAAGTTGATTTCCGAGAGGTTTCTTTACATTATTATTAATTTGGGGTCGAGTATGGGGTGATTTTTTATACGAAAATGATGAGAAATTATCTTTAGGGAAGTAGTAAATTTAACTAGTAGATTCGGAGAAGAGTAAGGTGGAGGCTTTCGGCGAAATTTGCGGCCCTTATCAAGAAGATTAAAAAACAATAACTGAGTAAAGTAAAATTAAGGGTACTATTGCAATTTAGGAGCTGGTAAGGGAAAAGGATGATGAAGGAGAAGAGGAAGAAGATTGATAAAGAAACCTCAGCTTCATCTCTTATTCTTCATTATCATCATCCTCACCTTTTTTCCCTTCCAGCCCTTCAACTGCAATAACACAAATTTAAGCCTAAGATTCAAAGTTTTAAAAAGGTTCAGAGATGGGTCTTGGTCTCTTGGATTTAGACTAAGTTTTTGATCGTGAATGATGAGTATTGGGCGACAAATTTCGTTTTTAGTCAGGGCCGCAAATCAGTACAATTAGCAAACGTGAAGGAGGGACCCTTATTAGCTTCTGCAATCTTGCTTTTAAATTAAGGCTTAAATTAGGGCTAGGTTTTGGGTTGTCTAGGTTTTAAGAGATTTTAGAAAATTTTCCGAGAATGTCGAGTGAAAAGATCTCAGAATTATAAAATCATGTTTTCAATTTTTCAGATAAAGCGAAAAAGCAACGGGGAAGCTCGAGGTTTTGGCTTTGTTCGCATGGTCCGATACAGCTCACAAGTGCTCGTTCTTTCCCAGCCAAAACACATTATCGGTGGCCGCGAATGCAGTGTTCGGATTTCATTGACTGATAATGTACGGTTTAAAGGAAATTTTTAGTTTGCCGAAAAAAACACAAAAAGGGTCCCTTTTTTAGAAAGTGAAGGGTCCCCCCTTTGGGTGCTAGGGGTTTTTGGTTTAGGATTCACGCAAGATGGTTCTTACCTTATTCCACACTAACCCTATCCCAACCCTGACTGACCCTAACCCGAAACCGAAATATGACAAACCATAGGGGGAACCTTTCACTTTCCAAAAAGGGGGACTTAACTTAAACAATATAAATGCCAAAAAGTTTATCCGTAACCTACTATAAATATTGTAACCAATCGAAATCGATAGATCTCATCAAAACGCATCATTTGATAATGTTTTGGCTTAGCTTTAACCAATTCTGACTTAGTTTTGAACCAAAAACAAAAGTTGCATTAAACCGTTTAATACCATTTTAATTTTGGCCAAACCTTGACTAAATTATATAACATTTGAAATACGTTTTGACCTTTTCTATCCAATTGGGTATATGGTTTGTGAATGTAGAACAAACATGGGCAAGGGGGTGGGATCACTTGGACCATTGCGAAGTGCGAAGTGGGGGGAGGGTCCAAAAAATTTTTTTGCGAAGTCCCTTTTTTTGTATTTTGCGCCGCAGGCGAAAATTTTGTCCAAAAATTGCCGCGCAATGGCCAAAAACTGACTTCGCGAGGGAAAATTTGGCCAAAAATGGCCGCGCAGCGAAAAAGTTCGGTCAAAATTGCCTCTGCGACTTCGCACGCCCTACCCCTAACACCCACTTCGCACCTTCATCACCCCCCACCTGCGAAGTCCCCCCGGTACCCGCCCCCGATTGCGGCGTGGTGGAGGGGGGGGGGGAGGGGAATGAACCCCCCTTGCCCATGTGTGTGTAGAACAAACCTCTTTAAAACACTAATTATTAGGAGTTATTTGTTTTTTTTTCACCAAATTAAATAGCATTTAAAAAACAACTACTAAATTTATTCACAGAATATGGAAACTATTTGGAAAAAATGGTCGAATCCACCCAAATGCCGCGTCTATTCATTGGTGGGCTGAATGAGGAGATTTACCGGAAGCAGTTGGAGGGATTTTTCACCGAGCAAATTCATCGTTTCGACAAAGACGCCCGAATCAGAGACATGTTAGATTTTTGAGTTTAAAGACAAAACCACATTTTTTCATAGGTACTATCCGAGACCCTTCCGTGGATTTGCATTCCTGACAATCGACTCAGTGAGGGCAGCGAAGGAGCTAGTCAGGTTTGAAAATTGGGGGTATACCAATTTCAAATTGAATATTTGTTTAAAATTAACAAATTTGGGGTACTTCCAACTGGGCGCAGGCCGCAGGCCAATTGGTAGCTAAAAACATAAACATAATACAACTTTCGAAGTTTGAAACCATTTCCAATCAATATATGTTAATAAAGAGCCAAGTTGTATGTGGTATATAATAAAAAAAATTGCATTTTTGTAGCCATTTTGTCTCACCCTCCTTTTCCTTTCATTAAATATGCATTTTTGTGTATAGCCCTCCTTACATTTTTGTGTATCGCCCTCCTTTCATTAAATATGCATTTTTGTGTATAGCCCTCCTTTCATTAAATATGCATTTTTGTGTATAGCCCTCCTTTCATTAAATATGCATTTTTGTGTATACCCCTCCTTACATTTTTGTGTATCGCCCTCCTTTCATTAAATATGCATTTTTGTGTATAGCCCTCCTTTCATTAAATATGCATTTTTGTGTATAGCCCTCCTTTCATTAAATATGCATTTTTGTGTATAACCCTCCTTTCATTAAATATGCATTTTTGTGTATAACCCTCCTTTCATTAAATATGCATTTTTGTGTATACCCCTCCTTACATTTTTGTGTATCGCCCTCCTTTCATTAAATATGCATTTTTGTGTATACCCCTCCTTACATTTTTGTGTATCGCCCTCCTTTCATTAAATATGCATTTTTGTGTATAGCCCTCCTTTCATTAAATATGCATTTTTGTGTATAGCCCTCCTTTCATTAAATATGCATTTTTGTGTATAGCCCTCCTTTCATTAAATATGCATTTTTGTGTATAACCCTCCTTTCATTAAATATGCATTTTTGTGTATAACCCTCCTTTCATTAAATATGCATTTTTGTGTATAACCCTCCTTTCATTAAATATGCATTTTTGTGTATACCCCTCCTTACATTTTTGTGTATCGCCCTCCTTTCATTAAATATGCATTTTTGTGTATACCCCTCCTTACATTTTTGTGTATCGCCCTCCTTTCATTAAATATGCATTTTTGTGTATCGCCCTCCTTTCATTAAATATGCATTTTTGTGTATAGCCCTCCTTTCATTAAATATGCATTTTTGTGTATAACCCTCCTTTCATTAAATATGCATTTTTGTGTATAACCCTCCTTTCATTAAATATGCATTTTTGTGTATAACCCTCCTTTCATTAAATATGCATTTTTGTGTATAGCCCTCCTTACATTTTTGTGTATCGCCCTCCTTTCATTAAATATGCATTTTTGTGTATCGCCCTCCTTTCATTAAATATGCATTTTTGTGTATAGCCCTCCTTTCATTAAATATGCATTTTTGTGTATAGCCCTCCTTTCATTAAATATGCATTTTTGTGTATAACCCTCCTTTCATTAAATATGCATTTTTGTGTATAACCCTCCTTTCATTAAATATGCATTTTTGTGTATAACCCTCCTTTCATTAAATATGCATTTTTGTGTATACCCCTCCTTACATTTTTGTGTATCGCCCTCCTTTCATTAAATATGCATTTTTGTGTATAGCCCTCCTTTCATTAAATATGCATTTTTGTGTATAGCCCTCCTTTCATTAAATATGCATTTTGTGTAGCCTGATTGATCCAATCTTTACGAAAATATGAATTGTGAAAATAAATGTGAAAATGATTAATCTAAATTCCAAATCATTCGATAAATTTCATTTTTCTCTTTCATTTGATATTAAATTTAGTGAAATTGCTTTTATAATTTTCGTGTTATAAGACTTGCGTCTAGTTGGCTTGTTGTACCGTGCACCCAGTAGAGCTATTCCCACAAATTTGTTATCTTTTTATAGCATCTCTGATTGAGATAAATTGATTAAAGAAAAAGTTAATAGATTTGATTGAAAATTTCAAAAAATTATGATCAAAAAGCCAATTATTTTTTGATTTGTTATCAAAAGGCTCTATAGAATGAGTTTAGCAAAATTGTACAAAAATATTTTTAATAACTTGATTGATTGGCCAGATATTAAATTTTTAAATGAAAATTTAAATAAAAAGAAAAATTCATCCAATATTTTATAGACAATCCGATTTTCTGCTTGACGGGCATCATTGTGTGGTTACGATTGCCTCGCCGAAATACCCACAACAGCAACCGAACGAACAATCAATGTCACGGCAACAACCCTGGGCCGGCCGCCAACCACCATCAATGGCTCCTCCCTATTCAATGTATGTGTTATGATTATGAGCAATATTGGATATTGCCTTTTCCGAAAGGCCAAGCCTTTGCTATTGAAAAAATTTGACTAATAGGCAATCCAGAAACCCGAAAATGGGCTCATTCTACTCGACATAGTCGATTTAGTCTATGAATTTTCAATTTCAAATCCCATAAAAATCTTGACAAAAGTATCAAAGCCAGTTTGGATTTACACAACAGTTCGATTTTTCTAAAAAGGTTAATGGGTTTGAAATTTCATATAGTAAATCGACCATGATGAGTCAATTAACCTATTCTTGAATCTATATGAAGTTTAGGGAGGAGAGATTTCCGAAAAAATATTATTTATGAATTGTATGTTAGTTCGATTCCATAATGCTAATTAAGCGAAAAAAAACAAAAACGCAATTTTAATACAAAAAAAAAATGTTTCTATGAGCAATGTTTTTTTTATTTTTAATCCAATTCAATTATTTCCAAGCATTTCAAACTTAAATGAAAACTTTAAATTAACATTTTTTACACAACCATTTTTCTATGTAGGTATGAACCTCGAATGACACCACCAAATGAAATGATGTTCCCGCGGAATGAGGGTGCTGGCATGGGCGGTGGACGCGGCGCTTCTTCACGATATGACGAATATGCGCCACGTGGTGGTGGTGGTGGTGGACCTCCTCCATTCCAACCCGAGGTGAATATATTTAGTATTTACTATTTACAAATTAATATTATTTGTCAAATTGAAAATATCGAAAAAATATAACATAACGCCAAAATAATTATGATAGTTTTACGGGTTTAACCTACATTCACAAACCATATACCCATTTGGATAGGTCTAGTCAAGACGCATCAAAAGGTATATAATTTGATTATGGTTTAGTCAAAATTAAATGGTATTAAACGGTTTAAACCGATTATGGTTTTTGATTCAAAACTAAGTTAGAATTGGCTAAACCTATACAAAATCTTCAACTGATGCATCTTAGAGAAATTTATCGATTAAATATATGGTTCGAGTTATAGTATAGAATAAATTTCTGAGCAATTATTCTTCGACAAATTAAATATTTCCTAAAAATGTTTACACCAATGCAAAACATTTTTTTAGTATCAAATGCGCTTTGAGCCCCGAAGACCGGATGTTTTTGATTTTGACTCGATGGATACTGTTGATTCATTTTTTCAAGCAGGTATTAAAAATAATATAAATTTACCTATAAAATTATCTAAAATCAGGAGTGCGCAGCGGCCTGGCTCAAATGGAAGCGGACCAGGCATCGACTCGAAATCCCGGTAAGAAAATAAAACACCCCCAAGCCCCAAATTTAATTTATATAATAATTTTCTCATCAAATGTTAGCAAATTTTCTAAATTTTCCTTTTCTTCTATTAAAGAAAAATTTCGAGATTTTTTTCTAAAAATTTTTTTACCCTACTCCAAAAATCTTGGGCCCGTGCCCAAAAACTATTCATTTCGAAAAAAAAGAGTTTGGACTTTTAGTTATTATTTCTAGGCTCATTTATCTTATATTAATTGTGCTCATAATTTAGAGAAAGAGAACTATTGAGTGGGGATTTTTAGATTTTGACCTATTTTCTATGCATCAGATTTGATAAAAAAAGCATATATTTCTGAGCAATTCATGATTTTGATAAAAAAGATTTTGACCAATTTATTTTAAAACTTTTTGAGGGAAAAATTTCGCCATAAAATATGCAATAAAAACCAAAAATTGAATGACATATTTTACGATTTTTGCTACCTAAAAATCCGCTCCTTGGAGATAATTTACTCCATGAACCAATTAATTATTATCATCCAAAAAGATTCAAAAAAATAATATTAAACAAATTTTCCCAGGTCGTGGTGGTCCACGAGGTGGAGGAAACGGCGCAAATAGCAACAATGTTTGGATGGGCGGAAACATTCCTGCCGGTGGCGGTGGAGGTCGTCCTTCGAGCCGTGGAGGAGGCAGCGGTGGCGGCAACATTCCTCCGGAACAAGTCCAAGCCGTACTCCGTCAATTGCCCGGCGATGCGGTTGAAACAGCGCTGAAAATGCTTCAATCGATGATTGGTGGAAGACAAGAAAATAATGGTCAACCGGATGAATTTTAATTCTGATTATTGATGATTTTTGTTTTGGGAAGAGGTGGAGCATTCCTTTGTTATGCACGAATTTATACTTTTCGATATTCCAATTTTATTTTATATAAATCATTGTTTTTTCGCACTTTGATAAAATTTACTCTCATCAATTTGAGTCAATGACAAATAATGTAGAAAGGAAAATTTTGTATCAAAATATTTTAAATCCCTTTTTACCGGAAGACAAAAAATCGAATAAATAGACAAGTTTTTTAGGCCCTACGATTCTTAGGCCATTATTCCATCCACAAATCCATTCGAATTGAATTCTTTATTAATATTACTATTCCAAAATTTTTCCAGTGAGTTGATTTAGTCGAAAATGTAGCCTCAAGTATGTCGAAAATGTAGCCTCAAGTATGTCGAAAATGTAGCCTCAAGTATGTCGAAAATGTAGCCTCAAGTATGTCGAAAATGTGGCCTCATGTATGTCGAAAATGTGGCCTCATGTATGTCGAAAATGTAGCCTCAAGTATGTCGAAAATGTGGCCTCATGTATGTCGAAAATGTAGCCTCAAGTATGTCGAAAATATAGCCTCAAGTATGCCGAAAATGTAGCCAAGAGTATGTCGAAAATGTAACCTCAAGTATGTCGAAAATGTAGCCTCAAGTATGTCGAAAATGTAGCCTCAAGTATGTCGAAAATGTAACCTCAAGTATGTCGAAAATGTAGCATCAAGTATGCCGAAAATGTAGCCAAGAGTATGTCGAAAATGTAACCTCAAGTATGTCGAAAATGTAGCCTCAAGTATGTCGAAAATGTAGCCTCAAGTATGTCGAAAATGTAACCTCATGTATGTCGAAAATATAGCCTCAAGTATGCCGAAAATGTAGCCAAGAGTATGTCGAAAATGTAGCCAAAAGTATGTCGAAAATGTAGCCAAAAATATGTCGAAAATGTAGCCAAAAATATGTCGAAAATGTAGCCTCATGTATGTCGAAAATGTGGCCTCATGTATGTCGAAAATGTGGCCTCATGTATGTCGAAAATGTGGCCTCATGTATGTCGAAAATGTGGCCTCATGTATGTCGAAAATGTGGCCTCATGTATGTCGAAAATGTGGCCTCATGTATGTCGAAAATGTGGCCTCATGTATGTCGAAAATGTAGCCAAAAATATGTCGAAAATGTAGCCAAAAATATGTCGAAAATGTAGCCTCAAGTATGTCGAAAATGTAGCCAAAAGTATGTCGAAAATGTAGCCAAAAATATGTCGAAAATGTAGCCAAAAATATGTCGAAAATGTAGCCTCATGCATGTCGAAAATGTGGCCTCATGTATATCGAAAATGTGGCCTCATGTATGTCGAAAATGTAACCTCAAGTATGCCGAAAATGTAGCCAAGAGTATGTCGAAAATGTAGCCTCAAGTATGCCGAAAATGTAGCCTTCAATTTCAAAATAATTTGACCAGTTTGGACCAAAGTTATGGCCAATTGAAATTTCGGGTTTTCAAACCAGTTTATCTAGGGTAGGGCTAGGCTAGGGTAGGGCCAGCATGGGTTTTAGGGCTAGGGTAGGATTAAGAATAGGAAAAAATTATTATTCTAGGTGGCCTAGAGTCTGGTCAGTGTAAAACGAGATCGGCTAGCCGATATCGAGATTGACTAAAAAACGAAATTGGCTGCAAACAAATATACTAGGCTTTCCGAAAAGTTCTTTCGTTTTCAAAAAATAATTTCTATTCATAAATAAAATATTCTACATTTGCTTTTTTCCATCGTTGAGGCAAATTTTCTATCACTCTTTGGTACCATTCCTCTGTTTGGAGCTTAAAGTCCCCTCATTTAGTACATTAAGAAATAGTCTAGGATTGAACTGGAAGACATGGATATTTGACAACTTAAACATTGCCGGTATCAGAAGGTTCCAAAAGCGAACATTCAAAATATCAAAACCATATCTTTCTAAATCATTTTCTTTCTTCTCTCATCCCCACTTCTTTCTTTGCAGCATTGAATGGCCCAATGGCCATAAATCGATTGAATGAGGATGTGGCCATAAATCGTGCGCTTTCTCGCCCCTCCTCCTCTCCCAAATTCCATAAAAGCCAAAAAATATCATGAGAGTGTCCCATGATGGCACATCCATTTTAGGTTCACTGTTGATAGGATGCTGATAAAATGAATGCAGCGCGGCTATTTTGAATCCAAATTTGTGGACATTCTCTTTTATTGGAAAAGGAAGAAAAAAACGCTCGCATTGGTGCAGAGAACTGGAAAAAAAGTTGGGCAGACATCAGGCAGCAGACGAGCAATGCGATCGGCAAAGGACCAATATATAATTGTGGCGAGCATTGTCATTAGGCACAGCCAACCGAAATCCGCAATTAATTTCACCCCGAAATATTCAAATTTTTATCTCAAAGCTTACATTTTATTTTCCCCAAATGCATTCAGGATGAAGGAATTTTTGCTATAATTAAGTTTTTTGGCCAATTTTTTAAAATAACAATTTGATAAAAAAAATATAAATTTTATTGACTAAACCTCAAGAAAAATAAAATTTCAAAAATTTCACTTTTTCGATACTGCTAGACTTCACCCTCGCTTTCCAATGCTCCGAACCCTAGCTCGAAATTTAAGACTATACCCTAGACTAAAAGTCCTAAACGAATGAAAAAAAGGAATGGAAATCCCGAAATCCTTTCAAGTCGGCTATGCGTCAAGTTGGCCACGCCATGTCGGTTGGCAAAATATCAACCAACTTACATTATTATAATTATAACATATATTTTTTAGTCAATAAATATTAAATATGAAAATCCATATTTTTTGCAGATTTAAAAAAACTTCGAAGAAATGCTAACAATAATTCTCCTATTGCTACTCCTTTTAATACCTTCCGAACAAACTGATTGCAAATTAAAAAATTGCTGGAAAAAGAGTAGTAGTAATTTTAAGAAAATTGAGAATTGTGTAAAATATTTGAGCAAGGAAGAATTTAATCACGTGAAGGAAGAATTGAATAAGTTGAAAGAAGATCATTTGTTAAGCTATTTTAGTGATCCAACTCCATTGAAAATTAAAAATTTAATTGAGTCACTTAAGAATGGTGAAGGATGGGGAAATACGGTAAATGATACTGTTTATTAAAATAGTATAAAAATGAATAAAAATAATTTATTTTAATGTAATGCCCGCATCCGTAAATACTGTAAATTCTCATAAGAAACCCAAGAGCTTCTAAATTTCAAAGACCCTCAAATGGAATGGGACGGTTTTATTAGTGTTGCGGCTATTAATAAAGGGTTTAGAATGTTTTTATAGCATAAAATTAAGCAAAAAATTCTCTAACAGTAAATATAAAAATCAAATCTTAAAACATATTTTTAAATTTTTATATTCAAAAACCTGTCAATAATAGCTTAAATAATAAAAAATGTTTTTTATATCAAAATCTTCTATAAACACCCAAACGTTTTAGATTAAAGCACATTATAAAAGCAAAAACTTCTACACTAAAACTGCCCCCCCCCCCCCCCCCCCCCTCTAAGCGTTGCTTTTATTAGTGTGGCAGCCGGCAGCACTTCTAATTAATTAGACCAGAGCAGACGGTGTGGGGGGAGGGGATTAGCTTATAAATTTCAGAGAAAAAAGGAAGAAAATAAAAATTATTAATTCAGAGATTTTAAATATGAAAACATCTTTTGAGAGAGGGACTTTATTACACGAAATTTTAGTAAAGAATTTATCATAATTTCTAAATTTACATTACTATCCTATATGTGAAATTAACGGTTTGAATTTTTAGGATCTTGTGACCAAAATTGAAAATCTAAATAAGCTATACGACGGCGCTGGCGGTCTAAATTCACTATTTTTTGCGAGAAAATTATGCAAAAATATTAATGAAAATTTCCCGAATAAAAGAGAGAATAGAAAAGCCATTGAAATTTGTAAACAATGCCAATCCAAAGCAAATGAATTATTCGGTGGAATTCTGGATGACAATGATAAACCAATTTCACTACCTAAAGTGCCCGGATTAATAGATACAAATCCGAGGAAAGCGCAAGAATTACGGGAAATAATAAGCGAGAAAAATTCACCAAAAGCCCAAGGACAAATCAAAGTAAAAATGACCAGGAAAGAGGCAGAAAAATTGGTCGCGCAAATTCAGCAGGGGAATAAAAAATTGGAAGAAATTCAAAAATATTTAAAACAAAATGGTCATTCAATACTAAAAGGTGAAAATACTAAAATTCCCATGGCTGAGAAGAAAGAAAAAATAAATTTTGATGAAATATTTGCCGGAAAATATCTCAATCCATCGGTGAGAAGATTTCCGGGTCTCGGTGTTTTGCATACAATTAACGAGGCAGAGGAAGAGGAGGAAGGAGAAGGTAATTTGCTGCAATTTATTAAAGGGAAAAAATATTTAATTTGAAGAAAAAAAGTTGAATTTTAGGATACAAAGTGAGTTTTAAACCGAGGTCTTGGTTTTGGTTATGGTCCGTTTTTTAAACTTTGATTTTGGTATTTTTGTCAAAAATTGCCTCGGTTTGTTTTCTCGAATTTGGACTACTCTACTGAATTTTTGCTGAAAAATTTTAGTCCAAAATTGATTTTTTATAACTGAGCCTTAATTAGGTATTAAACCTTAAGATTAGGGCCAAGCATGGGTATATGGCTAGATGGGATAATAATCTTAAAGAATTCTAACTTTACCAAGTTATATAGAGTAAATAAAAATGATTATTTTTTGATATTTTGTGCAAATTCAGCATTTTTTCTGTAAATTAATTAGTAACCATTTATTTTAAAGTAGCAGCTGCTTCTTTAGTCAAACAAGAAACAACAGAAGAAAAAAGGAAGTGAAACAAAAAGTGCTAAAAAATCGATGAGATTTATGGATGTGGAGCAGGAGAAAGTAGTCAAAATTTAAATAATGGAAAAATATGGCATGGAATTTTCGAAATATGATGGAATTTTTTAAAATTTTCATTTTTTCTTTATTATATGCTTTTTTCTATTATTTTAATTCAACAAATACATACCTATAATACCATTCAATACGCCTATTTTATTTTACAAAATTTGTTTATTTAAAACTTTTATAAAATTTTTATTTATTTTAATCCATTTCCGGGTTGTTTGCAAGACAATAATTGTGTAAAGATAATTGAATTGTTTTTTGGTCGAATTGTGAACCCAAATGTCGTCGGTTATTAAAAGAGCCTTTTTAGGGGTTTCATGCCTTGGAACCAGGGCTGCCAGATGGTTTTTCAGTTTGGGGGGCATTTCGTCAAAAAAAGGGGGCATTTTGGGGGGCAGTTTTAAAAAGTGCTAAAAATGCGAAAATTTTTACCAATAATGGCCGCGCAGCGAAAAATTTGACCAAAAAATTGCCGCGCAGCGAAAAATTTGACCAAAAAATTGCCGCGCAGCGAAAAATTTGACCAAAAAATTGCCGCGCAGCGAAAAATTTGACCAAAAAATTGCCGCGCAGCGAAAAATTTTGAAGAAAAATGATCCATTTAAGGAAAATTTTAACAAAAAATCAAAAGGGGGCATTTGGGGGGCATCTCAGCTTGGGGGGCACAAAAGGGGGCAAAATCTCAAAAAGGGGGCAAATGCCCCCCGTAGGGGTACATTCTGGCAGCCCTGCTTGGAACGTTCTTTTCAGGGGGTTTTCTGCGAGTTTTAGGCTTAGGGAGGGTCTTTTCAGGTACGGAGCGCTTCATAGGCATTGCTGACGGATACATCTACCGCTTTTGGCGATGGAGAAGTTGATTACTTTTGGTAAGGGAAATGTCAACCACTGGTGAGGGACATTTCTACCGATAGTTAATTAACAAAAAAATTAATTAATTTGACAGAGAATTAGGACTCGAACTTCTTGCCAACTCACGGGAACCCTGATTGCACTGTCAGGAATAGGATACTTAGATCTCGAAAAATGGTATTCGATAAAGTAAAATTTTTGAAAAGAAGGAAGAAAACTAACTTTTTAAAAATTTATATTGCCATATTTTAACCAAATAATTCCATATAATTTTATTCTCCCACATTATTCGTCAGCCAATTTTCTTCAAAATTGTTCCTTTTTTCTTGAAGAAAAATGTAAACCAATAGTTTAATGTCGCCATTTAATTGGTTGAAAATATTGGTTTCCACTTTTCTGTTCTCTCATTTTGATAATCGATCATTCTTAGTTGGCGTCCTTGATTAGTCCAAACTCCACAGGCATATTCCTAGCAGCAATGGCGTAAAAATGAATTTAAACCATATTTTCTTTATTGACTAATTGAATATTCTACAAATTACCTATTTTTTACCTATAATTTAATTTTATATTCTTAATAGGTAATTAATTTGGTTCTTTTATAGTTCCTGCGTCCAATCAAAAAATATGATTCTGATCAATAATTAAGAGTCCCATGAAAAAATCTGAATCCCATAATATTTTATTCTTCCAAAATCTAAATCGTTCCTTAAGCCCGGCACTATCCTAAAATAATCCTACTCTAACTTTAACCCTAACCTGCATCTTGCCTAGCCTATCTTTTATAGGTTAGAATAGGGTAGGATTAGGACAAGGTTAGGGCCCGAATGGTCTTAAAGAACAATAGGGTTAGATTTAAGGCTAAATTTGCACTTTTTAATGGGACTCATAAAAATATTATTGGATGTTAGTACTCTTAAAAATTTTATTGGACTCATAATTGATGATTGGGCACATAAACTGTAAAAGAATCATTTATTATCGGTAAAATCATGAGAATTTAATTTACTAAAAATTCAGCATTTTTAAAGTAAAAAACTGGCCAAATAAGGCTCAATATTTAAAATAAAGCATCAATATTATTAATGGTCCCCAAGCAAAAATATTGGCCTTAGTTTAACATTGCATAATTAAAAAAGATTTAATTTAAAATTGTGATTTTAGATAATGTTAAAATTACGAATTTATTTGGAATATTTTCTTCAAATTATTTTGACTATAATTTTATTCAATGCAATTTTGGTTCAATCGACATGTTTGGTTGCTGACTCATATTGCTCCAGAGCGAGACAAAATTGTTGCTCACGGCGATGTGCACCCGTTTTGGGAGAAAATGTGCAATATTCATTATGCAAATGAAATGAATACAAAAATAATATAATATTCCATTTTCATATTGGATTTTATTGACATTAAAATAATTTTTATTCTATTTTATTGATAGCATTTTTGTTTTGTATTCAATTACCAAGGTCTTTATATATGTTGCAGCCGATCTCGTTTTTTCTGACAGAAATAGTGTAGTGGCAGACATTGTAGTTTGTAACCAATGGCCATATCTCAGTTCCTAGGCCACTTAGAGTTTTAATTCTTTTTCCTAGCCCTAGCCTACCCTACCCTAGCCCTAAAACCCATGCCGGCACGACCATAGCCCTAGCCCTACCCTAGTTAAACCGGTTAGAAAACCCGAAATTTCAATTGGCCATAACTTTGGTTCAAACTTGTCAAATCTTTCTGAAATTGAAAATCTTATAAAGAAAACCGACCCTGACAAATCGAATGAGCTATTGATAAAGTCTGTACGATAACTAGATCATGCCGAAAACGAGATCGGCTAAAAAAGAGATCGGCTGCACATATAAATTATATAACAATGGTAATCCACTCTATGTCAAATGTCAATGCCAATAATACCTAAAAAGCTTTCCTATTCATCATACTGTACCTCAACTTTTGTCTATCACCCATCATTCTATCAATCAAACATTGCCCCCAATCTGCCTTTTCAAATCCGCTCTTTCTTCACCAAAAATATTCACTTTGATGACATTCTATTATCAAAATTTTCGCCAATTTAACCATTTTTTATTTACATTTACAGTATTTTCGATCTAGCACCATTACAAAAGCAATTTCGGTAGCAATTCCATATTCTAACAAATATTTTCCAATTGAAGGTGTAAATAATAAAAGTCAAAAATGCCATTTTCTTCAACGTCTTGTTCTATTTTTGCCTTTTTTGGCTCAAAATTTTCTTCCTTCCCCCAAAGCAAATTTGCTTTGACTTTGACCAATTTTCGAGCAATTCTCCCCTTCCATTTTATCCATCAAAGCGTCACTTTGACAGCAGCAGCAGGAGAGAAGATTTCTTCTTCTGCTGAGTCACAAATTATTGTGCCCTCTGCCCTTCTTCAACATTCTCTGCAAAGAAAGACACAATTTGTGAGGAGGGCAGCAGATGGCACTTTGCTTTTGCTCAAAGTTTGGACAATTAGGGCCTTTTCTCGCCCAAATGCTACCCTTTCCCTTATAATGCCTTCCTTCTGCTCTGTTCTGATTCAATTTGCCTTTCAAACTGCTTTTTTAGGGAAGGCCAGTGGCCACCCAATTTGCCTGCCTATTCTTTCCCTCTTTGACCAAAATAACTATAATGAAGGAAAATGCCAAAATGGCGAAAACAGGGGATCCCTAATTATTCACAAACAATTCAAAGAGGTGCAATTAATAAAAGTGGAAAAATAAACGCATAATTTTATAGAGCAAATAATTGCATAAAATCAAATAAAAATAATTGCATAAAATCAATTAAAATGGAATTTGTAATTTTATTCTTTTTTTTTGGGGGGAAACCCAAAGGAAAAAACCCCCCGAAATTAATAATGCATTTTTTTTGTTATGGGGGAATGGAAAAACCCCCGGCATTAATAAAAGAGTGAAAGTGAAAGTGAAATATATTGGAATATAAAAAGAATTGGCTATATAAAACAAAAATTAATCCCATGCTTTCTTTTCAATTAAATGATTATGTCCTAATCACAATTCACTCCTTTGTTTATCATTTCCATCTTTTTGATCCATCATTTTGGCCATTGCATCCATGCTTAATGCTTCCATGAAATCCATTAATTCCTTTCGGTCTGCTTTTCCATCATTATTCTTGTCAGCAAGTTTAATCAAATTTTTTTGCATTCGACCAAAAGCCGGTAAATTCTCAATTTGTGCTTTCGTTATTGACCAGCCCTGAATTTATTAAAAAATAATTATAATATCAATAGAAAGACTAATCCATTATTTTGACCAAACTTAAAACGATTTAAACTAACTATAATAAGAACATATTTAAAGAGTCAAAACTCCGGGGAAATCTCCCTATTCAAAGGACAGTTCAATGATGGATAAGTCCACAATAGTACAAAAAAATTCATTTCAATTTAAAAAATTACGAATTTGAAATACCATATAACATATTTTAATACATTGTGGGAATTATTTTCAACACCTCAAAAATTAGGAGAATTTTGGGTTTATTTCTTTAATTTCTGAAAATTTTTAAACAAATTTATAGCAAATTTGGTAGAGTTTAGGGAAGCTTAGAAAATGCAATTAAAAAATTTTAAATTTCACTCTAGTAGGAGCTATGGTTCATATTTCAAAAGAAATTATACTGTATTAAAAATTATTAAATTTTGTTTATTCAAACAAGTTGTTTTTTTTTCCAAGCATTCTTAAATTTTGTTTAACTAAATATTTGTGTTTTTATTTTTAACATTTTTTATTTGTGTGTTCTTATTCATTTGTTCGAATAATTGGTACGATTGCAGTTTAAGGGCGGGAAGAGAAAATGGATGATGAGAGCCTAGTGGCATTTGAGTGATTGAAGGGAAAAGGAAGGATGAGGGCAGCCAATCAATCAAATTGCCAACAAATGAAAGGGGGAAGTAAACAACTCAGAATCAGAATGCATACAACTTGGAGTTTAGGGCAGGGTTTCTATCAAAAAATTTTCAAAATAAGACAAATTACATCAAAAAATAAGATTTTGTGGTCAAAAATAAGATTTTTACAAAAGTGCTTTAAAATGATTTAAAATCGATTTTTTAAAAATAAAATGGTTTAAATATCATATTTTTCATCTCCGATATTCTATTTGGGCTTAAATTTTTATTCCTCAAAAAGAAAAATTTTAAAGAAAACTGGCACTACAAGGAGAAAAATTAAAGACAAAATTGGCCGCGCAGCGAAAAATAAAAGACAAAATTGGCTGCGCAGCGAAAAATTTTGGCATTTTGTAAGGAAAAAATGAAAATTTTCTGAAAATCAGACAAAATAAGACAATTCACCAAAAATAAGGTCAATTCTTACAAATAAGGAAATTTTAATTTTGTAAGATTTGACCTCTCAAAATAAGGACAAATCTTATAAATAAGGACAGATAGAAACCCTGGTTTAGGGTTAGGGTTTAGGGGTTCGGAGCATGGGATTGAACTGAGTAAATGTCGCGAAGCGACGGGGCGGAAAGTTCACATACACTAAAACACATAAACCAAAAACACATACAATACTTTTTAACTTTTCAGAACTCTCCGCCCCGTCGCTTCGCGACATTTACTCAGTTCAATCCCATGCTCCGAACCCCTAAACCCTAACCCTAAACCCCTAGTTGTATGCATTCTGAGTTGTTTACTTCCCTCTTTCATTTGTTGGCAATTTGATTGAAAAGATTGGCTGCCCTCATCCTTCCTTTTTCCTTCAATCACTCAAATGCCTCTAGGCTCTCATCATCCATTTTCTCTGCCAGCCCCTAAATTGCAATTGTTTAGCAAAATATTTATTATATATATTATTTCAATTTTAAAATGAATTTCCATTTCGCCTACATTTGTAACATTGTGGACAAACCCATTTTTGTACCATAGTGTTTGGCTTTTTAAATAATGTAATTCAGCTGATAATTTAAAATTAAATTTTATATAACCGTAAACATGACCAAATGTCTAAAATTATTTTTATTTTAATTATAAAAATTTTTAATTTTTATATACCGTAAATCCTTTATTAGAAGCCCTCCTCCTATTTGAATCCCCCCCCCCCCCCCCCTTTATTAGAAGCCCCCCCCCCCCCCCTATCAAAAAATTTATGTCAAAACTGACCAATTTAGAGGTGAAATTAGGCCGAAATAAGCATTTTTTGTTTCAAAAATTCAGAAAAGTTGCCACTCGGGGGGTCTTTGAAATTTATAAGCCTCGAGGCTTCTAATAGAGGATTTACGGTAATTTATTTCTGAAAAATTTCAAAAATATACAAATATGAAATTTTTTGAAGAATTTAATTTTGCTAAATTTATAAAAATAATTTAAAAATTTTTTAATTTTGTAAATGAAAATCTGCTATAAAGAAACTGTAATTCAAAACATTCCAATTTTTTTTGCAAAATTTATTTAAAACAAACTATTCCAGTAGAATCCACACGATCGTGAGCGATCAAATTTACAGCATTAAAAAATTCTACAAAGCGAACAATTTCATCGAAATTGGGCATATGCATGTAGGTATTTTCCTCGATTGCAGCATTCATTTTTCGTATGACCGATTTGGGGTCTTTGTCAAATTCAGCCCCGAATTGATTCTTCATTTTCTGGATAAATTCCACCTTGAATTGGAGCATTTCGCCGCCAGTCAATATCCCATCTCCATTGGTATCCGCCTTCAAAAAATTTTCATTTGCCATTTGATAAGATCGAACATTCAGTACTTGATCGACCTCATTTTCAGATATTCCACCATCCTGTGTTTTGTTATTTTAAAATTTAGAAAAATTTTAAAAATTTTTTTATCATATTTGTAAACGTAAACCAACGTACTAACCGCGACACTTGCGGACGAAATGGTCTAGTGCCGAAAGTGGTAATGCTGGGGTGGCATTGTTTATAGTATATTATTAAGCATAAAATTAGCTACAAAATGGCATCAAAAGTGGCCTATGTTGAATATTCAAGGAGTTATGGCCAAAAAAGCATCAAAATCGTAATTTTAATTAAATCAACGGTTTTTTGGCCATGACTCAGTGAATATTCAACCTTGACAAAAACTTTTGATGTCATTTTGTAGCTAATTTTATGCCTAATAATATACTATAAACAATGCCACCCCAGCATTACCACTTTCGGCACTAGACCATTTCGTCCGCAAGTGTCGGGTCCGCAAGTGTCGGCCAACCTTTTTAAATATAGGAAAAAAATTAAATATATTCCAAGCTTAATCAAATATTTTATAGCCTTTTTATTAATCAAATTCAAATTAATTTTTATTAAAACTTACCTTCGGTGAATGATCAAAAATTTCAATCCATTTGTCAATTCGGTCTACCACATTTTCCATGGCAAAAACATATGAACACAATGGCAACAATATAAGGTAAATGCGCATAATTAATTTAATCATTTTTATGAATTGAATTTGTGAATATTTATGGCTATTTGTGAAGGATTAAGAACGGAAAATGGTCGTTATATACGTGGTATGTAGCTAATATATAAATCTGCTTTTTTAATAAATAAAAATTAATTAAAAATTAAAAAATTATAGTGATGTGAAAAAAATGGGTGTGCATTTTTTTGTCGACAAATTTAAATTCTTTTGTCGACAAATCATTTTTTTTGAGTATAACTTTTTTGTGCTTGATCCTAGATCACAAAATCTTATACCCATTTTACAGAGTTCATCGAGACGCGTCTTTTATATTTTGTCGGGGTTTGGCCTAAATTCAAAATATTAAACCATTTAAATCCTATTTTGGTTTTTGGTTTAAAACTCTTTTAGTTTTTGGGCCAAACTCGATAAACTATACATCAATCGACGCGTCTCGATGAGATCTAAAAAATATTTATAAAGTTTTGAGTCTAGGAACAAGCACTAAAAAGTTATACCCAAAAAACTGATTTGCCGACAAAAAATATTTTCTCAAAAAAATTTAAAAAAGAAACCAAAGAATAGATTGAGTAAAAAATGTGTTATCTACCAGCAGATTTTCAAAAAATATTTTTTTGTAAATAATATACCAATCGACGCGTCTCGGCGGGCTGGTTACGAAAATATTATTAGCTTCGCATAAAACTCAAAAATAAAAAAGTTATGACCTCATGAAAATCGAAAAAGTGCTTGGTCCCCTCTATACGTCGAAGGATTTGCCCGACTGTAACTTTTTTATTTTTGAGTTTTATGCGAAAACGATGGCAGATTCGAGCTTCTCTCGTCGAGACGCGTCGAATGAGCTATAATTTGACCAAAAAAATTTCAAAAAAATTTTTCGAGTTTTCGACCCATAGGGGGACCATTAACTTTTGCAATTTTCAAATGGCCATAACTTGGCCAAAAATGTTCGCGCGATCAAGATTATTGACATTTTCATAATCAGCTCGTCAAGACGCCTCGAATGGTATATTATTTACAAAAAAAATTTTTTTTGAAAATCTGCTGGTAGATAACACATAAGTACCAAAATTTGCGATTAAAAATGAAAGAATTTAAAAGAGAGGTAAAAATTAGTATTAATACAAAAAAAAAATGTTAAATAACTCATGAAAAAATGCAAAATTGGATTTGAGAAAAAATAACTAAAAGAAAATGTTGTTTACTATTTCACCAGAGTGCCAATTTTAGTTTGAGGCGCCGTTCCGCCCATGGGTTTCCCGTTTCTATTGCGGCTAACGAGGCGAAGGGAAGCAAAGAAATGGGCCACTGATTGGGGAATGGGCCATGCCAAAAAAAAACAAACGGATGCAAAAAAATGCTTTTGAATTTAAATTGAATTTGACAATTTTTCTACAAAATTTTAAGCATAAATTGGCCATAAAAGAGAAGAGAGGAATATCGCTTTTTCGATGTTGTCAGCATCCACATACAAAAAATTAGAAAATTATGAAAAATAAAGGGAAATTAATCCCTTTCATTTTTAAAAAATTTAATTGAAATTTTTGAATATTCTTTTTAAAAAATTATGGCCAAAAATTAAAAACCAGATCCTAGAAAATTTAAAAATATTTATAATATAAATTTTATACAATTGCAAATTAATATTTAGAAAAATTTGAGTCTATATGCAGAGGAATTTCCATTGTTAGTTTTGATATATTATATTAAATTTTATTCATAAAATATTTGCAAATAATTCAAAGATGAATCGGATAAATTCAATTAAATATTCGAAATATCTGCAGCTCAAGCGGATTAGGGTGGAGTAAAAAATAATCTATCTTAAATTATTAATTTTGTAAATTTTAATTATTCTTAAAATAATATAAAGACATCTTTATTATAAATTTCCTGCAAAATTTTGAGATAAGCTATTTGAAATTTGAGTAAAAAAAACTTCGCTTTCGTTTTTAAATTTGTCCCCTGGCAAAATTCAAAATGATATCAGAAAACAGAATTAGAAATGGGAGGCCAAATAATGTATGAAAATAACCATAAAATGATTAAAAATAACTTGAAGAATATTTTATTCTTTAAAATGCAAATTTAATAAAAACAGTAAATAAAATGCTTTTTTAATCCAATCACAAAATTCATTTTATTGTTTTCCTTAATATTGAAGAACGATAACGAATGTTTGACCGTCGTGAGAATAGCCTGAAAAGCGAAAATGATTGATTTAAGCTATCAATTTAATTGATTCAGCCAATCCAAAACTCACATCCATGACGACTAAGCCCCTTCGAGAAAATATCGCCAGTGGCCAGCGATTGCCATTCAATGCCTTGATGCTGTCCAGGTCCATTGATCATTTCGGCATGGACCAGCCAATATCCACCGTAGCGAGCCGATTTGATCTGAAATTTTTATAATGGAAATGGAAGGAATTGATTTGAGTGAATTTGGAAAATATTTAATTTGCCGAAAAACATAGAAATTCTGCTAAGTTTATAAAAATTCGGGTAACGATTCAAATTTACTATAGTAGACCAATCGACCTAATAACCAATTGATAGAACTCATTTAGAGGCATCATTTGATAATAATTTGGTTTGAGTTTAGCCAATTTTTTTGATTAGTTTTGAACCAAATACAAAATTTGATTCAAACTATTTAATACCCTTTAATTTTGAACAAACTATTACAAAATTATATACCATTCAATGTGTCTAGATTAACTCTATCCAAAATAAAATATGGCTATGAAATTAGGATTAAAGCTTAAATTTCTATATAATTATTATAGCATTATTGTACTCTTTTTTTTCGAAAATTTCAGTGTTTTTTTTCGGCAAATTAATTTTTGTACTTTTTGGCTTTTTCCACAATTTCGTTTCTTCAAAATTAGGTAAATATTTTTACCCCATATATTATGAGATAATATTAATTTGGCGAAAAAAATACTGAATTTGGCGAAAACTTTTCGTGTCGAAAAATATTATATTTTTGAGGCCATATAACTTGGCCCTAATTAGGGGTTTAGGGCTAGGGTTAGGTTCAGGGCAGGCATGGGATTAGGGGCTAAAGGCTAGGGGTTAGGGAATCTTAAAGAAGTCTGATTTGGCCAAGTTATAAGGCCTCAAAAATATAATATTTTTCGACACGAAAAGTTTTCGCCAAATTCAGTATTTTTTTCGCCAAATTAAATGACTTCCATATATTATACCTGGCTAAGAATGTAGTTGGCCAATTGTCCCATATTATGACTATAATAGCGGAGGCCGGTGTTGATGATGACAGCAAGGTGCGGATCGTAACAAGTTACTGCAGTTTCATTCTTGCCGAAAATATTGCGGGCAGCCAAAGTGGTGGCTAAAAAATAAAAATAATTTTGAATATTTTTTGTTGAGGTGACTATTGGATTTTGGCATGGAAGAAGTTCGATTTTCCTCATCATCGGAAATCATTGGGTGGCTGGCGAATGCCATCGAAATTAGCAGCAGAATCGAAAGAATGGCCAAAGAAAAGTTGCATAACATTTTGTCAGAAATAAAAGGGAATATTTGCTAAATTAATGAAAATAATAATAATTCGGGAACATTTTTACATATTTTTGACATAATTTTACTTATTTTGACACTTTTTTGAGGGAAAATTTTATTGTAAAAATGTAATAAAAAGACGAAAAATTACATATTTGAGGTTCCCGAAAATTAATTTTACAAATTTCACGAAAATTGATATATATTTTCCGATTTTTGTTATCTAAAAATGAGAATTTATTTCCTAATAATAGTATAATAAATAATAGGGAAAAAATTAAAGCGATATTTATGGGAATAAAAAAAAACAGAAAAAAAATGAATCACATTAAATTATTCATCGGTCGGTGTTGACGCTTTTTTGAATGGAGCCAATGAGTAGAGAGAGGGAAAGGACTTTTTTCAAAATAAAAATAAAATAAATTGAATGGAAATAAAGATTTTGGAGTAAAAATAAAAATTTCTTAAAATGAATAAAAAAAAGTTTTCCATAAAGAAAAAGAGAAAAATCTGGGGTAACAGTTTTTTTGAATTCACTTTTGTAATTTTTTGAACAAAAACTAAAATATTAACAATAAATGCCTTATTAGGGAAAAATTAGATGAAAAATGACTCAAATGGAAAAATTTGAGCAAAAAATGTCCCGAAGTAAAAAATTTGCTAATATTTTTAAATTGAGAAAAAATTCATAAAGAATACACAATATTCCAAATAAAATATAAATCTTTAAAAAAGACATCTGGCAACCCTGTATTATTATTTAGGTAGTTTTAAATTTTAATTTGGCGTTAAAATGGCGAAAAGTTTATAGCAGTTTAATAGTTTTCCCCCAAACCCTAAATTTATTCAATAGTTCTCGTCAAGAGGCTTGTCGATTGGTATATAAGTTGTTGTGGCTGATAGAAAATAAGGGTTTTAAATCGTTACATCGTTTTTATTTTTAGAAAATTTTTTAAAAATGATTAAATCTATATCGAATCATTATTAAACAATGCGTCCCCAAAAGATTTATCAATTGGGTATATGATTCGGGAGGTCTAGAACAAACAAACCATTGAACCGTTATAATCATTTCACAATTTATATATTTTCCGCCATTTTAAATATTTTATTATTAATAGGTGGAATTGCTATTTCCACTTAAATTACATCCTATCATATTGTTATTTGGCTGCATTCAAAATGACAAAACAATTTCGGAAGCAATTTCCTTAAAGAAAAAACGCAAAAACATCCATCAGTGGAAGAATAAAATATCGGAGCATTAAATATGAGAATGGTGAGGAAACAAGTGCTTTGCTGATTCATCATACCTATTTTTCCCAAATACCTAGGGTCAAAAATAAAAATATATGTGGAAATTTTCCCATTTTTTCAATTATCATTCGTAATAAAATGGAATATTTATCGAAAATAAAATATAATTTTATTAAATTTTTTTTAATCATAGAACAATTCGAATGTTACCCTCTACAGCAGGAGGGAAAAGCATTCATTAAAGGAAATTTTTTTATAAAAATGTCTCCAGAGACGGTTAAAAAAATTCATAAATTAATAGATACTTCCAAATAAAAAATACAAGTTTTAAAAAAGTACACCTGACACCTGAGTCACCCTGGTATTAATATTTATACAATTTTCACAGATCCAAATAATAATAATTCGTGCCCATCATCAATTACCCAAATTGGCAATATCAAAAAAACATGCATCTTTCTTGCTGCTGGATGGATTCATTCTCGATTCTTCAGAGCATTTGAATGCTTGGCTGAATGCGGGCAAATTGAAAAGGGGCAAATTGATTCGGGCACTTGGGAAGGAATGGTCAATGTTCAATCGCCATCCGGCACGCCCAGACGCATTAAATTTGATGCATTCTCTCTAATAAAATTTTAGTGTTTTCTTAATAATTACAATTATTTTTTAATTATGCTTATTATTTCCCAATTTTTCCAATTGGTTGGTTGCCTAACCAAGCTGATTAACTACAAAAAATTACTAAATTTATTTTAATTATATTAATTAAATTTGATAAAAAAAATTGGTACTTATGTGTTATCTACCAGCAGATTTTCAAAAAATATTTTTTTGTAAATAATATACCAATCGACGCGTCTCGGCGAGCTGGTTACGAAAATATTATTAGCTTCGCATAAAACTCAAAAATAAAAAAGTTATGACCTCATGAAAATCGAAAAAGTGCTTGGTCCCCTCTATACGTCGAAGGATTTTCCCGACTGTAACTTTTTTATTTTTGAGTTTTATGCGAAAACGATGGCAGATTCGAGCTTCTCTCGTCGAGACGCGTCGAATGAGCTATAATTTGACCAAAAAAATTTCAAAAAAATTTTTCGAGTTTTCGACCCATAGGGGGACCATTAACTTTTGCAATTTTCAAATGGCCATAACTTGGCCAAAAATGTTCGCGCGATCAAGATTATTGACATTTTCATAATCAGCTCGTCAAGACGCCTCGAATGGTATATTATTTACAAAAAAAAATTTTTTTTGAAAATCTGCTGGTAGATAACACATAAGTACCAAAAAATTCACATAGGCAAATGCAATGAAGAAAAGTTGCTTTTTGGTGTATTTTTCCAGACCAAAAATTTCCTCCTCCTTCTCATTTTCATTTCCCCTTTCCATTTCCCCCCATTATTTCCTCATCCTCATTTGTTTTATGTGCAATTTGAAGTCCCAAATTGTCGGCAAAATCCTCAAGAATTGAAATTTCCGAATTTTTGCGTTCCTTTTCAATCTTGGTTTTAAAATAATTATTTTATAATTCAACTTTCATTTTTACCCAATAATTCGCATATTGCCGTCGAAGGCAGTCAATTTTTCTGTTATATTTTTGTAGAATTAATTTGTCCGTAAATGGCTTCCCAGCCATATGATCAATTGCGTATATTTTCCTCACTTGACCTGTGGCCGTCTTTTTTATTGAAATTGGATCCAGAGAATGGGCCATCTTTATAATTTTAAAAAGGTGTTATGTCGATTCCTCGATAGTGCAAATGTGGGCGATTCCACAACAATAGTGAAAATGTGGACGTTTTCGGCTTATAATAAATCTGAAAGTGTTTTTAGGCCCTACAAACATTATATCATTTTGTAGATCTCATCGAGATGCATCGATTTGGTATATAATTTGTTATGGTTTAGGTTAGAATTAAAGAGTTTAAAACCAAAGACTGGAAAAATGGTTTGAACGGTTTAATACCCTTTAAATATGACAAAAAACAATGACTAATTATAGTCCAATCGATGCGTTTCGATGAGATCTACAAAATGGTATAAGATTTGTAGGGTTTAAAAACGGTTTCTGATTTATTATAAGTCGAAATCGCCCATATTTGCACGACCCTTTGCCTAATGAGGAATTGACCCGGTATTTAAAAAAATATTAATTGTCCTTATTTTATTTTAATAAACGGTAAGAAATTATTCATATTATTCTATTAAAATTTTAATTAAAAATAATTCATATAGAAGTGGCCAACTTCATGTGCGATTGCATTGCCCAATGCGCCAATATTGTAAATTTTGGATGCTTTTATTTTCAAATTTTCTCCATTTTCGTTCTCGAATTGTGCCAACAAATATGGTCTCTGCAAAACTGCGCGATTGATGATTATTCTGTTCGTGTATGGCTCATATCCGCCTACAACCTCATTTCCCCTGCTGGTCGCCGAATTTGATGGCAAATTCGCAAAATTTGCCTGGACTCGAACCAACATTTCGGGCCAAGACATTTTTGGACTAGATAAAATATATTTTTAAGAGCAATAAAATTAAATGTGGGGCTATTTTCTTCCTCTAATTTGGTTGAATTTAGCCTCTAATTTTGCGAAAAATGATTTTTTGGCAATAATTTGGCCAAATTTTTGTCTGTCTAAAAGTATAATATACCATTCGATAGCCCACAAAAAATCTATTAAATGAAGTTTAGATCACATAAATTGGCCCAATGGCCAAAGAGTTATGGCCAAAAAACACATTATCACAAGAATGGCCATAACTCAACTAAATTTTGGCCAAGTCCCTAGCCCTTACATATCCTAAGCTCCTAGCCCCTAATCCTATGCCGCCCTTAACCTAACCCTAACCCTAACCCTACTAGCCCCTAAAAAGTTTTCCAAGGAAAAACAAAAATAGTTAAATCAGAGGCTGAATTCAGCCCAATTAGAGGATAGATTCGATCACAAAAAGATGGGACAATTTGATTATAAATGCATAAAATACCCTAGATTCGATCACAAAAAGATGGGACAATTTGATTATAAATGCATAAAATAGAAAATACCCTAGATTCGATCACAAAAAGATGGGACAATTTGATTATAAATGCATAAAATACCCTAAAGATTCGACCACAAAAAGATGGGACAATTTGATTATAAATGCATAAAATACCCTAAAGATTCGATCACAAAAAGATGGGACAATTTGATGCATAAAATACCCTAAAGAAAGATTCGATCACAAAAAGATGGGACAATTTGATGCATAAAATACCCTAAAGATTCGATCACAAAAAGATGGGACAATTTGATGCATAAAATACCCTAAAGATTCGATCACAAAAAGATGGGACAATTTGATGCATAAAATACCCTAAAGATTCGATCACAAAAAGATGGGACAATTTGATTATAAATGCATAAAATACCCTAAAGATTCGATCACAAAAAGATGGGACAATTTGATGCATAAAATACCCTAAAGAAAGATTCGATCACAAAAAGATGGGACAATTTGATGCATAAAATACCCTAAAGAAAGATTCGATCACAAAAAGATGACAATTTGATGCATAAAATACCCTAAAGATTCGATCACAAAAAGATGGGACAATTTGATTATAAATGCATAAAATACCCTAAAGATTCGATCACAAAAAGATGGGACAATTTGATTATAAATGCATAAAATACCCTAAAGATTCGATCACAAAAAGATGGGACAATTTGATTATAAATGCATAAAATACCCTAAAGATTCGATCACAAAAAGATGACAATTTGATGCATAAAATACCCTAAAGATTCGATCACAAAAAGATGGGACAATTTGATTATAAATGCATAAAATACCCTAAAGATTCGATCACAAAAAGATGACAATTTGATGCATAAAATACCCTAAAGATTCGATCACAAAAAGATGACAATTTGATGCATAAAATACCCTAAAGATTCGATCACAAAAAGATGGGACAATTTGATTATAAATGCATAAAATACCCTAAAAATTCGACAACAAAAAGATGACAATTTGATGCATAAAATACCCTAAAGATTCGATCACAAAAAGATGGGACAATTTGATTATAAATGCATAAAATACCCTAAAGATTCGACCACAAAAAGATGGGACAATTTGATTATAAATGCATAAAATACCCTAAAGATTCGACAACAAAAAGATGGAACAATTTGATTATAAATGCATAAAATACCCTAAAGATTCGACCACAAAAAGATGGGACAATTTGATTATAAATGCATAAAATACCCTAAAGATTCGATCACAAAAAGATGGGACAATTTGATTATAAATGCATAAAATACCCTAAAGATTCGACAACAAAAAGATGGAACAATTTGATTATAAATGCATAAAATACCCTAAAGATTCGACCACAAAAAGATGGGACAATTTGATTATAAATGCATAAAATACCCTAAAGATTCGATCACAAAAAGATGGGACAATTTGATTATAAATGCATAAAATACCCTAAAGATTCGATCACAAAAAGATGGGACAATTTGATTATAAATGCATAAAATACCCTAAAGATTCGATCACAAAAAGATGGGACAATTTGATTATAAATGCATAAAATACCCTAAAGATTCGATCACAAAAAGATGGGACAATTTGATTATAAATGCATAAAATACCCTAAAGATTCGATCACAAAAAGATGACAATTTGATGCATAAAATAACCCTAAAGATTCGATCACAAAAAGATGGGACAATTTGATGCATAAAATACCCTAAAGATTCGATCACAAAAAGATGACAATTTGATGCATAAAATAACCCTAAAGATTCGATCACAAAAAGATGACAATTTGATTATAAATGCATAAAATACCCTAAAGATTCGATCACAAAAAGATGACAATTTGATGCATAAAATACCCTAAAGATTCGATCACAAAAAGATGACAATTTGATGCATAAAATAACCCTAAAGATTCGATCACAAAAAGATGACAATTTGATGCATAAAATAACCCTAAAGATTCGATCACAAAAAGATGACAATTTGATTATAAATGCATAAAATACCCTAAAGATTCGATCACAAAAAGATGGGACAATTTGATGCATAAAATACCCTAAAGATTCGATCACAAAAAGATGACAATTTGATGCATAAAATAACCCTAAAGATTCGATCACAAAAAGATGACAATTTGATGCATAAAATAACCCTAAAGATTCGATCACAAAAAGATGACAATTTGATGCATAAAATAACCCTAAAGATTCGATCACAAAAAGATGACAATTTGATGCATAAAATAACCCTAAAGATTCGATCACAAAAAGATGACAATTTGATGCATAAAATAACCCTAAAGATTCGATCACAAAAAGATGACAATTTGATGCATAAAATAACCCTAAAGATTCGATCACAAAAAGATGACAATTTGATGCATAAAATAACCCTAAAGATTCGATCACAAAAAGATGGGACAATTTGATTATAAATGCATAAAATACCCTAAAGATTCGATCACAAAAAGATGACAATTTGATGCATAAAATAACCCTAAAGATTCGATCACAAAAAGATGGGACAATTTGATTATAAATGCATAAAATACCCTAAAGATTCGATCACAAAAAGATGGGACAATTTGATTATAAATGCATAAAATACCCTAAAGATTCGATCACAAAAAGATGGGACAATTTGATTATAAATGCATAAAATACCCTAAAGATTCGATCACAAAAAGATGACAATTTGATGCATAAAATAACCCTAAAGATTCGATCACAAAAAGATGGGACAATTTGATTATAAATGCATAAAATACCCTAAAGATTCGATCACAAAAAGATGACAATTTGATGCATAAAATAACCCTAAAGATTCGATCACAAAAAGATGGGACAATTTGATTATAAATGCATAAAATACCCTAAAGATTCGATCACAAAAAGATGACAATTTGATGCATAAAATAACCCTAAAGATTCGATCACAAAAAGATGGGACAATTTGATTATAAATGCATAAAATACCCTAAAGATTCGACCACAAAAAGATGGGACAATTTGATTATAAATGCATAAAATACCCTAAAGATTCGATCACAAAAAGATGGGACAATTTGATTATAAATGCATAAAATACCCTAAAGATTCGACAACAAAAAGATGGAACAATTTGATTATAAATGCATAAAATACCCTAAAGATTCGACCACAAAAAGATGGGACAATTTGATTATAAATGCATAAAATACCCTAAAGATTCGATCACAAAAAGATGGGACAATTTGATTATAAATGCATAAAATACCCTAAAGATTCGATCACAAAAAGATGGGACAATTTGATTATAAATGCATAAAATACCCTAAAGATTCGATCACAAAAAGATGGGACAATTTGATGCATAAAATACCCTAAAGATTCGATCACAAAAAGATGACAATTTGATGCATAAAATAACCCTAAAGATTCGATCACAAAAAGATGGAACAATTTGATTAAAATTCATCGAGAATTTTGTATTTTTATATGCCTTTTTTATTTATGGATCATAAGTAATAATTTATACTAATTAAAATTTTTTCTAACTTAATCTAATAAAATATATCAAAAGCATTAATAAATTCGGTTATTAACCATTAAATATTTCGATTTATTTCGTTAAATAAAAAATGCAAATCCGAAAATGAGAAAAATAAATAATATAAAAAAGACAGAAAAAATGTTTTAAATTTCGATTTCCCATTCTTCAAACAGCATCCTCTTTCTCATAATTCCTTCTTTAGAATTTTTCTGAAATTTTCTTTGTGATCTGCTCGATCAAATTATCAATTCCAGCAATCTGTCTCTCGTTTAATTCAATATTTCCATTTGTAGCCTCATGTTTTGCATAGCTATTATTATGAATGTTTTATGTAAAATATTAGCCAAAATTTCAATATTAAAAACGGTGCTCTCTGACATTTCCTGCCTAGACATTTCCGACTTAAAATCAGACTTTTCTGGCCTATTTATTTATGGACTTTTCCGGACAAATTTTGGACATTTCTTCCTGCTTATTTTTTATAGTTAACATTTCCGCCCTCTGACCATTTTTGGCCAAAATGTTGATATATCCGACTAAAAATCGGGTAAACAGTTTAATCAAACATTTTCAGTTTATAAAAGCTAAATAGCCTGGTAAAATGGTCTGAATTTTTAGGTAAATTTGACTAAAAAATATTTTTCCTAGAAAACTTTTTAGGGTTAAGAATGGGTACTAGGCGTAAAATTAGGGATATATTAGGCCTATGTTATTTAAATTTCGAATTTTTAGTCGGAAATATCAACATTTTGGCCAAAAATGATCAAAGCCGGAAATGAGACAATTAAAAAAATAAACCGAAATTGTCAAAATTAGGCCGAAAAGTACATAAATGGGCCAGAAAAGTATGATTTTAAGCCAGAAATGTTTGAGGCGGAAATGACTGGGTATGTCGTGTAACCCTAAAAACAAACCTTAAAAAGACGTTATAAATGTAAAGATATTGGTCTAGATGTTGTACACTGCCAGGCCGTGCTTTGCGTAATTTCTTGACAATGCCAGGAATGTTCAATGATTTTCCAATTTCCATAAAATGTAGACCCATTCCGATGGTCACGATTGTTCCAGTTCGTCCGACACCTTTATAATCAAAATAAAATAAATTTAAATTTGAAATTATGGAAAGTTTGGTTAATTTTCCATAATTGATACGAAAATATACTTCTAAATTTTTATGAAAAATGGCAAAAATCTTCCGAGGAATCTTTTACAGTTTTTGAGTCCAATCAACAATTATGAGTCCAATAATATTTTATGCGTCCAAAATCCAAAATCTAAATTCTATTATACCTAAGACCATCTTGGACCTACCCTAAATCAAATTCTACCCTTCTATAGACCCCAAATTCTGCACTAGACTAGGGTACGCTGGTAGGCCCTAATGAGGTTTTTAGGGTCAGTTAGTTTAATATGAAATTTTTTTTAATGTGATTCATAAAAATATTATCGGATGCGTAAAAATTGTTTGAATTCTTAAAAATTTTATTGGATTCATAATTGTTGATTGGAAGCAGGAATTCTAATCAAATTATTTTTCATAATAAAAAATACTAATTGAATTATAAAACACAGAATATTAAAAAAAAAACCACCATCCCCTTTTATTACCGGCTGAACAATGCACTGCAATGTTATTATATAGTTTCAAAGCATCCCACAACAAAAATGGATAGTTCACATTTTCCGGTACCCCATGATCGGGCCATCCCATCCAATGGAAATGCGCGACTTTTTGAGCAACTCCTTTCGGTGATGTGACCACCAATTCAGTCTTGACAATATTTATAGCAACTCCTTGCTCGTCTACCAATGGTACTTTTTCCACAAATTCAATTGTATATCCGTTGAATGAATTATTCTATTCAAAATTTTATTTTTAATTTCTTATTGATTTTAAATTGAAATAATATTAATTTGCCTACAAATTGACTGAATTTACATAAATTCTTTCGTTGTAGAAAAAAATATATTTTGAGGCCATATTACTTTAATTGAACCAAAGGTTTTTTGGCCATAATTAGGTGGATATTCAACATTGGCCAATACTTTTTATATTATTTTGTAGCTAATTTTATGCCTTATAATATGCTATAAAAAAATCCACAATAGCTTTACTACCATCGACGCAAGACCGTTTGGTCTGCAAGTGTCGGGTCCACAAGGTTGGGCCAACCATTACTTGACCATAACTAGATATTAGGGCTCAGGCCTCCGGGCTAGGTTCGGGGCAGGATTGGATTAGGGGCTAGGAGCCAAGGGTTAGGGAATCTTAAAAAATAATCGGATTTGGCCAAGTTATATGGCCTCAACGACACGAAAAAATTTATGTAAATTCAGTCATTTTTATGTAAATTAATAGGCCCCCATTTTAAATTGCCAAAATCATTTTAATTAAAAAATTTACAAATGTTAAACTGGACAAAAATATTTTTAAAAAATTTTAAATCTTCAACATTTGATTTAATGATAAATTTTTTATAAAATGTATATATTTTATATTTTCGAATATTTTCAAATATTTTTTATTGTTAGTTCTCTGCTGTCCCCTTTTAAAATTACCTCTGTATCTTTTTTGCTTAATGGCCAATATTGAGCACATTTTTTTTCTCGACCTTCCATTGTATCGGTGACCATCGCAATTGCGTCAATTTTTTGCTCAACAATCATTTGCCAAAATGCAACAATATTTTTCTAATAAAAAAGAATATTATTTGTAAATTCAAAAAATAGTTTATTACCTTAGTTACTTCCGGAATTAGCCATTGTTGTGGCCCTTCTGTGCAAATTAATTTTGCTTTGCCAGCTGAAAATGAAAAGAAATAAATATATTGTTCAAATCTTTAGGATTGAGCCCTGCTGCTGGTTTGACATTACAAATTTTGCCCAAATTTACCATCTTTAACAAAGTTTGCATGTATGGATGTGTGATCGGATAGCTTCACGCGGGTTGCTTCGATTGGACTCGCTGTATCTAATTGCCCTTGGAATTCACTTTTCAATTGTTCCATTGATTTTTCGGCAACATTTTTTGCCCATTTTTCAAATGGCTAAATTTAATTTATTTAGCATTAATAAAAAATTAATTTAATTCGCATTAATTTTCCTAGTTTAGAGCAAAATTAGCTTTAAAAATAAATTTATCAAACTCACTTTTGGGTTGAACCATTTTCTTGTTCCAATGATTTTTTTGTTAATTTTTGCTCGAATTTTTCCACCGGCACTTTCCACATTGACGAATGCCAAAATTTGAAGGAATAAAAGGAAAATCAAAAAATTCATCTGGAATAAAAATTTTGATTTATTTTATTAGAGTTAAATTTCCAAATGTTCGACGAATTTTGAATAAATAATTTTGTGGCAAAAATTATTATTTCAATTTAGAAGGATATTTCCTGGAATTTAAGCCAAAAAAGGGTATAAACATTGAAGGGATGCTTTTTCCTTGTGATGAATGCATTTTTGAAAGGAATTGGGCGAAATGGATTAATTTTTGGCCGATGGCCCCATCAAAAATGCCCATCACATCATCCGAAATTCTTTCTTTGGTTGATTTTGATCAAGCGTAATTAAATATGGATGAAGTTTGTGATTTTGCTTATTATTAAAATAATAAATATATTTATATTGAAAATTAAACTTGTCCCAATTTTGATCAAAATGGTATAACATTTTTGGGGTATAAAACCGGATCCTGATTTATTAGAAGTCAAAAATTTTTTTTCTGCAAAAAATATTTTCCATATGGAAATTTCATATTTCAGCCCCAATTAATTTTAAATAGACTTCAATAAGAGATTTGAACTTTGAAGGAGAAAGAATATTTGGATGGGTGCTGAAAAAGTGATCATTCGTACATTAAATACATAATCATGGATGGACTCATTCCCCAATCGCTTTTATTTTCCTCTTTTTTTGCTATAATTTTATATATTCCCTCTCCATTCCTTATTTGGCGAAATCCCTCAAAAGGCAATATTTTAGTTAAAGGGTGATCCCATCTCCCTCCCTTCAATTTTGGCTGGGCAATTACCATTCCCCAATTTCCCTGTAATGATAAGCCAATAATAGCCAGGGGGGATTGAATGATGAATGCATGCTCGTTGTATTTTATAATGAAGATCAACCGTAAAATTCATTTTTATTTTAAATTATTATTTTTGTTTTATTTTTAAGTATTATGCGAAACCGATGACAGAATCTTACTCAGTTCATCGTACCGCGTCGAAAGATATATAATATGACCCAAAATATTAAAGTTCAAATTTTTCAAACGGGTTTGTATACCGAAAACGGTTAAAAAATAGTATTTTATTAAAAAACTAATACTATATTCGGATTCCCCATCATCGAATGCCTCTAAATACATATTTTTATACTAAAAAATCACTGCCGAATTGTCGTACTGACGAATTGTCATGGAACCCTCAAAATTAATGATCACTTTTGCAAAATTTTTAATTAATCATGCTACAATATTTTTATTGATTAATTGGTGTTGTTCTCGCTGTGAACAATCTTTTTTCATTATTATTTTCGGGCACATTTGATTGGGCCAAACTATTCGACGATGCTTTTGGCTTCAAACAAAATGCAAATTTTAAAATAATTTTCTTCACTTTGTCGCGCATTTCGTCCGAAGCCCATAATAAAAACCAAGAGGGCAAAACCTAAATATTTCTCTTTAAAATAATTATTCAAAATATCCATCACAAACCACTGTTCGAAGATCATTTATCCAAATGTATTGATTTAATAGGGGAATTAATAAATTATTTCTTGCTAAAATGTACATGAGTATCTGTGAAAAAATTAATATTTTTCATTCAATTATTGTGCCTAATAATTGCTTACCCAATAAATGCAAACAAGAAATTGGGCAATAAAAATGCCAAATGAATAGATTAAAAGACGGAATTCAATTCGCATTCGGCTCTCATTTGCGGGATTTGATGAATTTTGATGATGGCCTTGGCGGGATTTGAATGCCACAAAAATTGCCAAATTTAGAATGCAATAAAGAACTAATGAAATTGATGAGCCGATGCAAAGTAATTTACTGTTACTTGGCAACTTAAATACATAATGAATTATTTATTAGATGGCCTTGGTGTGATGAATTTTTATTATACAAAGTTTGTTACATTCAATGAATGATCATAATCCAAATGGACGGCCCGATCCACATGTTTATAATAGTGAACTTCAACATTGAATAAATGGGCAATTGGGAAGAAAGGAATGGAAAAACAGAGAATTGCAGAAATTGAGAACAAATAATACCAAATCTGAATATAATGAATAATTTTATGTCCAATGCCAATAATGCCTAAATGTCTTTCCTACTTTTCCTACTGTACCACACAATTTTTTTCTAATTGCCCCGTCACCCTATCAATCAAACAGCATTTCCTCTTCACTGCATGTATTATTGTCACATTTTAAGCACAATAATTAATAAAGAATAATTTAAAGTCCGTCCCTTTATCCCTCCATTCCTTGGACCACTGGAAGGCTTATAGGCTTCCGGCGAAGGCTCATCAGCTCTCACCCCAAATCACTGTATCCCTAGATTAGGACTAATAAATGGTATAAAGACCTTTTCAAAATCGAATGGTCTCAAAATGGCAGTGAGCCTTTGGATAAGTATAAAAAGGGTAAACAAATTTTGGGCATGGAAATTATAAAAATTTATGGCAAAAATGGTGCCACTTAGCCAAGAGGGGAATGAGAGGAATGAATCGAGAAGTGCCGGAATCCAATTGAGGCGCATCGAAAACATAGAGCAAAGGAAATTCAATAATAAATTCTAAAATAATTATTTATTAATATTAAATTATTAATTAATTAAATTGCCCAAACATTGAATGCTTCGAGAAGGAAGAATTTGTAGAAAATTGTATTGAAATTATTGCTTTTTCGATTGCCAATCACAATGGTACATTGGATGATGTAAAGCGGAAAACTTGGCAGGGCCAATGCCAGACCAATGATTTGGCCAACAATCAAATCCGGACTCATTTTGCGTATTTGTGAGAATGAATAAAGTGGGAAATGGACTTAAAATATTTTTGGAATCATTCAATGGCCATTTAATTCAAAATATAAATTGGCGCATGTTTGATGGGTGAAATTGACAGACACTCACTTTATCGACAATTTTATTCATTTTACTAGAAAATACCAGGGTCAATTATACATCGGCGTAACGTTTACATTTACATGTTGTACTTGTTATACGCAACGATTTTGGACTAATTAAACGTTAGTTTTACGCACCTTGACTATACGCATTATACGTTATATGCTTTTTCATTATACGCTTGCGTATAATTAACTCTAGAAAATAGAAAATATCATAAAAAACAAATGTGATGAATGAGGAATAAAAAGTGAAAATGAATTTACGCCAATATATTATATTAATTTTTACTACTTTATGTTTTTTTTTGTGTTTGTCCCACTTTTCTTAGAATTAGCCTTTTTAGAAGGAGGAAATGAATTAAATTTATTGGCCAAGTTGGCTAATCAAATTTACAGCTGCCTTTTTCCCGGTGAGGGATATTAGCTTCTCGCCAATAGCGTCTCAGCGATTTTGACGAGCAAAGCTCACCAGCCAATTAACCAATTTAAATTATTTAAAATATATTTAATTGCGATCAACCGCAGTGATACATGCTACAAAAAAAACTTTTCCTCTCAAAAAAAAACTCCCCGCCCCAAAAAAAACTTTTTCCCCCATAAAAAACTTTTTCCCCAAAAAATTTTTCCCTCCATAAAAACTTTTAATCCCAATGACCACAAAAGTGAAATTTTTGATTTGATTTCTTTCTTAAAATATGATAAAAATAAATGGAATGTAAGCTCGCGAAAGATGAATTACTATATAAATTTCTTTCGGAATTATAAACTTAATTTTGAAAAATCTTTATCCTAAAACCTCTCCTAACCAAAACCTTAAGCCTAGCCAAATTTTCTTTTTTACATTAACAGTTGATCATCTATCTAAAATTCTTAAAAAAAGCTTATTCGATTTGGGCGATTTATGATTAGACTAAAAATTTAAAAAAATGAAAATTATTGGACTCTTTTTTGCATCTAATTTGACTATTTTTGTTTTCCCTGGAAAACTTTTTTAGGGTTAAGATTATGGTAGGGCCTCTATGGGTACTAGGGATAGGGTTAGGGTAGGGCTAGGGTTAGGGGCTAGGCCATAAATTTGTTGAGCTATGGCCATTTTTGTGATAATGTGTTTTTTGGCCATAACTCAATTGCTAATGGGCCACCAGCTTTTTTTCTGGACTATCTAATGGTATATTATACTTTTTGATAGACAAAAATTTGGCCAAGTTATGGCCAAAAAACCATTTTTCGCGAAATTAGATGCAAAAACGAGTCGAATTAGATACAAGAAAAAAGACCACGTTAAAATAAATTGTATACAGATTTGATGAATTTTACCAATTTATTTATTTGAAGCGAAATGCCAGTGGCGAGAAGGAATTGGTGGAACGGAAATGACCCTAACAACTATTTCATAAACGACATATTTTATTTTAATTCCACATTTCATGTCAATTTATTTTTGTGCTATTTTCATACAAATTAAAAAATATAATTTACTGTTAAACTTTGTGCACGCAGTTACATATTTTCAAAATAATGAAAAATGTTTTCATTGTACAATTAATTTGAAAGTATGGAATGCAAAGAGTAAATTAAAAATAGATTCAATTGCGTGTACATAATTTTTTATTTATCATAAGGCTTTTTAGCCAAAACATTTGAATGAAAATGGGCTATTTTAAATTTTAATGATATTTTGAAAAGCAAGCATATCGAGCCACGTGTCACGAAATTTGGGCACTGACGAACTTTGGACACCACGAATTATGGGCACCACGAACTTTGGGCACTGCAAATTATGGGCACTAAATTAGGGAAATGGTTAAAAGCAATATTAAAATTATTTTATTCATCATTTAAATGAATTTAAGCATCAATAAATGGTAAATTCGGGTTTTTGTAGCATTTCAGAATCCAAATTTTCAAATAAAATTTCTCAAAATCTTACAAATGATATATCATTCGACGCAACTTGACCAGATGATTACAATTCTGTCAATAGTTTTTCATTAAATTCATAAATAAAATAGTTATATCCATTTTAGTATCAAATCACTTAGATATGCTATAATTTTTTAAAGTTTAAGTTTGTCTGCCAAATAAATAAGATTTTCAAATAAAGTTAGTCGAGACGCGTTGAATGATGTATCATTTGCATGATTTTGGGAAAATTTTTACTTGAAAATTTGGATTCTGAAATGCTACAAAAGCCCGAATTTACCATTTAATATGTTTAAATTCATTTAAATTATGAATAAAATAATTTTAATATTGCTTTTAGCCATTTCCTTAATTTGGTGCCCATAATTCGCAGTGCCCAAGTTCGCCGGTCAAATTGATAAAAATGGAAAAAATAAAATTTTAAATATAAGTAAAAAATTTTAAAGTTAATTTAAATTTTTTACTGTTAAATGCTCTATTTTTCTCTAAAATAAAAGTTTAATTATGAAGAATATTTTCTATCAATTTTAAGGTAATATTAGACATAAATAATCTAGTTTGTGGCCATATAATCTGAAGATCCAAGGCCATTAAAATCAAACTAGTTATGGCCATAAAATCAGACCATTTATGGCCATAAAAACAAACTAGTTTATAACCATAAAATCAGACTATTTATGGTCATAAAAATCAAACTAGTTTATGGCCATCGTTATCGCCATAAAATCAGACCATTTATGGTCATAAAAGTCAAACTAGTTGTTACCATAAAATCAAACCTCTGGTTTTAAAAATCAGACCACTTTTGTCCATAAAAAGCAAACCCATTTAAAAGACTTTAAAAATTTAATCTGTTTGTGATTATAAATAAAACGGAACCAAGAATTATTCTTCTATCTCTAACATATTATAATCATCGTGAATAACAATTTTTACCAAGATTGTATTAAACAGTTTTTTTTGCGGAGCTATGACTCTCATCGAAGTTGCTGATGCTTAAATACACGAATTAAGGGATTCTCGAAATCGAAGAATTCGATTCTATACTAATGGTAAAGTAAATCAAGTTTTAGCAAGAAAATACATATAGAGTGAGTATCAAAAATCAATTTTCAATAAATTTTTTATTCAACAAATTCATTGTTCAAGCAACAAAATTTATTAGGCTTTTGGCCAAAAACCATAAAATAAAAAACTTCAGCCAATTTATCTTTCATCCTCTTTTATTTCATCCTTTAATCCTCTTCTTCATCCTTTTCCTCTTCATCCTTTTCCTCTTCTTCATCATCCTTTCCTTCTTCATCCTTTCCTTCTCCATCCTTTCCTTCTTCATTTTCACCATAATGATTGAAGCTGATGGTCGGATTGCGGAACCAATATTGCTTTTCATAGTCACCGTCGCCATCGAAGCTCTTTTCCTTTTCCATCTTCTTCTCCAATTTCTTCGATGCCTTCTCTTCATCAGATTGCAATTTGGCCGCTTCGTTGGCCTCCAAAATTTGGCATTCATAGGCCACGGGCTCAAGGGAAGCATGCGAACTGTGGCAGGTCACTAAATTGTGGAAGTGATTAATTTTTGTGGAAAAAATTTTATAAATATAAAAAATTGTTAGAACCAATTTTTCAAAATAAAATAATTTTTGCCTGAATTTTAATTTTGGAAAATTTTATATCATTTTATTTTATAGCCTTAAATTGTGATCGATTTATTAAAGGAAAAAAGTTATGACTTAAAAAACGGTTAAATAGGCCAAAATCGGGACATTTTTCGTTTTATGGTAGCTTTTTTTAAATTATGTTTTGATCAATGATTTTTCTATTAAAAAAATTTTACCGAAAGAGCAAAAGTCGATGTTTTAAGTTTTTTTAATTGCTTGAAAAAATGCTTAAATATTTTCCAGCTAAATTCGGTGGTAGGTTTAATTTAAAATTAATTTATAAAATATTTAATTAATTTATACGAGCATTCGTGCTTGATCCCATATCTGGGACATTGATGCGGACTTCGAGATCATGGTTCTTGGGAGCATAGTCGAAAAGGTTTTGGCATGGCTGAAGTGTGACTAATTGGCGCACATCGTACATATTGAATTCCTTTTGCTCCATTGAATAACCATTATTGCAAATGGAAACGCCGGTAATCTGTATTAATTTAATGGAAAAATTGGTTCATAGCGCCCAGACTCGAAATCATGCAAATGATATACCATTCGACGCGTCTTACCGTGCCAAGTTCGGATCTGCAAAAATTTTTACCCGGCAAGCACATATGGCCAAGTTATGGCCAATTGAAAATCGCAAAAGTGAAGGGTCCCCCCTATGGGTCGAAAAAGTTAAAATTTTTATATCGACTTATTATACCTCAATCGACGCGTCTCAACGAGCTGAATACGAATCTGTAATCGGTTTCGCATAAAACTCAAAAATAAGAAAGTTATAGTCGCGCAAAGGAAATACGGATTGGAACTGCTCCGGTGGGCATTTCAGAGTGGACTCCTCCGTGTGCTCCGCCTCCGCGCGACCAGACGAATGCTTGGCTCGCTTTGCTCGCCAAGGCTCGTCCAGTTCCCGCGCTTCGGCTACGCACACTCCGGAGTCCACTCTTACATTCCTCCGCAGTTCCAACACATTCCAGCGAGACAAAAATGATCATAACTTTTTTTATTTTTGAGTTTTAGGCAAAAAGGATGGCAGATTCGTGTTCTGCTCATCGAGACGCGTCGATTGATATATGACTTGACCAAGAAAAAAATTCGAAATTTTTCAACCCATTGGGGGGACCCTTCTATTTTAGGGGCAAACTACTTTCAATTGGCCATAACTTGGCCATATGTGCTTGCCGGGTAAAAATTTTTGCAGATCCGAACTTGGCACGGTAAGACGCGTCGAATGGTATATCATTTGCATGATTTCGAGTCTGGGCGCTATGAACCAATATTACCAATTTAATTTGTTATTATAAAGCCAATACTGATTTTCAACCAATATTAATTTTGTCACTTTCTGATTTTATTATTAGAGTCTCTTAATCGCGCATTAATTTATAGTGCAATTGATTTATTTTGGTCTATTTCCTTTTAAGATTTCAATTTCAGATTGAAAACTAATTGGTTTTGAAATTAAATTATTGCAAAATGAAAGTTATTTTAAACCGTATTAAAATTTTTTTACATTAAATGGATCAAATCTGATCATTATTAGAAATTCACTTATCAAAATTAAAAAAAAAATTTCCAAAAATTGGAAAATATCAAAAATTTTAACAATTAAAAGTTTGAGGGGTTATTCCCGAAATGTATTTAAATTAATTTCTTACCACATTTGCCTTCGTTTCTTTGGTGCAAGGTGCCCAGATGACAGCATGCTGATCACTTGAACGCCAATAACATTGGAGCGCTGTAAGAAATTTTGTATGAAATTTTATTCATTTAATAAATAAAAAAATTTATTTCCCCAAAATATGAAAAAATAATTTTAATTAAGCCAATTAATTGAGATTTTAAAATATCTTCCATTTGTAATTGTAATTTATTAATTTTACCAATTAATTAACATGAATATGACATTATATTATCTAGAGATCGGACGGGTCGGGTCCCCGATCGGGTTTTTTCGGGAACCTGAGGTTTGATTCGGGTAACCCGAACCGAAACCCGACCAAAATTTTTTTAGAATTTTCGGGTTTTTTTTCGGGAAAATCCGAACCGAGTACCCGACCGAAGCGCCGTCCCGATCTCTAATATTATCATTGTTCATTGCATATTTGACCATTATGGTAAGGGGGGAAATGTCAAGATTTGCTAAATGTGTGTGACCTATCCCCAATTGTAAATGTTGGCTGGCATTGGGCTTACCAAAATTGACATAAATTTTATACAAATCAATACTGAACTTTTAATTGGCCTTCATAATCCCACAGGAAAATATTTTTTTAAATTAAAATTAATTAATAAATTTTAAAGAAATATAAAACAATTGCCACATACAACGACGATCGACGCCCACCGGCAAGCGGAGACCTTCCACAATGTAGTACAAATTGTAGCGCGTTCGGAATATCAGCGAAAGAGTTGGCGGTGCCATCAATGCCTTCTTTTCCTCATCCACTTTTTCCTCCTTGCTTACTTTGAGCTTTTTGGCCGGATGTGTGACCAATTCAATTGTGGGTGAATATGGACGCTTGCACACAGAGTCCATGCCGATGGCAAAACGCCAAACCAATTCACTTTTCTCGTTGTTTTCGTCGCTTTTACTCTCATTGTCATTGGATGAATCAGCGGTTTTCTTTGATTTCACCATTGAAGACATTCTTTTGAGTTTTAACTTGTTAAGCATTTTTATAATGACCGTTTTCCTTCTAAATTCACTATTAAATAAATTAATGCTAATATTAATTTACAAAAATAATTTTTGAGAGGAATTAAATGTTAGGATAAATTAATGGCTAGAAAAGGGTCGAATAAACTTTAAAAAAAGTTAGTTTAGCCAATTGGACTTAATGCCGATTTTTCCATTTTACCAATTAATTGATTTGCATTAAATCGATTCTTTTAATTAAAGCTCATCGAATTTATATGGCCAAAAAAATAGTCAAAATAAATGAATTTTTCCCATTAAATAAATTTTAGTTCGAAAAACCCAATAAAACGATGAAAAATTTGGCTATAACTTAAAAATACATCAAAACATGACAAAGAATTAATAGTAGATTGAAAATGAACGTATATAGGTGCAGAATATGGTGGATGGGTCTGGAAAAGTTGGGTGGAAGTAAAATAAAAATTCAATGGAGAGGAAGATTGGAATAGAGCCTTACATTTCAAAATATGTTTATGTTTATAACAAAATTTTAAAAGTGAAGGAAAATTTACTTAAAGAATAGGATGGCTGATTCATTCAACTACAGCACAATGAGGGACACAAATGGATGAATTGTTGATGGATGCTGTGACATTTTAAAAATGGAATGCTTTGTGTCGCCCAGTCTTTGTGTGTGATTGACCTTGGCATATGGAAATGAGCAAATTTTGAATGTATAATTTAAAAATTAATCCCAATCAGCACAATTTTATGAGAAAAGTAAAAAAATTTTTCTAATGCTAAAAGGAAATTTAATATGGGAAATATTTAAAATGGTGAAAACTGAAAAGAGTATTGAAAATGGTGAAAAAAGTTTTGAAAATGGCAATAAGTTATAACCATTTAACGAAATCGATTGGGTATAATAAGGTATGTGGGTCTAGGACAAACCACTAAACCGTTATAATCTTTTCGCCATCTTCACCCATATAATTTGTTGTCCTAATGTTCAACCTCACAATGTGGTTGCCGGCAGAGAATTTTGAGTATTTTTCATCCGGCTACACAAAGGCATTCTTTGAATTTGACCTCATTGATTGGATAAATATTTTAAATATAAGAGATAAAATTTTTTGGCGAAAGATGGTATTTTTTTTATCGAGAAAGAGGTTTTGGAGAAAATCGGTATTAAAGTCATATTAATATTTTATTAAATTAATATAAAAAGGAAGTCATTTAATTTGGCAACAAAAACACTGAATTTTGCAACAATATTTCGTGTCGAAAAAAATTATATTTTTGAGGCCATATAACTTGGCCAAGTCAACTTCTTTAAGATACCTTAGTCCCTAAGCCCGTGCCTGCCCTAAACCTAACCCTAGCCCTAAATCCCTAGTTATGGCCAAGTTATATGGCCTCAAAAATATAATATTTTTCGACACGAAAGATAGTTGCCAAATTCAGTTTTTTTGTTGCCAAATTAATATTATCTCATATAAAAATAAATTTTAATATTCAAATTAAAAACCTCCCAATTCCTTTGATGCTAATACCAAAAAATTTTAATCATAAATTATATGTGATGAATAGAAATAAATTTTAGCATCAATTGCAATTTGTAAAAGGTTTTAAGCCAAATCTCTATTAAAATTATAAGATGGGATTTTAAAATATTTTTTTTAAATCAATTTTAATATAGAATAATTTGGAAAAATTAAATTTTTAAAAATCTTTTCCCTTTTTTCAGAGAAGAAGAAATTTAAATGTTAAAAAATATGCCACAACAAATCAAGAAAGATATCATAGGAAAAGAAAGAAAAATAAAATGAATATTTTGTAATTACATCGAATGTTGACAAATATATTTTCAAAAAATTCTCATATATTTTTGGGTGGTTTTTGTTCGAGAAATAAAAAAGTTATTTAATTTTAAAAAATGACATTTTTCGAGTGATAGATGCCCTGTACATAAAAATGTATTACTCTATAAAATATAAAATCACACATTCTTGGATATATAAAGAGTGCTTTTAAAAATATCACATTTTTTTTCTTCTCCTTTCAATTGATCCACTCTTTATTATCACTTTTCAGGGCATTTGCTTTTCTGTATTTTCTTATCATATGTTCTTGTAAAGCTCTTTTCTTCGCGTATGTTTTTTCACAAAATGGACACATAAACGGAGTACTTCCTTTTTTGATACAGGGTTTTTTATTTTTAGTCTGGTGAAATACTAAAGCATCTTTCCGCTTGAAACCTCTTTCACATTTTTGACAAACAAATGGCCTTTCCTCTAAAATTTTTTTATGAATAAAAAAACAATGATTCCAGAAAACCCATATGTAGATATTTTAAAACCATTGCTGAATTACTAATTCTGGATTTGTTTTATAAAAAAATTTTTTAATTTTCTTCATCATAAATTTTTTGTTTGATTTGTTGACACATAAAATTTTGATAATAGCTACATTTATTCCCCCTCCCCCCACCTTTATTTTTTCGTTTTTTAAAATGGGAATCTAACAATTTCGATGATATTGAGTTTAAATATAGCGTTACTTTTTCATTATTAAATAGCATGAACCAATATCTTATTTTTTCAGTCATAGCTATATATTTATATTTTTTTTATCATTTCGAAAAATATTAAATTTTATTTTTTACCATCTTTATTTGTTGAGATTGGATTTTTTCCTTTATCAACATTTTTTCCTGCTGGTGGATTATCCATTGCTTGTTGAATTTTAATAATGCCAGAGTTGGACAGATTTAGAGCATTAGGTCGTAGAATTCGCGTTGGTGTTGTTGATTGCTGAATTTAAATATTTAAATAACAGAAATGAAAATTTAGAACAGCTCAATCAGCTTGATTTTAAATGTTGTGAAATAAATTTTGGATATTAGGGATTGAAATTCGAAGACAACAAATTATTAATCTAATTATATACATTAATGGCATCGACTTGGATTCCATGAGATCCAATTGATGGTGAAATGTCATAGCCACTTGGCAATCCATGAGATCCCATCATTGATGGTGGAATGTAATAGCCATTTGGCAATCCATGAGATCCCATTGATGGTGGAATGTCATAGTCACTTGGCAATCCATGTATTTCATTTAACAGATGACTGAAAGAATGTTCTTCAAATTGTGGAATTGGCAGAAGCGTTCGGTGGGATGACAGATTTGGATTATCATTCCGTTGGATTCTAGTGGCAATTGGTTGGACAATTTGCTGATCACCTTGTTGATGAATTTCATGGGAAGTTCCAATAATTTGATGATTGGATTGGTCGGCGGAATGATGTTGTTTTTGCATTTTTTGATAATAATGATGATGTAAATCGGCTTCTGCTTTCCGCCATTGTTCATCAGCAGCAGATATATCAGCGGCAAAATTTGCCTTCACCATTGATGAGCCGGGTGAAAGTTGAATTGGTTGATGATATGGCAATGAGATCAATTGTTTAGGATTGGCATGTTGACCAGTAACTAAAAATTTAATGAAGTGAAAAAAATAAATTTTAAGGCAATCATAAAGAATCTGGGACTCAAAATAAATTTTTTTAAAAACTCATTTTCTATATTAAAAATTGGTGCTGAGTTCAAATCTGACATCCTTTCCATCATAACTTGCCATCCTGCTAAAATAACGCCAAGTTTTATCAAGAAAATGTTAAGGGGGGACCAAGGGAAATTTTCGAGAAATTTTTTGCATAGGCATATTTTAGCTCATTCGACGCAGTTCAGTTAGCTAAATCGAATAGTACCATAGTTATTTGGTAATATTTAATTTTGGACAAGTTATAAGTCAAAAATCTTACCAAGATAATAAAATTCTTTTGGTCTCAATCTGACTAAAACGCAGTATTACCTTATAAAAATTGTACCATTTGATTTGACGCGCTGAACTGCGTCGAATGAGCTATAATATAGCTAAAGAAAATTTTTTTTGAAAATTGTCTTTGCTCTCACCATTGCATTTTCTTTGTAAAAATAGGCATTATCTTACCAAGATGGTAAAATATGACAAAATAGATGTTAGAATCGTGTTCTACGCCTCCGATTACCCTTAGAAATCAGGTTTAAAAAATTTTTTTTGAGTTTTATTTTTTTATTAAAATATCAAAAATTTTGCGACCTTGTTGTTCGGCTAATTGAATTGGTAGATTTGAAGTTTCTTCTTTTGGCCATTGCATTGAATGAACATTATGCATTATTTGATATTGTGCCTTCGGCGAATGCGGCACATTTTCAACATAGTTTGATTTCAATGCTTTTAACCAATTAATATTAGGCAAAATTATATCCTCTAAATTTCCACCGGCAGCAATTTGATTTGATATTAATTCAGTGGGTAATTCATTTGAATTCGACGAATTTTGATCGGAATCGGAATGCACTTCCATTTGTCTTTTCCCTTTGTTGACTTTTTCTAATGGGCCGACTTCATCTTTACCGGCACAAATTGTTTCAATAATTTTCGCATAAATAAATAAAATAAATAGAAATTTTTTCATTTCTCTAAAATGATTAATTTTTCATAGTTGGATATTTAAAAATAAAATAGCAATTAATAATATTGGAATTTTCGTTATCTTTAAAATAGATTTTCTTTAATTAGGGAATTTGATTTTCAGTCGCTAATTAATTTTAGGAAAAGGATTTTTTCATATTATTACCTTTTTTCGAATCGAATACAAAATAATAAAACTAAGTATGAGATCAAGAAAATCAAAGAGAGGGGACCCAGATCAAAATTCGGGGGCTCATCGGAGGCGCGCAAAATTTTGGGACACAAGTTTTGTAGGCGCAAAATTCAGGGGCGCATTTTGGGGGCGCAAATTTGCATCACCTGCCTATCAATGTAATTATTGTCCAATTTCACATGCTATGATGCATCTGGCTATCATTCCTTTGGTCTCATCTTCCAAGGCATAGAGAGGATTTTATTAGGAAAGAAAGTTGGGCAAAAAATCCAAACAAATTGTGATTTTTTCTTTTTCAAAATATTGAATGGATGGGTTTTAATGGGATATGGCTAATAAGGAAATAAAGGGGTAAATGCCTGTCACGAAAAAGGGAAGGGAATTTGGGGATGCGCCAAGCAGGCAAGAAAAATGGCCAAATTTATTGCTTGGATGGGTGCTGAAAAAGTGATCATTCGTACATTAAATAATCATGGATGGACTCATTCCCCAATCGCTCTTATTTTCCTCTTTTTTTTTTGCTAAAATTTTATATATTCCCTCTCCATTCCTTATTTGGCGAAATCCCTCAAAAAGCAATATTTTAGTTAAAGGGTGATCCCATCTCTCTCCCTTCAATTTTGGGCAATTACCATTCCCCAATTTCCCTGTAATGATAAGCCAATAATAGCCAGGGGGATTGAATGATGAATGCATGCTCGTTGTATTTTATAATGAAGATCAACCGTAAAATTCACTTTTATTTTAAATTATTATTTTTGTAATTGAAATGGACAGGTGATGCGAAATTTTGTGCCTCCGAAATTTGGGCCTCCAAACTTTGCATCTCCGAATTTTGCGCCTTCATCCACAAAAATTAGGTTCATTCGATTCGGCATGGTTGATTTATTTTATGAATTTCAATATCAGACCGGTTTAGGAGACTAGGCTTAGAGATTTAGGGTTATAGTTCAGAGAGCATAGGAAGGAATCCGTACTGCGACACTTGCGGACCCGACACTTGCGGACGAAACGGTCTGGAGCCGAAAGTAGTAAAGCTGGAGTGGCATTATTAATAGCATATTATTAGGCATAAAATTAGCTACAAAATGACATCAAAAGATTTGGTCAATATTGAATATTCACCGAGTTATGGCCAAAAAACCATTGATTTAATTAAAATTTTGATTTTGACGGGTTTTTTGGCCATAACTCGGTAAATACTCAAAATTTGCCAAATCTTTTGATGTCATTTTGTAGCTAATTTTATGCATAATATTATGCCATAAACAATGCCACTCCAGCTTTACCACCTTCGCCACCAGACCATTTCGTCCGCAAGTGTCGGGTCCGCAAGTGTCGGCCAACCAAGGAATCTCGCGAAGCCGGAAATTAAACAACTTAAACTGCTAGTCAGAAAGTGTCTAGCCCTCTATAAAAATGGCCAATAATTTAGGGAAAGGACTATGAAATATGAATGAATCACATTCATTAACTAAAACATTGCCTTTGGGCGATTGCGCCAAAAAGAATGTGATGAGGTTAATTGAATATGCGCAAAAAAAGGAAGAAAGGATGAGCAATTTGAATGATTCATCCACAGTGGGGAAGATTCAATAAACGATTGTGCAATTTTTCCGAATAACTACAAAGCTTATCACACATTTCCCCATGTGTCCCAGTCATTGTATAATTTGTGATTAAGTTTCCAAAAAATTTCCATAATTATTTATATTATATTTTTAAATACATTTTTACAGCTTTAATAATATGAGAAAATTTATATTAATTTTAATCATCTGTTCAAAAATTTTGTAAACATTTTCTACGGGAAAAGATGATGCCGGCTCATCTCAAATGGACAAGGGCAAAAGGAAATTAAATTGATTATTTAGAACAAAATCCTCCGATTTCAAATGAATTGAAATTGAGCCAAAAATCATTAAAAAAACCAAAATTTCAAGTTGATTTAAACGCCAAAATATTAAAGTTCAAATTTTTCAAACGGATACCGAAAACGGTTAAAAAATTATTTTATTAAAAAACTAATACGATACTCGGATTACCCATCATCGAATGCCCCTAAATACATATTTTTATACTAAAAAAATCACTGCCGAATTGTCGTACTGACGAATTGTCATGGAACCCTCAAAATTAATGGTCACTTTTGCAAAATTTTTAATTAATTATATATATATATATAAAAAATTTGAAATTCGTTCATTTTTTCAAACATCTCAAGTTCTACCGGGCCGTTTTTCGAGAGCTTTTTTTTAAAAATTTCGTATTTCGGTGGCACATATGGAAAAAATCCGTTTTTACACAAAAACCCAACCTGTTTCGAGATATTAGCCAAAAACCGGTTTAAAAAAGAGAACTTTTTTGGTTTGCCCCGGTAAAACTTTTTTCCTTTTGATTTTTGGATTTTGAGCCCGGAGAGAGGGCACTCCGCAAGAGTGTCAGCTTTCGAATGATATATGGTTTATGGGGTCTAAACTCAAAACCCTTGGCCCTACATGCTGCAGAAATTGGCCAATTCGACCATTTTCCCTTTGTAGTCGATTGGCGAAGATGGGGGAATGGGAACGGAGGTCCCGGGTTCGAATCCCACCATGGGCAGATAATTTTTTCAGGGGTTTTCGATGGTGGGGATCACGAATTTGAGGTTTATTTTGAGAATTAAACCGGTTCAAATTTTTAAGCCGGTTCTGCGCGAGTTGAATTTTGATCAGAAAAATGGGGAATGGATTTTATTATGAAATATAACCATTCTAGAAATCTTTTAAAGCGCGATAGCGCTTTCTTTCCACCGTCCCACGTATTCCTTCCGTCACCCTTTAAGAACCAGCGGGCTTGCCCCGCTGGTTCTTTATATATAAACAAAAATTTATTATTCGATTCGTTTAATTTAATTTCAGACATGCCAAAAATTTATAGTTTTTTCAGACATTTAAAAAAAAACTATTTGCAATAATAACTAATTTTTTTTTTAAAAAAACGATATTGTAAAAACCTTAAATTCAATCCGAATGATGCATTTTTTTGGGCGATTAATGCGAATTTCCACCTCGAACAAATCACCACTCCATTTGTTGGCCATAATCAATGTTAATTCAAAAATTGAATTAAAGAAACACTGTTTCATTTTGCCATCGAAAATGTGGAAAATTTGGCCATCCTCGGCACGCAAATCGATGGCATCAAAATGAATTGGCCGCCCAAGAGAATGAAAATGCCACTTTTCATTGAATAATTTGTCAATGAATGGGGGAATGGGGACTGAGCCCCGGCGAATGTTCACACCCCATTGGGGGAGCATCAAACGGGTTGAACTGAATGTGTTGAAAAAACAAATGATTTTATTTTTTTTTATATTGCCCCAATCCTCAATTTTAATACCGAGAATTTGTCAAATGGAGGAGCAATTCTTCCACAAAATTTTTTGGCATTCCAACAATGCTGCCATGCCCGTTGATCCAAAATTCTTGGATTGTGGTCATCCATCCGCCATATCGCAACAACGCATTCAATTGCGGTTTCCATTCAACATTATTTCCCACAATCCACATTTCATTTCCACGCATTTGGCGCTCCATTATTCATCAAGGAGGCAACATATCCATTCAGTGACTGAAGAATGTGGTAGAGATGATCAAAATTTAAACAAAAAATTTGCTAATATTCAAACCGTTCTAATCCAGCGCATTCTGGTCGAATTGTTGGTGACAAATATGTTGGAAACATTCTCCAAAACATAAATGGCATCAGCCAAGGGCAGGCATTTATGCATTTCCACTAGCAATTCAGGCGGTATCCAAAGACCGATAATTTCATCCTCATCCATTTTCATAAATGTGATTGATTGATTGATGATGTATTGATTTGTCAAATCCAAATTTATGTTTCAAATATTAAAAGTTGTTAATGTAAAATAAATAGATAAATAAATATATTGACTTCCAACAAATTTTACAAATTAATATTCACATCAAATACTGTCAAATTTATCAACTAATTCAAGTGTAAAGTGTGGACGAAAGCAAATTAAACTAAATATGAATTGAATACTAAATAAAGATTGATAAAAAAAGGTAGAAATTTATTTAAATTCATCGGCGGAATTTCCAATTTTCATCCGCATTCTGCAATTTTATTTCTTCATCATCATCATTATTTTGCTTCATCATTATTTTGTTGCCAATTTCTTCGATTTGATAATACATACTTCAGTCAGAGCTCAAGCTCAGTTCAAATTTTCCAATTCCATCCAAAAGACTGAAAAATTAATCCAACTGTACCATTTTTTGTGTTTGTAGTCAATCAATTTAGGCTTCTCCTTATTTTGCCATTTATGTTCCAAAAAATCTTCGTTCAATTTGTTTAAAGCAATTTGTTGTTGTTGTTGTTGAATTTGACGCGAAACACAAATAAATAATATAACGCATCCGGATTCGTTTTCCTCATCGTAGAAAATATAAATTAAATGAATGCAAACTAAATGTGACGAATAGGCTGGAATAGTAATAATAATAATTAATAATAATATTGCAATGTTAAAGAGCCTGCTTGTGTACAATTAATTTCCTTCTTTGTACCAAAAAAAAGCCATCAGCGGAGATAGAGATTTTTAGGGGCATTTTTTTTTTGGTGATTGCATTGCATGCATTTTCACTTTATGCCTTTCTCATTCTTACTTATTAGTGTCTACTTTCTACCCAATCAATATTTATCAACTTCATTCAATTTTATGATTTAATCATCATAAAATCAGAGATAACAGATAAATGAGCGCCCGCCATTTCGATTCGAGGCTCTCTTCTCTTGTGATATGTGTAATGTGTTATTATATTTGGGCCATTCCATGGCATAGGAATCCCTACGGGATTTCACTGTTCTTGCCAAATTTCAAGGATTAATAACTTATTAATCTCCAACTTAACCCATCTTAATCGCCCTTTTCTATGACCATCGAAAAACCCTAGAAATAAATTTTTAAAAAATTAACAAGAAAATTTTTGGGATGCGAATTCTTTATACGATTTTGCCAACAAAACCCTCTTTTTGGGACAAGCCTAAATGTTTGTTTTTGTTGCGATTCCTATGCTCCGAACCCTAAAAAATATCCTAAGCCCATACACCAATTATTAGAGAAAATCGCGCGCGTTATTTGTATATTTTGCAATAATGGCTATACCCGTTAGTTTAAGCTTTAAATTAATGTAGATTATAGTTCAGGATAAATGTAAGCTAGGCTAGGCTAGGCTAGGTTAGGTTAGGTTAGGTTAGAGTTTGGGTTTTTTAATGCATAATATTTTATGCGTCTACCACTACCACGGATCACATCATATTTTAATATGCTTCCACCGACATTCCATTTCCATCTCCCATCCATCATTTTTCATAAACCAACCAATCAATATTTTTTATGATGAATGCAATAACAAAATTTATCAATGAAATCAATATTTTTAACAATCCACAGAAATAAAAAAACCTAATCTAGCCTTAGCTAGTAAACTAGAAAATGATGATGCAATTATTGATTGGACGCGTTACGCACAATACTTTGATTTTTGTCTTCCTCCTCAAACCCAACCCAAATAGTATAATAACCCCTAATCAATAAATATCAATTTTTTCCACCACTTATTCATTAATTACTTTTATTTTATTTTATCAACAGATTACAAATTAGCATCAAAAAATATTTTAATCCAAATGTTCGACACCAAAGCAGCAACAACAGCAACCAACAAACAACAAAACTTTTTCATGCTGGCGCAATTCGACAACAAAGCAGCAGCAACAACAACAACGACCAACAAACAAATCAAAAATTTTTCATGCTGGCGCAATTCAACTACAACAACAACCAACAAATTTGCTGGCCGACAATTTTTGCAAATCCAAAATGCGGGGAAATGGCTGCCAATCTCGTTGCAATATTCCAGGTTTCCATTTCAATATTTGAAATAAAATTCGATATAAAAAAAATATTTAAAATATTGATGCAAAATGTGTATAGCAAATTGTGGCTACTTTTGCCAATTAACCCGGATGGAAGAGTGGATAGGCAAAATTAAGATGAAGTAGGAGAGGAAGAACAATGATGAGAATGATAATACCCTAAGGAAGGAAGGAAGGATGATGATGGAGAAGAAAATGATCTTCAGCTTCATCTGTTCTTCTTCATTTTCCACATTCTCTCTTCCATCTGGGTAAACTCCAATAAATAGTACTACTAGGAAAAATGGCGCAAATCGGGGGTGTAACGCGCGCAATGTTTTTTATGGTTTTGTCTTCTATTCTAACTAGCCAAAAAAGCGCCTAGATCTCATCGAGACTCGCGCACGTATTTTGATCATTTCTTGGCTGGATTTGCTTTAAATCAGGCTTAACTGCTGGACACATAAGTGTAATTAATTACTAGTCCGGTTTTAAACCATTGAACCAACATGGGTTTAAACCGTTTAATAATATACCATTTAATTGTTGACCAAATCAAAAGCACAACAATTTATTATATACCATTCGCAATGCGCATTGACTAGCTTTAGCTCTATCCAATTTTGGGTATATTGTTTGGGGATGGAGGTTTAGGGACAAACACCTACCTACTTAAACCATCAAAAATTATTTTTGCAATATTAAAACTATCATTTTAATTTTAAGCATTGTTGACGAGGAACTCCCGAAAAAGTTCCGGCTACATGGCAATGTCACAAAGTGAAAGGCTCGCACTGGTGGATGTTCGCACACTGAATTGCAACCTGAACACAGCGGAACAATTGAGGTGCCGGATAAAGCAAAGATATGCGAAAGAAATGTTCGAATCAAGGCAACAATCCACATCGACTATAATCAAACATGATGACCATCATATTAGAGCAGCATCGACCAATAGAGCAGTGTGACAATTGGAAATTTATCAAAAAAACCACAACCGCAACAGGCACAAATTTCGGAGGTTTTTTTTATTGAATTTAATTTTCCAATTTTTAACTCAAAAAAAATCCATAAAGTTGGACCATTTGACCGTCCCTGACCAACATTTATGCCCCCTATTTCCGTTGCCAAGCGGTCTCATCCCAATGCAACCAATGGTTTTTCAACGAGTACTCATCCCAAATAACATTCCGGAGCTGTTTCTTGCCCAACAGCTGCTGCTGCTGCTGTATGGGAATGGAATGGGATTTGGTCTACTTTATGGCATCATATTAGTAGTAGTGGAAGGGTTTTTTCTAGGTTTAAAACCAATTTTTTTACGAATAAGATTTGATTAGAAAATGGACTTCCTTCAATAAATAATGGTTTTGAAAATTTATTTATTTGATTTTTTTTGACGTAATTTTTTTTCCTATTTTTAAACCTTTTTTGGTACATTTTGAAGGGAAAATTTCATGAAAAAAGCAGCAATAAAAAACCTAAAAACCTAACTGTTTAGTAGTAGAGGGAACTAAAATTTATTTTCGCAAATATCTCGATAAACCGGACGAAACCTATCATTTTTAGTGATTTTACGAACCAAAAAATGCTCTCCCTAATCACATCACATGAGCAAATAATTAAACAAATTAATTTTATTTATTTATTCCAGGTTTCCAACAATAAATCCACCATCCATCCTCGTCTCTCATCAGCTGCTGCTGCCAACTCTGATGGAAAGCATTTCGGACCGGAAAAACATTCGCTGGGCGGCGATTTGTGCCGAAGGTGGAAAGTGGCGAAGCTGTGCCAACAGAAGTTGGATGCATTTGCTCATCCCTTTCTCGGGGGCATATCAATCCGCGCGGATTCTTTCGAGAATGCCAAATTTCCAAAATGGTTTGCATTGTTTTTTGTGCATGCACCCGGACCAAGCCGCCGAACCAACCATTCTCTTCATCTTGTCAATATGTTTGTTTTACAATTTATTTAAATTACTTAAAAAACCTTTAGATATAGAAAAAATATTACCAAAATAATTATAATGGTTTAGTAGGCAACAAGGGTTTACCTCACCCCTAAATTCTTAAACCAAATATACCCAACAAATTGGGGATAGAACTGCTGGTGGTCAAAACGCATTGAATGGTTTAAACCAAAACCCACTTTGAATTGGTCACCAATTAAAGTGTATTATTAAACGGTTTAAACCCATTTTAGTTTAATGGTTGGATTGGGTTTATTTTGGTATATGGGTTTGGCCGAGATTGGGGTACTAGTGAAGAAAAACGGTTCAACGTTCTCGATATTATTTACAATACGTATACTCCTTTCTCTTCTAATTTAAATTAAATGTTTTTTATTAATCAATAATTATAAATAAAATTATTTTGAAGGTTTATGTGTGTGCGTCTGGCCAATTCTTCTTCAATTTCCCCAACATTCTGGTCCCGGAGGATGCCTATGCATTTGTGCGCGCAAAATTGGATAAAAGGTTTGCGCAAAAAAATCAAGGACGAAAAAATGTTAAAAAATTGAACCAATTTTGGTTTAATGGTTCAAACCGCTCAACAATTTAATTGTATTGTTGAGCAAACTATATCACAAATTAGCTTAATTTTAGTTTGGGTGATTAATCTATCTAAGGAAATCCCAAAATATTGTGTACACTTATAAAATTATTTTATTATTTAAGATGCCGATGGCCACAATTGATGGATGGATATGGATGGATGGCTGGACCGCATCATCATCAGCAGCAGCAAATGAATTTATAAACAAAACGGAATGCAACGATTTCCGGAAATGGCAGCAGCACCGGATGGAGGTAGAGTGAATTTGTAAAACCCAAAAAATATAGGATTGGGGATAAAAAAAAATAGGTGGTATAGTGGATTATCATTGGTCTCCAATGATAATCCATCCCAAGTAGGTACAAATTAATTAAAACTAAACTATACGAATATAATAATAAAAATAATAAGAATTCATCATCATCATCTTCAATCTTTTATCTTTATTATTAACAATTCTCAATTTATTTTCCCATATCATTCTCCTCCTCCTCTTCTTTTCTCCAAATTCCACTTTTCTCTTCATTCATCCATCTCATCATCCAAATCATCCGGTTCGAGCCAACCGCCACCAATGCCGCTTCCGCCACTGCCGCCAACAACACGAGGAGGGGTAAAACGGAATATGAATTCCGTTTGGCCAAAATTCACGCTGACCCGTTGGCCTGGTTCCACCATGGTCACAAACGGATGGAGTGCCGTTTGGCACATTGCCTCAGGCAGGGGCACCATTCCTGAAATGATTATACATTTTTTTGTTTATGAATCGGCGCACGCAATTCCTGCGATCCCATCCCCCATGACTCCAGTAAAGCCATACATTTTTCCTTTTTTTTTTATAAATACCACCATTTTTGGTTAAGTTTTCACCAAACCTCCTTCTACTACTCTTACATCTCCACCATCACCAAATATAACCACCCCTCTCCTCCATTTCCAAAAGATCAAACCACCAACCATTGAAAATGCGATTTCGGGTGGCAAAAATCCATGTGGCATTTCGCCATCGAATAAAGCCAAGTCCGCAAACATCGCCACCATAGAATGGCCGTTTATTTTGCCAAATTTCAGTCGTTGGCCATGCACAGAAATGCCGAGATTGTGGCCATACCATATCACATTTTCCGGGCCCTCTGATCCCCATTCAATTCGGCAGGATAGTCAGGATAGCTGTATCCCATGCGTATGCCTCCGTAACTAAAATGAATTCGTTTTTTTCCTTTGGAAACAAATTTAAGCCCCTATCTATGATGCACAATATTCCTCAATTTACTTCACTACGGGCGAAAGAATCCACAAACACTAAGGCAAATTTTATTTGCATCATAATAAGCACATAGTTTCTCATCCGAGAGCAACTAGTACATTTTTTTATAAAATATGTAAAATTGCTTAAGTATTGGCAAATCATAAATTAAAATCAATAGAAAATATTGGCCATATAAAGACACATATTTTTATATGTGTGTATCCTAACAAAAAAGCCTGTCCACTAATTCCTGCATGTTTTTGCTTAAAATTTTTATGTTGATGGTTTCATTCCACCAAATTCTACAATTCGCCCGCACACAAATCCCATATACACATCCATTCGCCTCGCCCTATTTGTGTTTACACATCACACAATAAAAAAGGATGGGTGCCCTATGCGCGATTCGTTCAAAAATCAAAAAAACCCCCCATAAAGTGCTGAAGATGGCTGATTGAATATGTTCAACGGATTAAAGCGCACAAAAGTAAAGGAAATAAAATGAAAAAAAACAAACCCATTGTCATTTTTTTCGATCCTCATCTGGAAAAATGCAATAATTTGACCCTCTGCATATTGATCAAATTCAACGGATGGAATTGGCCGGCGGGTGAATACTGATCGCGGCTTCGCAATCTTCTTCTGGTCCGATTCTTAAAAAGGGAAATACTTTTTTCCGTATCAATATTCTCAGACCGGTTTTTTTTTTAAAAAATCATTTCGATCCGCTCAATAATATGCACTCCATTCTAAACCCCATGCTCCGAGCCCCCAAAAAAACCCTTGCAATATTTCCTAACCCAAATTGGATTTTAAAACTACAGTCAATATACTACAATTAATTGCAAAATCCAATTTCTATTCGAGTATGCTGCTCTTCTAAATCCAAAATTTTCAAAAATTAATTTTTTCATATTTTCACTTGCTCAACGTTAGCAGTTAGATTCTTATCAAAATTACTATTATAATCCATCCATTCATCCATCTCATTAAAGTATTTTACTCACTTCTTAGCCGGCCTGCATAAACAACTTGAAGACCATCTTCGGAAATGTTGCATAAATCAATTCACTTAAAATTATATAGCTCATCAAATTTATATGGCCAAAAAATTACCCAAAATAAATGAATTTTTCCCAAGAAAACAATTTGAAAAATTAAAAAAAATTTGATTTTTTTGTTTTTTAAATGCATTTTATGATGAAGTATTTCAATTTGATAAAATAGACAACTAAAAATACATCGAAAAATGACAAAGAATATTAATAGGAAGATTGGAAAATGCAGCACAATATATGAATGGGTATGGAAATGGAAAAGTTGGATGGATCTAAACAATAAATTGAATGAAGTGGAAGATTGGATTGGGGAGCCTTATACATTTCAAAATGTTTATGTTTATAATAATTTTAAAAGTGAAGGACAGACTTAAAGAATCGGATGATTCATTTTAATCCAGCACAGCAGCAGGTACACAAATGGTTGGATTTGGTGATGCTTTGAAAATATTAAAAAATGTAAAATGCCCCATTGTCCATTGTCCGATTTCTTTGTTAAGTATTTGGTTGGCATTGGCATTATTTGTTTGTGGAAATGAACAAAATTGAAAATTTGAATATACAATTTAAAAATTAATCCCAATCGGCAGCACAATTTTCCCAATGCAAAAATTAAAATAGTTTTTTAATGCTAAAGGGAAATTTAAATGTGGTACATTATCTTTTAATAAATCTACTAAATTACTGTATTGTTTGGGAAGAAATAGTGTTACAAAATTAGAAACTAAAAAGCCTAATAAATAAGCTCAATTATTCTATTATTTTAAATCAAATACATTCAAATTGCAAATTTTCGCAAAAAAAAAATACTTGGTATAATAATGCTAGTCCCACAATGAAGCGCGCTCAGCGTGTCCGTGTCAAGCGCTGCGTGTCAAGCGTCCGAGCCTATTTTCTCTTTAATTAATGTGGGAGCAAAAAATTGATATTGACACGGACGCGCAATGCGCAGCGCAGCGCAGCGCTCAACACTCGACACGCAGAACGATTTGCTCCCACAATGCAAGGAGAAAAGTGCTGCTCGTCCGCGTTTTTCAAACTTTTTTTGAAACAATCCGTGTCAAGCGTCCGTGTCGAGCGTTGAGCATCGGGGTGCATTGTGGGAGCATTTGCGTGTCAAGCGTCCGTGTCAAGCGCTGCGCTCCGTGCCACGCAACGTGCTGCGGACGCACTCACTGTGGGAGCAAAACGCGGACGCTTGACACGTCGTCCATTGTGGGACTAGCATAAATTATTATTATAAAAAATTTGATCAAGTTTAGCCTATATTGGGCATCATCCATGGGAGAGTTCAATGGCTAAGTTTAATTGACTATAATTTTCTATATGAATTTGTAAAAATAAAATTGAATCTTATAGATCTAATTCTATATATTTATCTTCATAAATTATAAATTAATAATTTTGGAATTTTTTAAATATTTTTTTAAGAGCAGAATTTCAAATGAAATATTCAAAATAAAAATTGTGAGCATTGATATTTGTTAAAGGACCATCATTTTTGGTGATTTTTACTATGATCGGTCTCTGATGATCATTTACTACCACACAAGTGGGGTCAATTTTTCAATCTATTAAAACAACAAAATTATACAAATCCGTGGGCCAAAATGATAATAATATTTGCTTAATATTCTCCCAAAAATTTGGAATTTGGTAGAATGCATGAAATTTGGCCTATCCATCAAAAAAGGCCTGGATTTGCATTTTAGGATGGATAATTTTGATCATCCGTGCAAGACCATATGAGAGAAAAAAAAGGAAAAGTTATTCATATTTTGTGCTCAAAGTTTTGTTTTGAAACTGAGGAAATCTATGGCCTAACCGGCAAAAAAGACCCGGGATTTACATTTTGGATAGATAATTTTTATCATTTTTAGATATCAAATAAGGAAAACTAAGTATTATTCGCATTTTGGCCCATGGATTTGGATAATTTTTTTTGGTTTGTGTGGAAAGTTTGCCCAATTGGAGGCCTTTATAAGCCCATTGAAAAGTCACACAAATCCATCACTCCATTTCCATTAACATTATCAAATTCACCCAAATTTTCTAACAAAATGGCTGCCCTCTTTTCGTTCAACAAAAATGCATTCCCAATGTTGTTCGCTTTTCTCTTGCTGACCATTTTGTTGATTCAACAACATTTTGTGCACGTGGATGGTCAATGCGCTGAAAAAGACCAGCGTATGTATTATTTTTTAGGATATAGCTTTCCTCATCAGTGGTTTTTTTCCCATTCCTACCATTAATTTATTTTGATTACAATTTCAATTACCATACTTTAATACTAATAAATTTAAGCATTAAATCAGGAAAAAAAGCAGTTGACATATTTAAAATATATTTCCAAAAGGGCAGTCGGCATATTTTCATTTTTCTGTTATGAATTTTTAAAATTGGGCCTAGACAAATTTTTTTATTTCTCTGAATTTTTAGCATGTCCCGCTGGCCATGATGAATGGTGTTGCAATGGACTGCACTGTGCTCCTATTGAAGAAGGACCAGAAGTTGTGTATAGATGCGCTTGAATTGAAGGGAAGTAGAATGAGTCTGTGATGAGAACATTCGAAAAAAGTTGATGAAAAAAGAAATTTAAAGATGATTGAATTTGTGCACAAAAAAATAGTAAAAAAAAATACCAAATTTAACCGATATATTATTACAAAACACAACAAAGTTATTTATGCTGGCAAGACTTGATAAATGTTATTTGAGCAAATATATTGTTTATCGTAAAATATATTTTAATATTTCTTTTTTAATAATTAGCCAATTTAATCAAGAATTAACTTTTATAGAAAAAACTGGAAATTTCACTCGTTTTTAACCAATTTTAGTTGGTTATGTTAAAATTTTCCACTGATTTAATGGGAAAAAAACATTGAAAAGAAAAATATAAATTTTTGATAAATGATTTGATTCCATTTTAGTGCAATTGTTCATTTAAAACTTTACAATGATTTGGTATAAAATTTATTGCGTTCATCAACCTCAATTTTACAAATTAAAAATCATCAATGTACTAAATAATTAAAATAAGAAATCTAGGAAACAATTAAATGTACAAATATTTACCGAGATTACCCTGGAATTATCATTCGATTTTATTCTTGAAATAGAGATTTAGCTAAAAAAGATCATTTTGGAATGAAATTTAATATTTATAGCTTCATTGAGGAAATATATTCCAAGAGTTTTAAATCAACAATTTTCATTTCCAAATGAATTTTATTTAAAAATTCCGATAATCCTTCTTTTAACTATTACCGAAATGCCTCGTTTGAGGGAATAATCAAATTTTATTTAGTATTTCAAAATGGTGCTAGGACAATTCCTAAACAGTGCAAATGTGGGCGCTTCCTAAAATGGTGCAAATGTGCATATTTTCGACTATAATAAATCATAAAACGGTTTTAGACCCTACAAACCTTATACCATTTTGTAGATCTCGTCAAGACGCATCGAATGGTATATAGTGTGTCATGGTTAAGTCAGTATTAAACCGTACAAACCATTTTTCCATTCTTTGGTTTTAAACTCTTTAATTTTAGATTAAACCATGACAAATTATATACCATTTGATGCGTCTTGACGAGTTCTACAAAATGGTATAAGGTTTGTAGGGTATAAAACCGGTTTATGATTTATTATAGTCGAAAACATACACATTTGCACCATTTTAGGAAGCGCCCAGCACCGTCCTTTGTCTATTTAGGAAGTGTCCTCGCATGTTTCAAAATATTTCTTATTTTCATTTTCAATTATATAAAATGAAAAATGCACTAAATTTTCATTCTATTCCATTCAAAATTTCATTAAAAACTATTTCCTTCTTTCTACTTTTTGGGAGATTCAAATGGTAAATACTCGACTGAATTTTGTGGATGAATGCGAAATTCAATTCCCAGTTCCCACCAAAAGAATAAGAATATAGAATATGGCTTTCTTAATAAAATAATGGATGTCAATATGATTTGAAAAAATAAGCCTGGGGAAATTTACATTGATAAGATGAGGTGAAGATGACCTAGAAAATTGGTCGGCATCCAATCCACAGTACAGTAAAGGAAAATCAGAAATAAATTCGGTCTTCTCTATTCCATAATATATTGTCTCGATGAGGATAAGAAAACAGAATAATTTGCCTATAAGGCAATTTCCCATTCCATCTCAATTTGGAATTTGATTTATTCCTTCCATAAAAGTCAGTCCCATTTTGCTCAAACCCCACAAATATTTCTAATAGACAAATTTCTCTAGAAAATGTTTCATATTTTAATATCAAATTTAAACTAATCTTTGTTTTAGCGAGTATTCAACCAATTTTAAAATAATTTTTTATAAAATACTACAAAAAGTAATTCAGTGATAATTGATAATGTTTGGTGGTGCGTTTGATTGATTCGACCAATACAATTACAACATTTTCAGGTCGTGGTGGACGAGGTGATTTCAGTGGACTTTTTGCTGGGCGTGGCGGAGGATTTTCTTTTGGTCGTGGTTAGTTTGGCGGATTTAACTAAAACTATGTATTTCAAAATCTTCAGGTCGTGGTCGTGGTGGACGAGGCCGCTTCGAAAGCAGCTCCGAAAGCTCTGAATCCGGAATTTCTTTTGTTGGACATGGAGATAAAATTCCATTACCTTCAGTGTTAAGCAATACGGAATATTGCCGTACTGAATTGCAAATTGCGAAGTACTAATATTTTGAATTTAAATAAATAATTGCAATATTTTTCAGGAAACAATTCATTTGGACGGTATTGTTTATTTCAAATAAATTTTAATAAATTTAAATAATTTATTTCCTATTTAGATTGATAACTTTTCGCATAGCTTCCGGGAAAATGGTGAATGTTTGTCGCAAATATTCACGTAAATATTTATTATTAACATTAATTTCTGTCATTAATTTTAGCACAACAAATGTAGATGGCACCAAACAAAAATGGTGCATTCAAATTTTTCCAAATGGTGCTAATTCTGCGTACAAGGAATACATTTCAGTTTATGTTGATTTCATTCCGACTACTAAGGTAAAAATATATCAGGAAAAAATCTTTTAAATATTTAATATTATCAATTTAAAGATTCAGATTAATTTTTTAGAATAATTTTAAAATGCTTTAAAACCAACGAAATCTTATACTTTTAAAGCTGCTTTAAAATTCATTATTTTATTCTTAATATTTATTACAGTATTTTCCCATTGGGGTAGGGGCCGGGTTGTGGAAGAATTTTCATAACTTTCATACGAATTGTTTTTCGTCCCTTTATTTTATTTCAAGAACTGTTTTTCAATCTTTATTAGCCCAATTTTCTAGGCTAGGCTTATAAAAAAGCCTGCCTGTGGCATTCATTTGTCCACAATCGGGCATTTAAGCCAAGAGTCCCCACTTTATAAAAGAGGGATGGAATTTTTTGTTTTTTAATGAGGGTTGTTCCTTCTTACATTCACAAACATATGCCATTTGATGGAATTCATCAGGTCTCATCTAATGGTATATAATTTGTTGTTTGATCAAATCTTTATTCCTACTCCTCAACCTCGACCCTCTTCCTATAATGGGAAAATATTTTTATTCTTTATTATATATTAAATGATCTCATTTTAGAAACGTCCTAATGATTTTAATAGTGATATATATTTGCATTCAAATTTACAATTTGCAATCAAGAATTCCAAAGGAGAAGAAATGTTCAAGAAAGGTTTTTGTTTATATTTGATTGAGGCAAATAAATTTTTTAGATATGTTCATCCATACTTATCTTTTTATGGATAACAACTATGGTTTTTCTGACTTTCTAAAAAGGGAAGTGCTTTTTGATCCTGAAAATGAATTACTTCCTGGCGACGAACTTACACTTATATGCAAAATTGACTATTTCAATGAGATGGTAAATTTTTTAGATGCATATAAATAAAGTTTTCAAAAAATTTGAGAATATGAGCAAAGATATGCCAGAAATCAAAGTTCCGGAGGATCAACTTTTGTCGGAGATGGGCAATTTGTACGAAAAAAGTCATCTCTTTGATTGTAATATTGTTTCGGCGGACAATAAGGAACTCAAGGTGGAGGAAAAATAATATTTAATATAGAATTTGAATACTTTTCCACTTGGAACTTGAAACTTTTGGAAGGGAAATAATTCCAAGTTACTTGGAACTTAGAGGGGAAAAAGTTACTAGTAATAATTGAAACAGGGCCCTGGACCTTTGCCGAGAGCGTAAGCCCCCATTGGCCCAAAGAAGGGGATTGGAATTAGTTGGGTTAGACTTTATTTGATTTATTTATGTAAATGTTTTTCGGAAAAATGTGATAAAGAAACATCGTCAATGGGTGAAGAGAAATGAACCAAAAAATGAAGAACACTTTGTGTGGGAAATGAGCGGGTTGAAAAACACTGATTGGGGCAATATTTGATTGATTGGGTGACGGAGCGATTAGGCGAAAAGTAGGGGTACAGTTCTTAGGGCGGAATTGGGCGGAATTGGGCGGAATTGAGCGGAATTGAGCGGAATTGAGCGGAATTGAGCGGAATTGAGCGGAATTGAGCGGAATTGGGCGGAATTGAGCGGAATTGGGCGGAATTGGGCGGAATTGGGCGGAATTGGGCGGAATTGAGCGGAATTGAGCGGAATTGAGCGGAATTGGGAAGATGAATGAAAGAAGCCCTTTTAGGCATTATTGCCATTGACATAACCAAATGACAATATTTATCATGGATAGGCATATGCATCCATTTGTAAATTTAGCATTCCACTAACAAAATGAACAAAAAGAATTGAAAAAGAGTTTTATAATAGTAATTTCCTTAAATTTGGATTTGGACTGCCTAAATTTTAAAATCTAATCTATTATTAAGGTTCACAAATGCATTTTGGTTTGTCGTTCACCCGTATTTGCTGCAATGTTTGAGCATGGAACGATTGAAACGCAAAACAACAGAATCGAAATTCCTGATTTTGACTCAAATGTGCTCAAACAAATGATCCAATTCATGTGAAAAAAATTTTTTTGGCTGAAAATTTGAGTTATTTTTTAATTAGGTACAACGAAAATGCGGTGAATTTCACAAACATTGCGGACAAATTGTTGGCTGTAGCCGATAAATACGAACTTGAACGTCTCAAAGTAAGAAAATAATGAGATGGAATATATTTGATGGAATTTATGGAATTTAAAATCAATAAATTGGTGCTGATGGCCTATTTTCCATAAAAATCCGCTAGAGATAATGGTTTTGAGAATTTAAAATATTTACAATTTTTTACATTGTAGGAAAATATATTTTTAATTTTGAGAGAAATGAAAATAAATTTGAAAAATTATTTATTAGTAAAAGCAAAAAATGTTAGGAAAAATTGTTTGAATGAATAAAAACGCTAAATATTGATGAAAAAAAATAATAAGTTTGTAAAACAGAATTAGAAATTCCCTGAAAACTGGTCAGTGGGAAAAATTGGTCAGTACGGTAAACTGGTCGGCAGAAAATTGGTCAGTGGATAATTTCTTTTTAGGTAGACAAACCGTAAGTAATATTATACTTAAATAGATGCAATTCAGTGAGCCAAGCATGATCAAGTATTAGTTTACTATAATGGCTAGAAAAATCTACAAGTTAGAGCATTTTTAGGCTCATTTCTTTACTGACCACTTTTCCACTGACCATTTTTCCTCACTGACCTGTTTTGCGAACACGGAATTAGAGGAAACAAAAAGAAATTGCTTGAGAAAATAAAAAATAAATTATTGGGTGACAAATTTGTATTTATTAAATCCAAATTTACATTTGCTTATATCATTTCAAATTATTTCCAATTTTATATCATTTCAAATTATTTCCAATTTAAATTTTATATTTGCATTGGGTCATTTTGAAATCTATACATATTTTGCACTTTACCCGAATTATCAAGATAAAAAATTTTAAGTCCAAAAATTGATAAAATGAATTAAAAAATTGTTATTAAAATGATAAATTTTCACGTCAAATAATCTAAAAAAGAAGTTACTAATCAAATATATTCCACCCTTAAATTAAGTATTGATGAGCCAGGGGAATGTCTTACTTTTTACCAACATCATTTCATTTTTTTGCAGGCGCATTGTGAACGTGAATTGGCCCATTCAATGACTGTGGAAAATGCCTGTGAACTTCTGATTTTGGCAACACTCTATTCGGCCAAACAACTCAAATTATATGCGATTGAATACATCAAGAAGCATGAAAAATTGGTAGAAAAAATTCTCAATAATAAATTATTACATCAAAATTATTAAAAAAATTTTAAAAATTGCCTCGTTTTTCTAAATTAAGGTGAAAGCATCAGATGGATGGAAAATGCTCGCAGAGGAACATTTGTCTTTGCTTGAAATTTAATTAATTGAAATGATGATGAAAAAATAGGAAAAGGAAAGGAATTGAAGAAATTTTTGATGAATTTTTGGATAATTAAAATTTTGGTTAACTTTTTTGATCTTCGACGCAATCATATAAAATGATTTTTGCAAATTTGTCACTAATACAATTTCTCATTAAAACGATAAATTTTGATAATAAAAATGTTTTCTATCAGTCAGAGAGATGGTATGGTAAATAATTCGAATTAATTGAAAATGGGACTGATAAGTATTTTATATGCGAATTTTTGGCTAAAAAATAAAAATATATATGTAACGTTAAATATTGGAAATCTCGGCTTCTAGACATCGTACAGACTCGATAATAGGGGCCTATTCAACTCGTCATTGTCGATTTACATTTTTTAAAATTTCAATTTCAGACCGGTGGGAGTAGGGTTAGGGCTAAGTTTAGTAGTGTTAGAGATAGGACGCCGAAAGCAGGATAATTCTATTGGAAAGTGTCAGTAAAAAAACTTAGAACTGTTTGAAATTTCATATAGTAAATCGACCATGCCGAATCGAATGAGCCTACTCTAGAGTCTGTACAATGTATAGAAGTAGAAATTCCTTCTGAAAGCATTGCCACGCCTAATTTAGGCGTGACTAAAATACTAATCCAAGCAAAAACATTAATTAATTCATAAAGTACTTCCTTATATTCAAAATAAAATTTATATTTCGCGTTGACCAAAAATATCTGTCAAAATAATTTATCATTAACGAAAATCTGTGGATTAAAGGTTAACAAAGTAAAAGATTATTTTTGTATTAATTGATCAAAAAAATTAAATAAATATTATGTGAAAAATGAAATTTAAATAGAATCATGTTTTAAGTTATCCAGCAATATAAAGAATAGGAAATTAAATAAATTATTATTAAATTAACAACAAATTTAAAAATTTATATTTCAAATTGACCAAAATATCTGTCAAAATAATTTATCATCAACGAAAATTGATGGATCAAAGGCCAACAAAGTAAAAGATTATTTTTGTATTAATTGATCAAAAAAAATTAAATAAATATTATGTGAAAAATGAAATTTAAATAGAATCATGTTTTAAGTTATCCAGCAATATAAAGAATAGGAAATTAAATAAATTATTATTAAATTAACAACAAATTCCCCCGGTTTTATTTAATTGAATTTCTCTTTCCCATTCTCTTCTTATTTTTCCATCAATTCATTTCATTTTTTGTCCATTCTTCAAAATTTTGCCCAAATGTTGCATCCCAAGATCAATGATACTGGATGTGGCCCCAGTTGGCTCATCATTCCAAATCAGGAATTCCTAAAAACATAAAATTTTTACAGAAAATTTAAAATTTTAGAATATTAAAAATTTTTTATTTGTATTATTTTTCAATATTTTTCAAAAATTTTAATTCAAAAGAAATAAAAAATTTATTTTTAAAATTTTTAAATTTAAAATAAAATAATTTTTATTAATTTTTAGAAATTTTAATCCAAAAAAATAAAAATTTATTATTAAAAATTAGTAAATTTAAACAAAATTTTGTAAATTTTCACCTCATTTCCACATTTCTTTACGATGATGGCATCACCACAATTGTTTTCCTGAACAAATTTGACGAGGGCAATAGGTGATTTGAAATTTGCTTCCGAATTTTTGGAGAGCAAACGATCGAATAATTCATTAACCTTAAAATTGCAAAAAATCCTTTTACAAAAATTAATTTTTAGAAAAATTTTATAAATTAGAGAAAAAAATTTAAAAAAAATTTATTTTAGAAAAATTTAAAAAATTATAAAAAAAAATTTTACAAAAAATTAATTTTAGAAAAATTTCAAATAAATATTTAAAAAAAATTTAATTTAATAAAAATTTTATAAATTTCAGAAAAATTATTTTTAAAATTTTATAAAAATATAGGTAATTTTTTTTTAATTTTTATAAAAATAAGAGAACATTTTCTATTTGAAAAATCATTTATAAAATTAAAAAATATATTAAAAAAATTTTTTAATTTTAAAATACAATTTTAAATTTATTAATTCGAAAATAAAGAAATATTTTAAAAAAAAAATAAACAACTGACAAAAATGTGGATTTTTAGGAATGAAAAATTATCCTTTTTTCAAAAAATTACCTCAATTTGACCTTCAATTCGAACATAAACAAAAATGGTGGCCAACATTTCCATTTCCATCATCTGAAATTAAATTGGGAAATTATTCTAATATTATATTTAAATTTTTTAAATTAATTAAAATAAAGTATAAAATAATAAAATTCAAATAATTCAAAAAAAATGTTTCACCAGATGACTCTTCAAGAAATTCATTGCGCATTCTTCATTTTGTTCCTCCCCTTCTTCAAGATATTGTCCCTCATCCTCATAATCGTATTCTTCTTCAACATCATTCTCCTCATTGTCCCCTGAAAAAATCACTCCATTTGGCCAATCTTCAGTCAAAGAGTTTGAGCCTTCTTTCTTTGCTGTCAATTTTGGCATTGTCCCATTCGATTGGGCGACATCGGCTTTTTTGACTTCACCATTATTTGTGGCGATTTTTGGCAAACTTTTTTCTGCTGGATTCTCGCTGCCCAATGCTTCTAAAAATTATTAAAATTTTGTGAAAATTGGACTTTACATATTTGATTTAAAATTTATTTTGATTAAATAGATTGTTGTTAGAACTCGGAAAAGTGGTGATAAAAAAAATTATAAAATAGTGACGAAAATAGTGAAAAATCCCAATATATAAAAATTCAAAAAAATGTGACAAAAATTTTATCAAATAAAATTTTTTGAATAAAAAAGACCTCAAAAATTTTAGTCAACATGATCGGGAAAATTTTGAGGAAAACTTGTTTATTTAGAAAAATTTAATTAAATGGTAACAAAAAAAGGTCCTAAAATTTTGATGCTTTTTTTGATAGAATTTCAGAAAATTTCCTAAAGGCTTAAATAGTGATGAAAATTAAAAAAAATCACAATATTTTCTGATGAATACAAAACAGATTAGAAATGCTTTTTTAACGTTTAAACCAGGGGTCCGATCAAAAAATTTTCAAATTCAGACAAATGGCATCAAAAATTCAGACATTGGGGTCAAAATTCAGACATTTTGAAAAGTTCTTAAAATACAAACAAAAACTATTTATTCTTACGTAATTGAGCTTATAATTTTTTGCGACACAAATAAAAATTTTAGGAAGAAATTGCTCGATAGAAAAAAAATAGTCTCAAAAATGCCGCGCAACGAAAAAATTATACATTTTTAGGGAAAATTTGGTATTTTATGAAAAATCAGACAAAATCAGAAAATTTTCCAAAAATCAGGACAAATCAGAAAAATCAAGACAGATCGGACCCCTGGTTTAAACATAATTAAAAATTAATTCTCCTTTTAAAATAGTGACTATAAATATTTTTTCCGAGATCCGTGCCCTATTGATTATTTTCATCTAATTGATTGAATGCCAAAAATTTAATTTAATAATGTAAATTTTTTTATATAATGGAATTAATCAAAAAAAATACAAAAATAAACTATTTTTAATTTCATTAACCTTCAATTGAGCATTTCAATTTCAAATAGAGCGAGCCATTCATGTTTTGATCCATGCACCTGTGTGGATTGTGGAATTATGAATGTAATATTTTTATTATGGAAAATGTTGATAAAATTTTTAAAATTTCCAATTAATTGCCAAGTAAAACGTGAAAATTGTCAAAAAAAGATTAATACAAAAATTTTAAATCAACGTTTTTTGCCAAATTAAATATAGGTAATTTTATTAAAAATAAATTTTTTTTATTATTTTTTATAAAAAAAAATAAATTTACAATTCAACTTTGTCGGCCATGAATTTGTGGAAAATCCCTTTGATGCAATGTTGTCCAAAAAGAAGGAGGCGTTCCTGTGAATTTGAGATGAGGGAAATAATAAATAACATACACACATTAATTGATTTAATAAGGTTACTATTACTATACTATTTTTACTAACAAAACAGTTTTTGAATTTTGACTTTTATTAATTCAGAAATCGGTTTTAGACAGTGTTGAGCATTTCAAAATTTGCTCGTACTGCCCTTTTTGGATGGCTCGTACTCGTACTTTCGTACCACCCATTTTTGGGGCTCGTATCTCGTACTCGTACCTCGTACTTTCTCGTACTTACTTGAAATCAAAAATTACGACCTTTTGAAATAAATTTTTATTTTTTAATCAAAAATCGATATATTTTTGTCAAAATTGATATATTTTTGTCAAAATAGAGACATTTTTTGTTGAATTGCATAGATATGGAACAAATTTTTACAAATTTTTTACTAAAAAGTTCAATTTTCTTCTAAAATTTTGATTTTATATCGTACTTTTATCGTACTTTTTGGTACGACTAAGTACGAGGAAAAATCGGCTCGTATTCGTACTCGTACCTCGTACAGGCCATTTCAAATCGCTCGTACTCGTACTCGTATTTCGTAGTACGAGTACGAGTACGAGTACGAGGTACGAGTACGAGTACGAGGTACGAGTACGAGTACGAGTGCTCAACACTGGTTTTAGATCCTCAAACCTTATTCCAATTTTGTAGATCTCATCGAGACGCATCGATCGGTATATAAAATGTCAGATTTTGGCACAAAATTAAAGTTTTAAACCAAAAACATAAAAAAACGGTTTAACTCGTTCAGTTTTTGTTCAAACTAAGAAATATGTTAAAAAGGCATCCCGGTGAGATCTACAAATTGTTATATGGTTTGTAGGGTCTAAACCGGTTTTTGATATAATAGAAGCCAAAAACTGTTTGGCCTTTAAAAAATATTTTTACCGATAAAAAAATAATTTTGCCGGTAAAAATATTTTTGCCGGTAAAAAATAATTTTGCCAGTAAAAAAAATTTTGTCGGTAAAAAGAATAATTTTACCGGTAAAAAATAATTTTACCAGTAAAAATTTTGCCGGTAAAAAATATTTTTGCCGTTAAAAAAATAATTTTGCTGGTAAAAAAATAATTTTGACGGTAAAAAATAATTTTGCTGGTAAAAAATTTCATTATTAAAACTTGCCTGCTTGTTAAAATCGCGTCCATATTGAATAAAATAGCGTTTTTGGAAATCTTGGAAATGAACCAATGGCTCCTCCTTATCCTTGCTTAATTGTGCCAAGCAGTAAAGAATGCGGCGAGAGCCCTAATAAAAAAATAATTAAATTTATTTTTAATTTTTTTTATAATTTTTTATAATATTTAAATTATTGATATTATTTTTTTAAATTTTTTATTTTCAAAAATATTAATTTTTCTAATTTTTTGAAAATAATAATTAATAAATAATTAATAATTTATAATAATTTTAATGAGTTTTTTAGCCAACTTCTGATGTAGTCAATTGTGGCATTGTGGCAATCGGTTGGGTGACATTGACTTTTTCGGCTTTATCATTATTTTCAACGACTTCAGGCAAATTTTCTTCGGCTGGATTCTCTCCGCCCAATGCTTCTAAAAAAATAAATAAAAATTTTTGATAAAATTTAATTTAAAAATTTATTTTGCTTAAAGAGGTTTATTATCTCCCTCTACAATATTTTATTTCATTTAAATGAAATTCTCCCATTCAAAATAAATTCTTATTAAGTAATCAATTTAATTAAACCTTCAATTGAGCATTTCAGTTTCAAAAAGAGCGAGCCATTCTTGTTTGAATCCGTTGACCTGTGGAAATAAGAATTTAAGACTTTTTATAGAAAACGTGTAAACATTTTTATTTTCGAAAGAAAATATGAAAATTGGCGAAAAATAAATAAATAAACATTTTTCAATTTTTTCCAAATTAAATAATTTCAAAAATAAAAAACATTTTTTATTATTTTTCATAAAAAAAAAATAAATTTACATTTCAACTTTGTCGGCCATGAATTTGAGGAAAATTCCCTGGAGGCGAACTTGCCCAAAAAGAATGCGGCATTCCTGCGAGAGAATAGGAAAATAATATATTCTTAATTAAACTAATTTTAAAAATTTTCAATCAAAAAATTCCATAGGTGAAAGCACAATTTTCAGCAGTAATTTAATTGTCGCAAAAATATGTATTTAGGGACTTTCGATGATGGGGTGGGTGTATTCGAATATCATATTAATTTTACAATAAAATAATTTCCTGAATTGTTAGACTCAAAATACCAAAGTTGAATTATTTTCAAACCGGTTTATGAACCGATAACAATGCAGGAAATTATTTTATTTTAAAATTAATACGATATTCTAAATTTTCATCATCCAAAGTATCTAAATACATATTTTTGGAACAATTAATTCGCTGTCGAATTTTTGAATTGTCATGGAACCTACTGACAAAAAATTATATTTGAATTATTGAAAAATATCTTTAAACTTGCCTCCTTGTTAAAGTCTCGTTCAAAAAGGCGTAAATAGCATTTTTGCAATTCGGGAATGTCAACAATGGGCTCCTCTTTGTCCTTGCTCAAAAGGGCCAGGCAGCGAAGAATTCGGCGGCAGCCCTATGATAAAAAAAATTATAAATTAATTTATAAAAAAATTCTAATAGAAAATTATAAAAATTTTTTCCATTATTTAATAAATTTTTTATTTTCAAAATTATTAATTTTTTTAATCTTTAAAAATATTTAAAATTTTTCGAATTTTAAAATATTTTAAAATTTTACTAATTTTTTAATATAAATTTTTTAAAATTTTTCTAATTTAAAAAAAAAAATAAAATTTTTCTAATTTTTAAAAATATTTTAAAAATTTTAAAAATATTTTAAAATTTTTCTAATTTTTAAAAATTCAATTTATATAAATTTCCTTGACTCACCAATTCATTTTTCTGCTTTGTGGTCATTCCTTCAAAATCCATTTTGTGTTATTTGTATGAAGTTGTTCAATTGAAATAAATGAAACTTTAAAAATTAATTAAATTAATTTTTTTAATTAAAAATTGAATAGAAAATAAAATTGGATAGCTTCCAATCCATTTTAATAAAAATTTTTTGCAACAAATTTATACTCCCGTTAAAATGTGAATTATGTATGTGCGATCAATGGAAGATTATGAGCCCGCAAAAACAATTAAAACAAATTAAATTGATCCGAAAATTATATTAGAGAGTTTCATTGATTAAATTTAAAAATAATTAATAAATCGATAAAATGGTAAAATTATTGAATGAATTGGTTGTTTGATTGATTGACAAATTATTGATGTATATTTTGATAAGCATAAAAAATGATAAATTGGTTATATAAAATAAATTGATTGATAGATAAATGTTGAGGGAATGAATGGAATATGGATTGAAAATGATTAAATTGATTTATAAGACAAATTCATTGGATTTAAGATCTATCAATTTGAAATTGATTCGAGAAATTATTTATAATAAAATGGTTGTGTGTTCCCTGCATTTCAAAAATAAATATTGTGGTTGAATGAATGAATCAATTTAAATTAAAATTAACATTATTGAATTGGGAATTAAATATAAAATTCATTGATGGATTAAACAATATTGAAATTGATTAAGAAATTAATTTAATAAAGTGGTCGTCCATTTTCCCATCATTTTCCAAATTTTCATTCCCAAATCCTCTTCAATTCTCTCTTGTTTCCTGTCTGGCCAAATCATTTGTTTGGAGCGGCGGCCTCCAACGATTTGCCAACTTTGCATTGCAAATGGTCCAACTGTTCGAGACGGTCAGCATCCAGAACAAAGAATAGCTTAAAAATTATTAAAATAAAAATGGAAGAATTTTAAAATAAAATTAGAGTTTTTAAAAGATTTTTAATACCCAAAAAAATATTAAATTATTTAAATTTTTTTTGGATTTTTTAGTGATCAAAAATTAAATTTTAACTTTCAAAAAGTTTTTTGATTTTTAAATGATTTTTTAATAACCAAAAAATTAAATAATTTTTTTAAATATTTTTTTTTGAATTTTTAATTGATTTTTTAATTCAAAAAAATTATTCCATAATTTTTTTAATATCAAAAAAATAATTTTTAATGCAAAAAAAAAATTTAATTTTTTATAAATAATATTTCTCAAAATTTATATAATTTACCTCATCTTTTGCCGCAAATTTGTGCACAATGACCATATAACAATGGCGTTGCACAAATTGGACGAGTGCATCGGTGGTTGGCAAAAATGTGGCATATTCCAATTTGAAGCCGTCAGATTTTGAAAGCATTTCATGAAAATCGGTGACCTGCGGGAAATTTGAAAAATTTAATAAATAAAATTTTAATAATAAAATTTTAAAATATTATTGTATATTTTTTGGTATTTTTTTTTATTTCCATTGCTTTTTTACCATATAGACACGGTGAAAATGCATCAAATTTGTGACGGCGGCCAACAATTGATATTTGAATGAATCCGGCATTGCTGCCGGTGCAATTGCCTCAGATGCCAATGATGCAGGAGTTGGAATCCGGGGAGATGCATTTGCATTCCCATCAGAATTGACGACCAAGGCACGCATCCTTTAAATATTTTAAGATTAAAAAACAATTAATAAAGCGATAAAATATAAATATTAAAATTTTCTCAAAAAATTCCAATAGAAAAATATCCAAATTTTCACCAATTTTTTTTCAAATTATTTTAATAATAATTTTTACTTACCCTCCACTTTTGACTCCTGTCTTCTGCTGCTTTGGTGCCTCAGGCAAAATTTCGGTACTGTCATTTCCTCCACCATTGGTCTCCTCCTCCATTTCATCAGTGGTTGCTTCCTTATCATAATCATAATTGAAGGTGGCCACCGATTCATCCTCGCTGGTGGGAAAAATTTCGGCGGGCACGGCAAATTTGTTCTTCTTCCCAGCCACGGTTTGAGTTGTTGGCTTTGGCACAACAGCAGACTGGAAAGAATTAGATTTTAAAATGTCAAAATGGCATTTTTCTTTGGCAATTTTGTCAGCCAAAATATAAATTTATTCTTATTTATCATTGACATATTTGGCCATTTTGGTAAGTGGGGCAATGCTAACATTTGCCAAATGTTTGACCTACCCCTTAATGGTAATTGTTGGCGTTAGGCTTACTAAAATTGGCATAACTTAGACAAAATTGAGGCTAAATTCATGCTTAACATTTTTAATTAGACCCATAGGAAAATGTCTTTTTTTTAAATTAAAATTAAGCAATCAAAATTGTTTATATTTTATTTAATTCTCCCCCTTTTTCTCATCCTCACCTTTTTCACCGCAGCTGTTGATGTTGATGTTTTGCCTGGTTGTTTGCTGCCATTCTCCGGTTGTTCTTCTTGCATGGCCGAATTCACCATTTTGCGCAATTTTGCCATTTTTGTGCCCATTTTCGGCTTTTCCTTCACATTCAATTCCAATCCAAAATTCTCCTTCTCATCCTCTTCATCAATGGCATTGACATTTTGCTGCAAATTTTGTTGTTTCTTTTCCCGTTGTGCTTCCTTTGCTCGGAGAAAATATTTTTCGGCATTGGAGTGAGAGCGAACGCCAACGGATGGTTGCTAAGAATTAAGGGGAATAATTTTGATTTTTTTATAAAATTCGAATTGTTCGAATTTTTTGAATTCCGGTTACTCATTCTCGAATTTTGAGTTTGAACAAAAATCTTAATTGATTTTTTATCTAGGAATATTTGATTGTTTTCCTGATTTTTTACAAAAAAAAAATAAAATGCTCAATGAAATTTTTGCACAGTTTTTTAAATTAAAAATTATCATTTGATTTGATATGGAATGAATATGCAAAAATAAAATTGTTATCCAATTTGGCAATTTTAAAAGAATTAATCTCAGCCAAAATTTGTTAAAAAGTAAAAACACAAAACCTTAGTCCGTATAATTCAAAATTTTTTTTTTTTGTTGACTTTCCTCCAAGCTAGCTCGCTTACCAATGCTGATGATGAAGATGGCAACTTTTCGGGTGCTGCCGCCTTCTTTCCAATTGCCGTTGCCATCATTTGACCACCACCCATTAAGCCGCTTTTCAGCAAACGATCATCTGCCGCCATTTTGTTATCAAATTCATCCTCATCCCCCTCATCTTCCTTCTCTTCGTCATATTCATCCTCTTCTTCTTCTTCCTTCTCTTCATCACATCCATATTCCCCATCCCAATTATCTTCTTCATCCTCCCCATACTCCTCTTCTTCATCCAATCCTTCATCTTCCATCTCCAACTCCTCATCGTCATCATTTTGTTGCATTTCGGCCTCTTCATCTTCATCTTCGGAATAGAGGCCATCCACAACGGCAGGCTGCTTTGGTTTGACAACAACGGCATTGGATGAGGGTTTGGGAGCGGTCTTTAATTTATATAATTATTATAATTATTTTTTTAAATATGGGAAATTTTATATATTAAATTTATAAATTTGGACCGATAGAAAAATTGGTTTAATAGAAAAATATCAAATTTTATAGATTTTAATAGGTTTATTTAGTTTCAAAAAGATTAGGTTTGAACGTTGAATCACCTTTGCACTTTTCGGCACAAATGTCACATCGCTTGGGGCATATTCCAGTTTACCGTACTCCTCCTCCTCATCCAAATAGTTGTTGTTTTTTCCAACCATTTTCAATGTTGTCGGAATGGTATTGGCTGTGCTGGAACCAGTCATTGCACCTCCTTTAGCCGACTTCTTGGTCTCCATCATGGGGGTATATGCCGACATGGTTGAAGATGATCTTTTGGCAATTTCCTTGCGCTCTTTGGGAAGTGCACCAACCGGCAATGGGACGAGAACAGGCTTCTTTGGCTGAAATTTAGAAGTTTAAAATAATTTTTAATAATAAATGAGAAAAGTGAATTGGCAGATTTTTTTTCCGGAAAGACTGTAATGTGTTTTTTTGGTAAGATTATAATTGTATTTTTCGTTAAATTTTTTCGAAAATATTAATGTGTTTCAATCCCAAAGGAATATAAATGTGTTGATTGTAAATATTTTATTCCGGAAAGATTGTAATTGTATTTTTGGATTTTAAATGTGTTTCATTCCGGAAAGATTTGAAATGTATTTTGTATTGTAAATGTGTTTTATTCCGGAAGGATTGTAAATGTGTTTTTACAAAGGATTGTAAATGTGTTTTTACAAAGGATTGTAAATGTGTTTTTGCAGAGGATTGTAAATGTGTTTTTACAAAGGATTGTAAATGTGTTTTTACAAAGGATTGTAAATGTGTTTTTACAAAGGATTGTAAATGTGTTTTTACTTTTTACAAAGGATTGCAAATGTGTTTTTACAAAGGATTGTAAATGTGTTTTTGCAGAGGATTGCAAATGTGTTTTTACAAAGGATTGTAAATGTGTTTTTACAAAGGATTGTAAATGTGTTTTTACAAAGGATTGTAAATGTGTTTTTACTTTTTTTTACAAAGGATTGTAAATTTATTTTTTACAAAGGATTGTAATCCGTTTTTTCCGAAAATTATTTAAATAAAATAATTTTTGAAATTCAATTTTCTAAAATATTTTTACTAATTATACCATGATAAATAAAATTTTCTTGATTTCCCTTGGGAAATAAAATTTATCGTAAAAATATTTACCTCAGCCATAACAGGAACACTTTTCTTGGCAATCTCAGAAGGAGGTGCGGCGAGAGCCTCTGAAAAATTATTTAAATTTGAATTTTTAAATTATTGCAACGACAAACCGGCCAATGGACGCTTCATTTGGAAATAGAGCGAACCAGTTTCCTCCGGGTTGATATGCCTGAAAATTATTTACAAAATTTAGATAATTTAAGAAAGATTATTCACTTACATTACCACATCGTCCTTCATGAATTGTTCAAAAACCTGCTTGATATGGCCTTTACCAAAGAATGCACGAACTTCCTGAATTTTTAAGACCGAAATATCATATTTTCTTAAGACTAAAAACCTCTTTGTTCAGGAAGCTTCCATAATTTTCTAAGTATTTATTTTGCAACTCCAATAAGACGACCGCCTCCTGTTCAGCGCCACAATCTGCCAAGCAATGGAGGATTCGGCTGCGGCCCTGGCAAATTATTTAAAATTAAATTTTAATTTATTTTTTTTTAAAAATTACTTCGACTATTTTTGCTTTGGTGGTCATTTTTTCGCTTTCTTCTGTTGTTAATTGAATTGAAAAGTTGATTGAATTTTTTGGATGTTTGAAAAACTTTCGCTAAAATTTTATGCTTAAAATCAGCAGGATTATCAGCAAAAGTGAAATCATCAACAAAAATGGGATCATTTTATTAGGGAAGGTTATAAAATGCTTAAAAACTGGAGGAAAATGAAATTTTAGGCAAAACTCAGTGGTCAATTTATTATTAGTGAATTCGAAATCACTCTCTCCCTTGTTTGAGAACCCAATTTTCTGAAGCTTTTTAGTGGTTTAAAAGAATGCCACATTCCACTCAATTTTGAAATGAATGAAACCAAATTTAGGCTAATAAAATGCTGTGGAAAATAATTTAGAAATTTACCTAAATAGTTTGTCAAAAATATTGAAAAATGATTTAAAAAGATTGAAACCAAGCAATGAACCATATAATCAAAAAAGGAATTATTGAAAATTTATGAATTATGATGTGTCTCATTGGCCCAATTTCCATAGGATTTGTTATACGGCTCGCTCTATGGCCCATTTTTTTATTACCAATTTAAAGCAAAAAATTGCCTCATTTGCGATTAAATTTGACCATAATTTTAGCGAGTATTCTAGAGAGGAAAGGTGAATGAAAATGAAATGAATCAGCAGAAAATGGACTTTTTAGGGTAGGGGGAGGGCAAAATGAATGTGTGGACTGTGGATGAGCGAAAAAAATGCAAATATTTATATTCACAAAAAATGGGGGCGTTGACCTCCCTTTCAGTGAATGGATGAAGCTTATTTTTGAGAATTGCTCAGAGTAATTTTTTTGTTTAAATAAAAAAAAAAATGGGTAAATTGTGAGGCAAAAAATGGGGAAGGCGATGATGGATGCTGGGAAATTGCCCATGGACAAATCATAGTGTTTTTTTACAGTAAGGGACTTGAAAATGAAGGGCTTATTACGGTCAATGATTTTATTATTGTCATTGGTATTGGGATGAATGTTGCCTCGGGGCAAATTTCTTTTTTCCCATCCATTTTTACAGAATAGAAAAGAAAAAATAAATATGGAAATGGGCGAAATGGAGGAGGGGACATGGGAAACGACAAAAATGGGGCAAATTGAGGAGGTGAGGGGAAATGGGAAAGGAAAAAATGAGCGGTAAAAATTATTTGAATTTTGAGGCAATCTCAATTAAAAAAATGATGAATTAAATTTTTGATTGAATTTGCCAACATTTTTAGTCAAAATTTTATCCTCTCTTAAAGAGAATGAATGATTTTTGATCTCTGACTGAATAGGAAATTAATAGAAGCCTATGATTTATCTGGGAAATTGAATTGATAAATTGAGATTTTGCCAATTTTGCATTGACGAAAATTAAATTGTGAAAAAAATTTCAGAATTTTTAATTTAATATATTTATTTAATAGAAAAACAGAGAGAAAGGTTATAATGGAACTCTAGGCTTTGGTAGAACCGATGAGACAAATTTGGATGCAAAGCGGTAAAAAAAGGAATTTAAATTATTAAAATTGAAATATTTTGAGTAATATTTTCTTGAATTAATACAGAAAGGCGCCCATTAAATTTGGGAATAAAATTTTTGGGAAGACAAATTTTCAATTTTATTTTGTATCAAAATCTTTTCCAAGGCAAAAATTAGAAGTTTAGTTAACGAAAAAGGTAGTCCTATTTGAAAATGCAAATGACGTTTTGGCTTTTGGTAAATGAATAAATTGGCTGTTAAACACTAAAATGACCCATCCCCGATAGTGGAATAAAAATTTGAGAAAACAAATTTGTTTTATTTTTGATCAAAAATCATTCATTCCCTAGGCTCATAGTAAAAGTTGGCTTAACGAAAATTTCAGTCCTATTTGATGAAATGCAAATGAGATTCCTTTCGCAAAAGTGAATAAATTGACGCGTTCAACACGAAAATGACCCGTCACCGCTCCCCGATAGTGTAGTATATTTTTGCATTAACTTTTCGCCATATTTCCCCAGCAGAGAGGCCAATTTGCTGCGTTTTTGCTGCGCTTATGAAGAATTATCGACCGATGGCCATAGAGTAGAGACTAGAGTTGCACCCCCGGGGACGGGGATGCGTTCGGGGAGAAATTTTCGGGGATCAAATTTTCGGGGAACATCTCGGGGCTACCCCGGGGGTAACTTTTTCGGGGTCGGGGATTCGGGGATAAAACGGGGATCATTTCGGGGATCCCCGGGGCCCCGGGGATAAAAACGGGGTTAAAAGGAAATTTTTAAAAAGCTAAATTATGCTTAAAATTTTTTCCATCTCGGTTAAAAAAATAAAAATTCGGTCTAATTTCATGCTTATTAATTGTCTAGCGAAAATTTGGAGTTAATTATAAGCTTAATTATCATTAATGTTATGAGATTTCTTCAAATCTACCTTGGTAATAGGATTACAGTTACAATTTTAAATTTAATATTTTTTGAATTTTATCTTTCCTTTTATTTGTATTTTTATTGTTAGTAAATTCGAATTATAAAAGATAGAAGCTCCCGTTTTATGCTATTTAAAAATTTGAAAGGGAAAATTATTGTAGTTTTTAATCGATCCCTCCGGCCATTACAGTAATAGGAAATTTTTAGTCCTGCTCATCTTTATCTACAAAACAGAAAATATTACTTACTAATCGGTGGTGCCTAAGGCACCCAACGAAGAAAATTTTTTAAATTTTTGTTAATTTTTATGCTGAAAATCGCACATTTTTGACAATAAGATAGAAGGCAAAAAAATATTCCGATGGCGCCTATCGGCACCATCGGAGAAAATTTTTTGAATTATTTGAATATTTTCACTGATTTTTAATAAAAATTTCAAAGTCGAATAAATATTATGACCCATGAAAAATCATAATAAATTAGACTAATTCAGATATTAAATATCCTTTTGTTTATGGATAATTTTTATGCACAATCAGGGATGCCATCTCCAAAATACAAAAATGTGACATTTCCCTCAAAAAATTCGGAAAAATACGGCAAAAATACGGCAAAAATTTTTTAAAATACGGCAAAAAAAATATGGCATGCTTGAAAACTTGTTAAAACGCAATATAAATGTTTTTTAAAATTTTTTTTATATATCTAACTTGTGATAAGCAATTTAGGCTCTGAAATAAAGATGGCTTAAGCTTTAAAAATCACACGTTTATTCAAAAATGGCTTGTTTGGGCAAAATTTGAACCAAAAATAGCCGCGCAGCGAAAAATTTAAGCCAAAAATAGCCGCGCAGCGAAAAATTTAAGCCAAAAATAGCCGCGCAGCGAAAAATTTAAGCCAAAAATAGCCGCGCAGCGAAAAATTTAGTGAATTTTATTAACTTGGTATGATTAGTGAAACTACGGCAAAAATATGGCATGAACAAATATACGGCAAAACTACGGCAGGGCAATCAAAAATACGGCAAATGTCGTATTTATGTGGTATTATGGCAAATGGCATCCCTGTGCACAATATTAATATTATATCTTTCTTATATCTTTATTATTAAATTCTTTTTCAGTTTGGAATACAAAATTTATGATATAAAACATTTAAATTATCTATATTTAATGTAAAAATGGCCAAAAAAGCGAATATTTTTTCCCTTACAAAAACATTTTCGGGGACGGAAAAGTCCGGGGATGACAACGGGGACGGGGATTCCCCGTCACGGGGATAAAATTTTCGGGGAACATCCCGGGGGTGATTTTCGGGGATCAAATTTTCGGGGGACAACCCGGGGGTGATTTTCGGGGGAAATGCTCGGGGATCCCCGGGGTTTCGGGGATCCCCGTCCCCGGGGGTGCAACCCTAGTAGAGACCAAAGTTTATGGACACAATTTTTGATGTTGAATGGAAATAAGAAAAAAATTAAATGGCAAAGAGATGGACAGCACAGATAAAGTGGATGTGAATAATTATATAGATAGATAGGGGAATGGGGGAAATTGGTGATGCTTTCGATCGGGGCAAGGGGGACAATAATTTCAATAAGAATTTAGTGTGCGGCCCGAGACGAGATCTCGCCGAGATATCCCGAGATATCGGACCGAGATTTTCCCGAGATCTCGGTCTCGGTATCGTCTCGGTCATTTTTTGAAAAAACCGAGATAAACCGAGACCGAGATTTTCCCGAGATATCGGTCTCGGTCTCGTCTCGGTCGATCTTCAATCTCGGCGAGATATCCCGAGATACCGAGATTTTCAAAACATGCTTTTTTTTATTTTAAAATTGGCATTATGAAAATAAAAAATATTAAAATTGTTTTAATTTTAATAATGTATAATGATTAATGAATTATTTTATTTTTATTATTTATCGAATACTTACATTTCTATATACATTTCAATTGAATTATTAATATATTTTAGAAAAAATGAGTAGTTTATATTGGAATATTGGTCTTTATAAAAAAATTTCGAAAGATGAAGCTGAATGCAATGAATGCAAATCGAAGATAAAAACAAAAGATTTTAATACAACTGGATTAAAAACACATACAAAGCAACATCCAGAATATTTGGCTAAATATGAACAATTAAAGCAACAGAAAAATGAAGCAGCTGGCACTTCAATGGATAAATTTGTCAAAATTAACGGATCAGGTTAATTTTTATAAAAATAAAATAATTAATGTTTTAATTTTCGACAATTTAACCGCATTGGACAAGCGAGTTATTCATTATATTGCATGCACCAATACTTCATTTCGTTCGATCAATCATCCAATATTCCATTCACTTTTTTGGAACAACAATTCAATGCAAAAGCTAAAAGACGAAAAACATTTCAGAGAGTGGGCATTTCCGCGTGTTTATCTGGCCGTAAAAAATTGCATTCAAGCTCAGTTGGATCAAGCAGAATATTTAAATTTCACATCTGATATCTGGTCATCCAAAACGACCAAACATTCCTTCATAAGGTTTAATTAATTTTTTAATAATTTTAATTGAAAAAATAAAGTTTGACTGCTCATTGGATTACAAAAAATTGGGAAAGGAAGAATTTTATGCTTAGTATGAAGCATTTCGAAGGTACTCATGATGCGACCAATGTGAACAGAATTTTCAATGAGATGTTAACTGAATTGGCGATTCCAGTTGATAAGTGCAATGTCACTCTTCGGGATCATGCTAGCAACATGATTAAAGTATTTGATTTATTATTAATTAATTAAAGCATGATATTTATATTTAAAGGCATTTGAAGGCAATTTTGATCATGCCGATTGTGGTGCGCACAAACTCAATTTGTGTGTTGAAAAATTATTCACTGAGGAAAATGCGGAAATATTGACCAAATGCCGATCAATTGTGGGGCATTTTTCTCATTCAAATTTGGCTGTTGAACGATTGAAAGCATGTCGAGAAATGCTGGATTTGCCCGATCATAATTTGATTCAAGTTTATTTTTATTATTTAATAAATTATATAAAATTCTATAAAAGGATGTGAAAACCAGATGGAATTCCACCCTTGCCATGATAAGCCGAATAATTGAACAAAAACAAGCAATTGATATGTATCAAGCCCTTCATAATAAAAATTTGGCAACATTGAGTGACTTTGAATTTCAAACACTCGGAAATTTGGCGGAATTATTGAGTCCAATTGAACAGGCTTCAAGGAAATTTAGTGAAGAAATTTGCCCATTGTCAACCCAAATTGCTATTTCAAATATGCTGATCAGCGAAATTGAACAGCAGGTTTTTAAAATAATTAATTAAAAAATTGATATGGAAATTCAGAAATTGCCAAATGTTGAGCAAGAGCGGATTAAAAGCAATTAAGAGAACGTTTTTCCGGTCAAGAGCAAAATCGGTCTAAAATTTTCCAGTTTTTTTTTTTAAATTTTTCTTTTCATTTAGAATTTATTCAATTGGCCATTATTTGGACCCAAGATTCAAAGATCAATTTGTTTCGAATCGTATTGAATTTGTATCAAATGTTGAATCGTGGATTATGGCGGAAATTGGTACAAATGAAAATAAAAATACAAATGAAATTAATGAATTGATTATAGAAGGAAATGAAAAAGGTGCTATTTTATTATAATTAATAAATTAAATTTTATACTGTAGAAACAGAAGAGCCGCCAATTAAAAAACAAAAGTTGGATTTCTTCGCTGCTCGTTCAAAGAAGTACAATTCGCGTTACAAAATTCCATCAAATCCAGCAAGTCCGACATCTTCACAAGAAAATGAACAACAACCAAATGAACTCGATTTGGAACTGACATTTTACCGAAAATTAGCATTACAAAATTTGGAGGATGATCCGCTGGAATTTTGGGAAAAACATGCAAAAGAATTTCCAATTTTGTGCCCAATTGTGCGCCGTCATTTATCCATTCCCGCAACTTCAGTGCCCAGCGAAGAAACTTTTTCGGTTGCCAATGATGTTTTTGATTATCGCCGGTCAAGATTGAATCCGGATACAGCCGAAAAACTTGTATTTTTAAATAAGACACTGCCAATAATTAATTACAAATATTGAAATTTTATGAAATTAATTTATTTGAACAATTTTTTGCATTGTTATTTTATTTCCTCTTTATTTATTATTTTTGGAATATTATATTTGAGTTGAAACAAGATTATTGCTTTATTTTATTTTCGTTTTTTTTTAATAAAATGTATAAATTATAAATGAAATAATTTAGATTCTATTTTAAACAGTTTTAAAAATTTTTTTTAAAAATCTCGGTATCTCGGCGAGATCTCGTTTTTTTCCGACCGAGATATCCCGAGACCGAGATATTACCGAGATATCGGTCTCGGTATCGTCTCGGTCATTTTTTGAAAAAACCGAGATATTCCGAGATCTCGTTTTCCCGAGATATCTCGGTCTCGGTCTCGGTAAAACCCATTTGCCGCACACTAAGAATTTTTATTTCAATTTTTGGAAAAACTCAATTGATTAGCCAATCTCATACTAGTCACAAATTGAAATTTGAGAAATTGAATCGATCAATCAACCCAATCACAAATTTATGTGTGGCAAAAATCAGGGATGGGTAAAATCGATTGCAAAAGCTTGTCCTGTGCGAGATCTCATAAACTATAATTTTATAAGGGAAATTGTGTCAGCTAAACATGAATATGAATATAATCTAATTTATGAATGCAAATTTAGGACATTTTGGTAAGATTACCCTTACTCCAAAATGGCCGAATATGCATAGCAAAGTCAAATTCGTATTTAGCTAATAAAATTCGAATTACCTTAATAAATTTTGGATTAATATTTTTTCCTTTTTTTAATCAATATAACAAATCAAATTTTAAATAAGGAATTGTGCCATTTAATTAGATTTTTATCACATTACAAAAAATTCATTAAATAATAATGTTCACATTTCTTCGAATTTAAATAGTGAATTTAATTTTTATAAATTGACTCTTTCTTTTGCGAATTCAACACATCAAAGTGACATTTTCAATCCGGCTCCATGCTTTTGTGCCAATTTCGCCAGCCGATCGGTCATTTCGCCATGCAACCCGGCCAACGGTCCTTGGAAAATGCCAAAACTTTCGCAGACGAGTACAGCTGAAATAGAATTGAAGGGAAATTTATATGATTAAATTTATCAAAAATTTATTTTTCTTGGGTAAAATTTGTTTTGTGTCAACTAGGAATAAAGAAATATTAAAAATTTAGAATTCAAATAGGATAAAAAATTTATTTTCAAGGGTAATTTTTCCAACTAAACATGAATTTGACCTAATTTTGTCCATATTTGGCAATTTTTGGTAAGGGGGCAACAAATGTGTGACCTATCCCCCAATGATAAATGTCGACATTGGGCTTATCCCCAAAATTGGCATTAAGAAAAAATGGAAGCTAATATTCAAGCTTATCATTCCTAATTTGGTACTTATGTACTTTATATCCTCTTTTTTGAGAAAGTGCTTGATCCCCCCTTTGGTTTGTTATATTTCGGGTTAGGGTCAGTCAGGGTTGGGTTGGGGATAGGGTGGGGTAGGGAATCATCTTACGTGTATCCTAAACCCAAACCCTAATCAAAACCCTAAAACCAAAGGGGGGACCCTTCACTTTCCAAAAAAGGGGATGTAAAGTACATAAGTACCCCTAATTTAACCCATAAGAAAATGTCTTCGGAACTAAGCAAAAATTTCTGAAACATTTTTGGCTAAAAAGAAAATTTACACCTAATTCATAATTAGGAAGAAGATTTTTATTTTTGGGCCATAAAAATCGCAAAAATAGTTGCCAAAAAATAGGTTTCGTTAATCGTTATCATCAAAATAAGAGCAATTTTTGCCATTTTATTGTACATGAAATTTTTACACAAAAAAGTGCCAAAAAAAGGTAAAAATATGTCAAAAAATAGATAAATACTCAAAAAAATTATTTTATGTGCCTTTCTCATCAAAACTGATATTCATACAAAAAATAGGTCCAAAAATCTACTCTCCCAAATAATGCTCAAAATATCACTGCTTTTTTAAAAACAAATAAAAAATTTTACTATTTTTCAACGACTCCTGAATCACTTCAGCCAACAAATCGCTGCAGGCCGCACTTTCGCCCAAAAATTGATCCATTTGGCTGAAAAGACGGCGCAAAAGGTCGGCAAAAGTGTCCAGTTGGCTGATTCGAGTCAAATGGCCAAGCAGAATTTTGCAACTCAATTGGATTGCCCGAATTCGTGCTTCCTCCATTCCAATTGGGTCCATCGGGGAGATTGGTGGATTACTGAAATTATGGGTAATTTTATTTTTTAAAATGAATTTAAAAATATTAATAAAATTTGTTTAAATTAAGTGAAAAATATTCCGTTTTTTATGCTTAGCTGATGGACAAATTGGTAATTTTAAATATTTTTTAAAAAAATTTTTCTCGATTAAATAATTCAAAAAATGATTGAAATGGATTTTTGTAAAAAATTAATTAAAATTATTTAATTAATTTTGAAAAAATTCTATTTAAATTTACGAATATCCCAAAGGCAAATTGGAATAAATTTTAGGATTTTTCTCCTTATAATAAGGCCATCGGGATTTATTTTATAATTGATCAGAGTTTCTAAGTATAAATATTATGATTTATCAGAATTGTGTTTTGATTTTCATTAAAATGTTCGATTTTTGTCTGATTTTTTTGTAATAATTTTTATTATATTTTCGATAATTTTTTTTGGGATTATGTAGATTTTTAATTAGTATTAATTAATTGCTAGAAAGAATAATTTAAAGACTACCATATCGGGAGAAATTGCATCACTTTCCAATTACCAAATGATTAAAGCCTTGATTCCTTAATCCTTTTTTTTGTAAGAATGCGGTTTTTTGTCGAAAAATCGAATTCTTTTGTCAATAGCTTAATAAATTTTGTTGATTTTAAGCCCTATTTATTGTTCTAGGATATGCAATAAAAGGTTATGACCAAAAACGGTTCTTTCCGCAAAAAAACCCCGAATTTTTCAGCAAAAAACCTTTTCTCCTTTTTGGAATATTCATTGTTGATGTTGATTAGATTATAAAAAAAAGTTTTTTTTTTGAAATGCTCTCAGACAAATGCCTCAGAAATTAGTCCACATTAGCAATACTATATTCGGGATAGCCGGTATAGTTTTCTTCATAGAGCATCCATCCAAAAATTCATTGGACCCAGGCAGGAATCGAACTTTACCCATTCAATGTGAATAAAACAGCACTGTAACCATTTAAGCTATTGGGTCGATTCAATTGTCGACTTTTTTTTAATTTTAATGGGTGGGACTTCTATTTTTTTAAAGGTTGAAATAAATTTTCTCTATGGATGGGATTTTAAACTTGATTAATAGAAATTTAAAAAAAAATAATAAATTAATGCAATTTTAATTAATATCAATTAATTTAAATAAATTTATCAGAAAATCTGATTTTTGACTCCCAAATTTGTTTTTTAACCCCTGAATCTGATTTTTGGTCCCCAAATTAAATTTTTGACCCACTCACAAATCTAAATTTTTTGAGTTCATTTTTTTGGCAACCCTGACCCTGAAATGGAGAAAAATAAAACTAGGAAATTGGAATCTATTAAAACGGGTTGAAAAATTTAATCAAAAAATTCACATTTTCTCGCCATTGGCCAAATTTTAGCAAGAACCATCAAATTTCAATAATAATAATTAGTGAATTAGGACTACCTGAAGAGGAGTCTGGTCAACAATGGGAAGAGGACTTCGGCAAAACAATCCTCCCAATCCATTGGTTGCATCAATTCACCGAGAGCAGGGACACGAAATGCCGCCTGAAATTGGCCATTTTAATTGAGAGTATTTGTGTCATAAATTGATTCTTATTAGAACATTTTCATTTATTTAATGTAATTTTTGATTCCAAAATTGTGTGAAAAATCTCATCAGAAAAATCTAATAAAAAGTATTAATAATTAATTCTAAAAAATGAATTTGTTGATTTAGAAAGGACATTTAGTGGAGTTATCCAAAGAAATTTCGGCATTATTAAATTATAAGGATTGATAGAATGTGGGTTTTAGAATTTTGTTTATTTGAAAGCTTTTAAAATCGTTGTCTAAATAAATAATTATGATAAATATTGTAAAAAATTATATTTTTTAGTAAAGTTAATCGAAAATTTGACTGTTTTATTGCTAAAAATATACTGTCTGTTAACCCAAAAAAATCGGTTGATTTTAATCTCGTAAAAATCCGAAATCAATTCTCATGCATTTTTAACAAATTTACCCCAAGTGCCTCCAACGCAGATGCTCGAATTCGGCGTCGACAATCGCAGGCCATCCGTGCAATTGATTGAAGCAATGGTCGCCAATAATTTGACCATAATTCAGTGGTGCATCCATTTGGGCCACTGCTTTTTGCCCCAACTTTTCCAACTTCATTGACATTGATGCCACCAGCATCGGCCCAATCCCGGTAAATATTCGCCGACAGAGAATGCATTTGGGCACAAATGTTCAACAACTAAAAAAAATATTTATCAATTAATCAATGCCAGAGGCATTTTCAAATTATAGTTTGAGGTAGGGTTGCACCCCGGCGCCCGGGGGACGATTTTCGGGGAACGGGGAAAATCGGAGTTTTTCGGGGGCCTGTATTCGGGGACGGGGGTAGTGTATTTTCGGGGGCTATTAAAATTACGGGGAGAACAAAAAAAAACCCATAGAGGGGACCCTTTGCTATTTTTTTAGCACCAGAGCCCTTTCGGGGGCCGGGGTGCAACACTTAGTTTGAGGATAGTCGTGTGTCATTGTTTTATTGAATAGCCGGCGAAAAACATATTCGGGATTTATGTTAATCCATTGGAAAGGGTAATTACAAAGTTTACTCTACAATTTGGTGATTTTTATTTAAAAAAAAGCTATTTTCTAGATGATGTGTACTACTTTTCGAAGGTGCTATGTCATCTCCACAATGGTGTAAATAGGGCACCTCCACAATGGTGTATAAGCGTTTTCAATTATAATAAATCAGAAACCGGCTATAGACCATACAAACCTTATACCATTTTGTAGATCTCATCGAGACGCATCGATTGGTATATAATTTGTTATGGTTTGGCCAAAATAAAAGAGTTTAAAACGAAAAACTTGAAAAATGGTTTAATATCATTTAATTTTGACCAAACCATAACAAATTATATACCAATCGATGCGCCTCGATCCTCGATGAGATCTATAAAATGGTATAAGGCTTGTATGGTCTATATCCGGTTTCAGATTTATTATAATCGAAAACGCCTATATTTACACCATTGTGGAGGTGCCCATTTTTACAACGCCCTTTATCTTTTGTGGAGATGTCCCCGCACGCTTTTCGAATAGCATATCGTCTTCGGGATTGGAGATTAGTTGCCTCCTTATTTAATAATGACCAAAAGAGATAGTACAGCAGGTATTATATTGAATTGAATGGACGGTAATATAGTGAAATGTTCTTTTTATTTATTAAGCTTAATTAATACCCGAGGTAATCGAAATAAGGATAAGAATTAGGAAACATTTCAGTATATACTGCTGTGGGCCATTCTTTTGTATATAGCCAGGGAATTAATTTATTCCCATAGCCATACATGATATGCTATTGGAAAGGTCAAAGTGCTTGCTCTCTGTACAATTTTAACCTTTTTATTTAATTTATTCATATTTTTGCTGCACTGTATGATTTTAATCTTAAGATCTGGTCCTCTGGATACCTAACCTAGCGGTCTTTACGATATAAAATTAATCAATAATTTTCTTAAATTAAAATTTTCATAATTCCACCTGAAGTGATGCATCCATATAGCAATTTGCCAGCCGTTCTTGTTCACTGATTGCGGTTTCTTCCTTTGTTGGCACGCTTAAATCGGCCGCCGTTGTTTGTTGTTTTGCCTTTGGCTGTGATTTTTCATTTTCATGTGGAATTGGGAATTCCTTGGAGGCAGCCATTTGACTTTGTGGAGAATGGGCCGGCGACAATTTTTGTTGTGAATGCGAAATGCTGTTCGGATAGAAAAGAAGGATTAATAATTTTATTCAGTCAGAAATGAATTTTTCCAAAGCTAATTCGAAATTTAAAAAGTTGGCCTCAAATTTTGTCCAATGCCATTTATGTCAATTTTTGGTAAGCCCAATGCCAACATTTACCATTGAGAATAGTTCACATATTTGGTAAATATTGGCATTGACCCTTACAAAAATGGCAAATATGCCACTGACAATAGGTCTTATTAATGTTTTTACTGATAAAATTACCCAAGAAAAGGGAGCATTTTGAAAAATTTTGATGGCTATCGAAATCGAAAATTTTTCAAAAAGTAAAAGGTAAAACAATAAAATTTATAAGAAACCAAAAATTCACTTTATAATTTTTATTTTTACCTTGGAAGTTGAACTGGTGCACATCTGGAAGGAAGGGAAAAAATGTTTACAAAAATATAGAACTACCCCTTTATGAAAAAATAGTATTTAATTTGTCGAAAAAGAGTGTCTAATTCAAACTAATTATAATGGTTTAAGAGGATTTGTCCTATATTCATTCACAAAGCATGCATCATTGGACAGAACTCATCAAGACGCTTCGAATGGTTTATAATTTGTCATGGTTTGTCAAATTAAAGTGGTATTAAACCGCTTAAACTGGTTTTGGTTTTTTGGTTCAAAACTATGTTAGAATTGGTTAAACCCAAGCCTAAATATAAACATTATCAAATGATGTATCTTGACGAGATATATCGATTGTTTATGGGACTGGATAAACATTGAACCGCTATAATCTTTTTGAAATTTTTAATATTTTTCGACAAATTAATAGGTGTGTCCCTTTTGTAAAAAATTTACTCACTTTCCTCCATCCATGCTTGCCTCAACCATCATTCGTAAACAATGTGTGAATTGCGCAAAATTGGCCGGTGTAATGTGTGCCGCATCGCGTGCCAAAAATGTCAAAGTTTCGACCACTTTGAGGAAGGCGGCCGGATCGTGGCGAGACAAATTCGGTGCCAACACAATTGTTCCTCGTTTGAATACACCAGCCCGTGGATGTGGTGGAGGTGGGGCCGGTAAAGGTGTGGGTGTGGCTGCTGGTTTCCTGGAATTTTTGTATATTTTAAACATTGGAAAAAGTGCAATAATTCAGTGTTTAATTCGTATCATATTTTTTGCCTAAATGTGTTAAATTTCGGGCTTACATTTACAAATACTATAATTACTATTGGTCTGGGGGCTACCTTTAGAGATGTTTGTGCCAACCCTCTGCCCAACTTTTCACCGTTTATCATCAAGAAATACTAATTTAATTATCTTTTTATTAAATTAAAGAATAAACTTCTTAATTCGGGATATTTAATAATATTAATTTTAATTAAATTGGTTCAAAAATTGATGGAATTCTGTTCGAAAAATCATTTACCTTTACTATGAGTTAGCAAAATTTTAGAGAGTTTTTATATATTTAATTAAAAATGAATAAAAAAATATCTAAAAAGGGATAAAAAATGAAATTTTTTAAATATAATTTATTAGGGAAAGATTTTTTGAATTTCAGCAACACAAAATTAGGGGTATTTCCCCATTCTGCCACTTGACCCCTAGAATGCCCTTGGGTCTTACTTACCCCTGTTGTTGTGGTGGAATTTGACTGTTGGGAATTGGCGGCGGAGATGACGATGAAATTGTTGCCGTAATTTGTGGTTGTGGAGAACTCGGAGGAGGTGAATGATGTTCAACAGGTTCAATTTGTGGAATATTCGGAGGAGATTGGCCAGCGGCAATGTTCAATGTTGAATCGGTGGTGGCCTGCGGTGGTTCAGAGGCAACATTTTCTGTCAGCAATGGTTGAATTGAAGCTAGAAATAAATTGAATTTTGTATGTGTTTTACTTATTTAAGGATGTTCTTGGTCTACGTGTTTTAAATATTTAAGAGAATCATAAAAAAGCAAAACAAGTGGATATTGGGTGCAGATTAAAATATTTTTGGCGATTTTTATTTTTTATTATGATTTGATTTGATTATAATACTGAAAAAACCCTATATAGGGTTAGAATTTTATGTCTAATTTTGTGGGTAACATTACCATAAGAAAGTAATTTTGAGGGTTTTTAAAAAATTTCAATAATTTTCTCTAAGTAATTATTTTCTGTATAAGGATAGTGAAGTGGATATTACCTGCATTTGATAAAGTAATATTTGTGCCCGTCGTCTCCTCCTGTATATTCTGCAGCAAATTGTGTGGTGGTGGTGGCTGTGCAACAGTTGTCATCATCATTGGTGGAGTCGTTGTTGGCACCACATGGATCCATTCGCCACTGTCCGCTTTGTTCAACAAGCGCAAATGTTCCTGCTGTTGTTGTTCTCGATGTTCCATGGCGGCCACCAAAAGGGGATTGTCCGGTTTGCGTTTAGCTGTTGGTCCATTGTTTTTCACACCTCGACTTTCTTCAAAAAAAATAGGGAGACTTTATCTTGTTGCATTTTTTTATTAACCGACTGCATTTTTGTCCATTTTTTATGTAGCAGAATTAATTCTGCACGAAAAATTGAACAATGCTTTGGGAAACCCAAATTGTCTCCCGTCCATTTTTGTCCATTTTTTACGTAGCAGAATTAATTCTGCACGAAAAATTGAACAATGCTTTGGGAAACCCAAATTGTCTCCCGTCCATTTTTGTACATTTTTTAGGTAGCAGAATTAATTCTGCATGAAAAATTGAACAATGCTTTGGGAAACCCAAATTGTCTCCCGTCCATTTTTGTCCATTTTTTACGTAGCAGAATTAATTCTGCACGAAAAATTGAACAATGCTTTGGGAAACCCAAATTGTCTCCCGTCCATTTTTGTCCATTTTTTACGTAGCAGAATTAATTCTGCACGAAAAATTGAACAATGCTTTGGGAAACCCAAATTGTCTCCCGTCCATTTTTGTCCATTTTTTACGTAGCAGAATTAATTCTGCACGAAAAATTGAACAATGCTTTGGGAAACCCAAATTGTCTCCCGTCCATTTTTGTACATTTTTTAGGTAGCAGAATTAATTCTGCATGAAAAATTGAACAATGCTTTGGGAAACCCAAATTGTCTCCCGTCCATTTTTGTCCATTTTTTACGTAGCAGAATTAATTCTGCACGAAAAATTGAACAATGCTTTGGGAAACCCAAATTGTCTCCCGTCCATTTTTGTCCATTTTTTACGTAGCAGAATTAATTCTGCACGAAAAATTGAACAATGCTTTGGGAAACCCAAATTGTCTCCCGTCCATTTTTGTACATTTTTTAGGTAGCAGAATTAATTCTGCATGAAAAATTGAACAATGCTTTGGGAAACCCAAATTGTCTCCCGTCCATTTTTGTCCATTTTTTACGTAGCAGAATTAATTCTGCACGAAAAATTGAACAATGCTTTGGGAAACCCAAATTGTCTCCCGTCCATTTTTGTCCATTTTTTACGTAGCAGAATTAATTCTGCACGAAAAATTGAACAATGCTTTGGGAAACCCAAATTGTCTCCCGTCCATTTTTGTACATTTTTTAGGTAGCAGAATTAATTCTGCATGAAAAATTGAACAATGCTTTGGGAAACCCAAATTGTCTCCCGTCCATTTTTGTACATTTTTTAGGTAGCAGAATTAATTCTGCACGAAAAAATGAATTATGCCTTAAAATGCTTTGGGAAACCCAAATTGTCTCCTGTCCATTTTTGTCCATTTTTTACGTAGCAGAATTAATTCTGCACGAAAAATTGAACAATGCTTTGGGAAACCCAAATTGTCTCCCGTCCATTTTTGTCCATTTTTTACGTAGCAGAATTAATTCTGCACGAAAAATTGAACAATGCTTTGGGAAACCCAAATTGTCTCCCGTCCATTTTTGTACATTTTTTAGGTAGCAGAATTAATTCTGCATGAAAAATTGAACAATGCTTTGGGAAACCCAAATTGTCTCCCGTCCATTTTTGTCCATTTTTTACGTAGCAGAATTAATTCTGCACGAAAAATTGAACAATGCTTTGGGAAACCCAAATTGTCTCCCGTCCATTTTTGTCCATTTTTTACGTAGCAGAATTAATTCTGCACGAAAAATTGAACAATGCTTTGGGAAACCCAAATTGTCTCCCGTCCATTTTTGTACATTTTTTAGGTAGCAGAATTAATTCTGCACGAAAAAATGAATTATGCCTTAAAATGCTTTGGGAAACCCAAATTGTCTCCCGTCCATTTTTGTCCATTTTTTACGTAGCAGAATTAATTCTGCACGAAAAATTGAACAATGCTTTGGGAAACCCAAATTGTCTCCCGTCCATTTTTGTACATTTTTTAGGTAGCAGAATTAATTCTGCACGAAAAAATGAATTATGCCTTAAAATGCTTTGGGAAACCCAAATTGTCTCCCGTCCATTTTTGTACATTTTTTAGGTAGCAGAATTAATTCTGCACGAAAAAATGAATTATGCCTTAAAATGCTTTGGGAAACCCAAATTGTCTCCCGTCCATTTTTGTACATTTTTTAGGTAGCAGAATTAATTCTGCACGAAAAAATGAATTATGCCTTAAAATGCTTTGGGAAACCCAAATTGTCTCCTGTCCATTTTTGTACATTTTTTAGGTAGCAGAATTAATTCTGCATGAAAAATTGAACTATGCCTTAAAATGCTTTGGGAAACCCGAATTGTCTCCCGTCCATTTTTGTACATTTTTTAAGTAGCAGAATTAATTCTGTACGAAAAATTGAACTATGCCTTAAAATGCTTTGAGAAACCCAAATTGTCTCCCGTCCATTTTTGTACATTTTTTAGGTAGCAGAATTAATTCTGCACGAAAAAATGAATTATGCCTTAAAATGCTTTGGGAAACCCAAATTGTCTCCCGTCCATTTTTGTACTTTTTTTAGGTAGCAGAATTAATTCTGCATGAAAAATTGAACTATGCCTTAAAATGCTTTGGGAAACCCAAATTGTCTCCCGTCCATTTTTGTACATTTTTTACGTAGCAGAATTAATTCTGCATGAAAAATTCGGAATTTTGCAGAGCTAAAACTGCTTTCCATAAAACAGGTAAATAAAATATTCTTACTTTTTCTCACAGGGACATTCTTATAGAAACTGTTCATGAGAAATGTGCCTGTGAGAAAAAGTTTTCCATGAGAATTTTCTCACATAAACATGAACATGCTCCTGTAACAAGTTTCATGTCTCATCTCTCACGGGAAAATACTCTTGGAAACCACAAAATACCCTTCCCCTTCCAAAAACATTATATTATACAAAATATAATTGTTTTAAAAAAGATATATTTAATTTATTAGGTGGCCCAATAAATAGTTGCATTGAGTCAAATTTTTAAAGTCAACAAATAGCAATTTTTAGTATCATTATCATGAATTTGAATATTCCACCTATTCACATTTATATAGGCCCTATTAATCTTTAGAAGCAGCTTACAAAATGCGAAGGCCTATTTAAAATTCCCTTAAGTCGAAATGTGAAGGATCAGCCAAAAATATCCCAATTTTAAAAAATTTTTCCTCACCGCCTTCCTCGGGACTTCCCAGCAACATTGAAGAGGGATCATCCGAGCAATAGCCGCGTTCATCGATGGCCTGGGGCAACATTGGGGAGGAGGCAACAATGTCCTCGGGCTCACTTTGAACTGTTTGATGACGTGATTGTTGGGCCGATGCCGATTTTCTGTTTGATGCGCCCGGGTGAAGGATCCATTGTTTAGACTAAATTTACAAAATTTAGATGATAATTAATTATGCATAAAATGATTAAATTAGCCCAAAATTATGCCGAAAAATTAGCGTTTTTATAAAATATCCATATTAAAATCTGGCCTAAATCTAAGCCCTATAATCCTTAAATTTGACATTTTTATTTGTCACTGTCATATTTGGCCATTTTGGTAAAGGGCAATGCCAAAATTTGACATTTTTGATCTATCCCGAATGGTAAATGTTGGCATTGAGCTGACCAAAAATAGACATAAATTGTGAGATGGACAAAATTATGGTCAATATTCGTGTTTAGCTCTTATCCATATTAAAATACTTTTTTTGATGAAATTAAAGACAAAAAATTTAAGAAAATTGAAATTTTGGTGCAGGTAAATTCTGATTGTAGTATTATTCCCAATTTTTCCATTAAACAATGCTATAAGTATTTGCTTATAATAAGTAATTAGTAAGTTTTCAGCTCATAAATTCATTGAAGCAATAATCAAATTCGGAAATTTAAAACATTAGAATTTAGTATTTTTAAATTGAATCCATTTAAAAGGTGTATCTTATTTTTGAGTGTATTTTTAATAAAGGAAAACTTTTTTCTACAAGATTTTTCAATTGCCAGATTGTTTTCTAGATTAGTTGCTTCCTAGTTGAACCAAAACTATGGGTTAAAAACCGATATAGAAAGTAAAAAAAATAATTTTTTGGAAAACCGCTTCGAATGTACCTCAATGAATTCAATGTCATCGTCCTGTTGATAGGCCGCAGCACCAACCGCCTCCAACTATGTGAAGAACATTGCCCAATGCTCGGTACTGTGCACATTTGCCGCATTTGTACGTAACAGAATTTGAAGGCCGAAAGCAATTTGACGGGAGAGGAGGAAAAGTTGTGGAGGACGCAGGGCCAACAATTGTTGGCCCATAAATTGGAGTACTTCATCCGCACAGTGTGTCATGGTCTTTTGTTGGATGGTTTGATGGTCGAGTTGTGGTGAATTTTGGTGGGGAACTGAAAAAATTTTATGGTTTGATATTTTTTGAAAGATTTTCTTTACATTTTTAAAAATTTAATGAGAAATTATTTTTGCCAAAAAAAATTTATGCCGAAATCGTAACTATTCAATGATTTTTACCTAGATCCCAAAACTAAATTCAATTGAAAGTGCTTGTCAAAACGCATGTTCTGCTAATGATTTTGTAAGGTTTATTAAATTTTAGCTCTATTTTGAACAAAAAACCAAAATCGGTTTAATCCGCTTCAAATGACCGAATCAAGCATTTTCTCTTAATTACTCTTTCTATTTCTATACTTCTTAGTAATCATGCATTTTCTCTTAATAACTCTTCTTAGAATTGATTCTCTACACTTCTTAGTAATCATGCATTTTCTCTTAATTACTCTTTCTATTTCTATACTTCTTAGTAATCATGCATTTTCTCTTAATAACTCTTCTTAGCATTGATTCTCTATACTTCTTAGTCTTAGTAATCATGCATTTTCTCTTAATAACTCTTCTTAGCATTGATTCTCTATACTTCTTAGTCTTAGTAATCATGCATTTTCTCTTAATAACTCTTCTTAGCATTGATTCTCTATACTTCTTAGTAATCATGCATTTTCTCTTAATTACTCTTCTTAGCATTGATTCTCTATACTTCTTAGTAATCATGCATTTTCTCTTAATAACTCTTCTTAGCATTGATTCTCTATACTTATTAGTAATCATGCATTTTCTCTTAATAACTCTTCTTAGCATTGATTCTCTATACTTCTTAGTAATCATGCATTTTCTCTTAATTACTCTTCTTAGCATTGATTCTCTATACTTCTTAGTAATCATGCATTTTCTCTTAATTACTCTTCTTAGCATTGATTTTCTATACTTCTTAGTAATCATGCATTTTCTCTTAATTACTCTTCTTAGCATTGATTCTCTATACTTCTTAGTAATCATGCATTTTCTCTTAATTACTCTTCTTAGCATTGATTCTCTATACTTCTTAGTAATCATGCATTTTCTCTTAATTACTCTTCTTAGCATTGATTTTCTATACTTCTTAGTAATCATGCATTTTCTCTTAATTACTCTTCTTAGCATTGATTCTCTATACTTATTAGTAATCATGCATTTTCTCTTAATTACTCTTCTTAGCATTGATTCTCTATACTTCTTAGTAATCATGCATTTTCTCTTAATTACTCTTCTTAGCATTGATTCTCTATACTTCTTAGTAATCATGCATTTTCTCTTAATTACTCTTCTTAGCATTGATTCTCTATACTTCTTAGTAATCATGCATTTTCTCTTAATTACTCTTCTTAGCATTGATTCTCTATACTTCTTAGTAATCATGCATTTTCTCTTAATAACTCTTCTTAGCATTGATTCTCTATACTTCTTAGTAATCATGCATTTTCTCTTAATTACTCTTCTTAGCATTGATTCTCTATACTTCTTAGTAATCATGCATTTTCTCTTAATTACTCTTCTTAGCATTGATTCTCTATACTTCTTAGTAATCATGCATTTTCTCTTAATTACTCTTCTTAGCATTGATTCTCTATACTTCTTAGTAATCATGCATTTTCTCTTAATAACTCTTCTTAGCATTGATTCTCTATACTTATTAGTAATCATGCATTTTCTCTTAATAACTCTTCTTAGCATTGATTCTCTATACTTCTTAGTAATCATGCATTTTCTCTTAATTACTCTTCTTAGCATTGATTCTCTATACTTCTTAGTAATCATGCATTTTCTCTTAATTACTCTTCTTAGCATTGATTCTCTATACTTCTTAGTAATCATGCATTTTCTCTTAATTACTCTTCTTAGCATTGATTCTCTATACTTCTTAGTAATCATGCATTTTCTCTTAATAACTCTTCTTAGCATTGATTCTCTATACTTATTAGTAATCATGCATTTTCTCTTAATAACTCTTCTTAGCATTGATTCTCTATACTTCTTAGTAATCATGCATTTTCTCTTAATTACTCTTCTTAGCATTGATTCTCTATACTTCTTAGTAATCATGCATTTTCTCTTAATTACTCTTCTTAGCATTGATTTTCTATACTTCTTAGTAATCATGCATTTTCTCTTAATTACTCTTCTTAGCATTGATTCTCTATACTTCTTAGTAATCATGCATTTTCTCTTAATTACTCTTCTTAGCATTGATTCTCTATACTTCTTAGTAATCATGCATTTTCTCTTAATTACTCTTCTTAGCATTGATTTTCTATACTTCTTAGTAATCATGCATTTTCTCTTAATTACTCTTCTTAGCATTGATTCTCTATACTTATTAGTAATCATGCATTTTCTCTTAATTACTCTTCTTAGCATTGATTCTCTATACTTCTTAGTAATCATGCATTTTCTCTTAATTACTCTTCTTAGCATTGATTCTCTATACTTCTTAGTAATCATGCATTTTCTCTTAATTACTCTTCTTAGCATTGATTCTCTATACTTCTTAGTAATCATGCATTTTCTCTTAATTACTCTTCTTAGCATTGATTCTCTATACTTCTTAGTAATCATGCATTTTCTCTTAATAACTCTTCTTAGCATTGATTCTCTATACTTCTTAGTAATCATGCATTTTCTCTTAATTACTCTTCTTAGCATTGATTCTCTATACTTATTAGTAATCATGCATTTTCTCTTAATTACTCTTCTTAGCATTGATTTTCTATACTTCTTAGTAATCATGCATTTTCTCTTAATTACTCTTCTTAGCATTGATTCTCTATACTTCTTAGTAATCATGCATTTTCTCTTAATTACTCTTCTTAGCATTGATTCTCTATACTTCTTAGTAATCATGCATTTTCTCTTAATAACTCTTCTTAGAATTGATTCTCTACACTTCTTAGTAATCATGCATTTTCTCTTAATTACTCTTTCTATTTCTATACTTCTTAGTAATCATGCATTTTCTCTTAATAACTCTTCTTAGCATTGATTCTCTATACTTCTTAGTCTTAGTAATCATGCATTTTCTCTTAATTACTCTTCTTAGCATTGATTCTCTATACTTCTTAGTAATCATGCATTTTCTCTTAATTACTCTTCTTAGCATTGATTTTCTATACTTCTTAGTAATCATGCATTTTCTCTTAATTACTCTTCTTAGCATTGATTCTCTATACTTCTTAGTAATCATGCATTTTCTCTTAATTACTCTTCTTAGCATTGATTCTCTATACTTCTTAGTAATCATGCATTTTCTCTTAATTACTCTTCTTAGCATTGATTTTCTATACTTCTTAGTAATCATGCATTTTCTCTTAATTACTCTTCTTAGCATTGATTCTCTATACTTATTAGTAATCATGCATTTTCTCTTAATTACTCTTCTTAGCATTGATTCTCTATACTTCTTAGTAATCATGCATTTTCTCTTAATTACTCTTCTTAGCATTGATTTTCTATACTTCTTAGTAATCATGCATTTTCTCTTAATAACTCTTCTTAGCATTGATTCTCTATACTTATTAAATCATGCATTTTCTCTTAATTACTCTTCTTAGCATTGATTCTCTATACTTCTTAGTAATCATGCATTTTCTCTTAATTACTCTTCTTAGCATTGATTTTCTATACTTCTTAGTAATCATGCATTTTCTCTTAATTACTCTTCTTAGCATTGATTCTCTATACTTCTTAGTAATCATGCATTTTCTCTTAATTACTCTTCTTAGCATTGATTCTCTATACTTCTTAGTAATCATGCATTTTCTCTTAATTACTCTTCTTAGCATTGATTTTCTATACTTCTTAGTAATCATGCATTTTCTCTTAATTACTCTTCTTAGCATTGATTCTCTATACTTATTAAATCATGCATTTTCTCTTAATTACTCTTCTTAGCATTGATTCTCTATACTTCTTAGTAATCATGCATTTTCTCTTAATTACTCTTCTTAGCATTGATTTTCTATACTTCTTAGTAATCATGCATTTTCTCTTAATTACTCTTCTTAGCATTGATTCTCTATACTTCTTAGTAATCATGCATTTTCTCTTAATTACTCTTCTTAGCATTGATTTTCTATACTTCTTAGTAATCATGCATTTTCTCTTAATTACTCTTCTTAGCATTGATTCTCTATACTTCTTAGTAATCATGCATTTTCTCTTAATTACTCTTCTTAGCATTGATTCTCTATACTTCTTAGTAATCATGCATTTTCTCTTAATTACTCTTCTTAGCATTGATTTTCTATACTTCTTAGTAATCATGCATTTTCTCTTAATTACTCTTCTTAGCATTGATTCTCTATACTTCTTAGTAATCATGCATTTTCTCTTAATTACTCTTCTTAGCATTGATTCTCTATACTTCTTAGTAATCATGCATTTTCTCTTAATTACTCTTCTTAGCATTGATTTTCTATACTTCTTAGTAATCATGCATTTTCTCTTAATTACTCTTCTTAGCATTGATTCTCTATACTTATTAGTAATCATGCATTTTCTCTTAATTACTCTTCTTAGCATTGATTCTCTATACTTCTTAGTAATCATGCATTTTCTCTTAATTACTCTTCTTAGCATTGATTCTCTATACTTCTTAGTAATCATGCATTTTCTCTTAATTACTCTTCTTAGCATTGATTCTCTATACTTCTTAGTAATCATGCATTTTCTCTTAATTACTCTTCTTAGCATTGATTCTCTATACTTCTTAGTAATCATGCATTTTCTCTTAATAACTCTTCTTAGCATTGATTCTCTATACTTCTTAGTAATCATGCATTTTCTCTTAATTACTCTTCTTAGCATTGATTCTCTATACTTCTTAGTAATCATGCATTTTCTCTTAATAACTCTTCTTAGCTTTCATTCTCTATCGTTCCAACCACCTAGGCCAAAAATTTGCATATTTTTCTGGGCTTTCAAAAATTTTTAGTCCCCAACCACCTAGGCCAAAAATTTGCATATTTTTCCGGGCTTTCAAAAATTTTTAGTCCCCAACCACCAAGGCCAAAAATTTGCATATTTTTCTGGGCTTTCAAAAATTTTTAGTCCCCAACCACCTAGGCCAAAAATTTGCATATTTTTCCGGGCTTTCAAAAATTTTTAGTCCCCAACCACCTAGGCCAAAAATTTGAGTTTTCTAGTCCAACTTCGTCTTTTCGTCTCTTATTTTTCGCCTTAATTCTCATCCCTTTCGTTTTTAAGACGAGAAATATTTCTACTTTGGTCTTTCTCATCATCAAATCTCTTCTTTTTTTCTCATCTTTTCCATATTTCTTTTTTATTCTAATCTTTCGTCACTCGTCTATAGTTTTTTCTCTCATTTTTCATTCTCTTCTTTCTTCGAAGAAGACCAGAAGGAAAGATGAGATGTTTTTGAAACAATGTTTATTATGCGACACCCAAAAAAGTGAATAAATGTTGCCTTGGTTTTTTCCTAATCTCTCATTTTCGTCTAGTTTTTTCGCCTCTTTTCTTTTTCTTTCATCCTTTTTTCTTCTATGGAAGAGAAGAGACGATAATAAAGATAAAAAAATAGTCACATCTCTTGTCTTTTCTCTCATTTTTCGTCTTGAACAGTTTTTCGTCTCTTCTTTCATCCTCGTCTTTCTTCGGTGGAAGAAATGAGGACAAAAGACGAAATGTTTTTGCAACACTGTATAGAAATATCCCAAAAAAGCGAATACCTTGTTTCGTCGGTTGTTCATCTTCGCTGTCCACCACAATGACCACACTTCTTGTGTTCACCAATGCTGATGATTGTTTTGTTACGGCCAATGTAGTCGTAGTTTGTGATGATTTTTGGCCATCATTTGGGACAATTTGATGCGGAGAATTCGGCGAAATGGCAATGCCCATTGTTTGATGCGATTGTTGTTGGCTGACAAGCCGGAATAGATTTCGATTGGCAATTCGAATGATGGAAACCACCACCCGTTCCATTAATTGCTCATTTTGGGGAAAGTGGGTGAGCAACCAGCGCAAATGGTCGCGGACCAGCGACCATACTTGGGCCAAACGGTCACGGTTCTCGAGCACAATGTTCACCTGTGCGAGTGAAAGTCGATAATTTTATGTGTGGATTTTGGGAGTTAAAATTTAAAGGAAAAAATATTTTAAATTGTTTAATATGCTGAAATTTGAAAAAATAATTCTGGAAAAGTAGAAAACTTTTTAACGGTACAATGGTTTGTTCTTTAGCCTATACCCATTTATACCCAAAACCCAATCCCAATTCATTAATTCAATCTAGAGATCTCGTCAAACGCATCGAATGGCGTATAATTTCTTATTGTTTGGTCAAAATTAAATAAAAATCGGTTAAAAACGTGCAAAATCATTATCAAAAACGATGCTTCTGATCGAGATCTATCGAATGGATATGGGTTTGGTGGCCTACGACAAACCACAAACCCGGTATAAATTTTTCGGAAAAAATGTCGAATATGTGTACCAAAATTTAGAGCATCTAACATGCCTAAAATGATATAGTAATCTATAAAATGATCATATTTAACAAAATTAAGGCGCGGAAAAACATTTTTAGACCAAAAAACGAAATTCGAATTTTTCGAAAAGTGTCAAAAAATTTTTTTGGTCATATTATACCTCAATCAACTCGTCTCGACGAGCTGAGCACTAATATGCTATTGATTTCGCCCAAAACTCAAAAATAAAAAAGTTATGAACCAAAGAAATCAAAAAAGGTTGCGCAAAGGAAATACGGATTGGAACTGCTGCGGTGGGCATTTCAGAGTGGACTCCTCCGTGTGCTCCGCCTCCGCGCGACCAGACGAGCTTGTGGCTCGCTTCGCTCGCCACAAGCTCGTCCAGTTCCCGCGCTTCGGCTACGCACACTCCGGAGTCCACTCTTACATTCCTCCGCAGTTCCAACACATTCCAGCGAGATTAAAATGGCGATAACTTTCATAGTTTTGGATTTTACGCAAAATCGATGTTAGATTTGAGCTTCTCTCATCGAGACGCGTCGATTGAGCTATAATATGACCTAAAAATTTTTTGAAAATTTTCAACCCATAGGGGGGACCCTTCACTTTTTCAAGATTTTTTGAAAAATTCAATAAATGACATGAAACCTGCTTTCCGCGCCATAAAATTGTTCAAAACAATGATAAAGAATACTAATAAACATTTTGAAACACATTTAATACGAAAATTTTTGGTACACATATTCGACATATTTACCAAATTTTTCTGCATTTTCGATACACTCTTCTGTAAATGCAATTGTTTTTCTGCTTTTAAATATTTAAAAAAAATATTTAACAGTTCAATGGTTTGTCCTTGACCAACCAACTTATTAAATTTCAATTGATATCTCGTCAAAACGAATCATTTGATAATGTTTTGGTTAAGGTTTAATCAATTCTAACATAGTTTTATACAACAAACCAAAATGGGTTTAAGCCGTTTAAAACCTTTAATTTTGACCAAATCATTAAAAATTATTTACCTTGGTTTGAGTTTGACTAAACTGAAGTTCGTTTTGAACCAAAATCGATTTAAACCATTTAAAACCTTAAGATTTTGACCAAACCATAGCACAATTCAATGCGTCTTAACCAGAGCTCTATCCATTAGGTATATGATTTGTAGATAGGAAACCCTACTTAAATCATTTTAATTATTTTGGTGCACCAATTTCAGTATTTTTTTATTCAACAAATTAAACATTTCATTTTACCATCAATTCCAGCAAGAAAGCCAGTGATTCCTCCTCTTCAATTGACAATTTTGTTGGTATTTGTTGCGTAAAATGTTGTCGGGTGCTAGCATTCAACACATTTTGGCCATCGGAATTTGACGAAATTTGACTTGCCGCCGAATTCGTTTGACCCAAAACACTTTTTTGCCCTTCATTTTTGAGTGTGGGATCAATTTGTTGTTCGGCGGAAGGTAAAAGTGCAGCGGAAGGGCAAAGATCCACGATTGAGTCATCATCTTAAAAAGATATTTATTAACAAAACAATTTCGGAAAATGAAAAATTTCTTATATAGCTCGAAGCTAGGCTAGCCCATTTTGGATATATCGATTTCGAGATTTAGTATAAACTCAAGTATAGTCTTATTCGATTCGGAATGGTCGATTTACTCAAAATTTCAATTTCAAATTCTGATATAAGGCTTAGGCAAAAGTTAATAACCAAAACCGGTTTAGATTTAGACAAATGTTCAACTTTTTTGTCCAAGTTCATACCGGTTTAAAATTGAGATTTACTGACTAAAACAAATGTCCCGCTAAACCAAAGCAAAATGTCCCGCTAAAGAAACCAATGAACTTGGACAAACTATTGAACCGCTAGCTATAATCTTTTCGCCATTTTAAATAATTCCCAAAATTTATATTTTATTTTTTATTAACCTTGACTTTGGCTTCCTTGACTTTCATGTTGCTGTCTCGGTCCATGCTGATGAACATTTTCGTGTTTATGTTGTTGGTGGATTGATGCCGTCGATTGTTGGGTTGTGGGTGAAATTGCCAATGAACATTGGATTATGTTGTTGATCAGCTCGGTCAGGGCGGAGCTGGCCAAATAGCGACTATCTGGGATCAAATTTTCCGGATGGCATTCCGCAATGACATTGGCGGCGAGCTGTGAAATATTTTGGTTGATAAATTTATTTTGGTTGATAAATTTATTTGTTATTGATATATTATAAAAGATTTATTTGATGGAATCCATTGTTCATTTAATTAGGGATTATTAAATAACTCGAAATAGTTATATTCCTTCAATAGTTTATTCTGCTGGAATCTAGACCCATAAACTTTATACTTAATCGATAGATCACATCAAGATGCATAATAAATTCGGTACTATTGCAGTTTACCGGATGGAAGGGAAAAAGTACGATGAAGATGGAGAAGAAGATGATGAGGAGGATGAAGAAGATGATGAAGAAGGATGAAGAAGACGATAATGAAGTTGATAATGATGAGGAGGATGAAGAAGATGAAGAAGAATATAATGAAGAAGAATATAATGAAGAAGATGGTGAGGATGATAAGGATGAGGATGATAATACTCAACAAATTAATCGACGCATCTCGATGAGCTCTATCATCAAAGAAGGTAAAAGGTTTAAGCATCCCAAATTTCTTAAATATTTTTGTTTAGATTACAAAAAAATAAACCTTGCAAAGTTCCTTCTCCTCTTCGGTTGGCTTTTTCGGGTCCGCATCGCCGGTGCCTGATGAGCTGGTGAATCCAAGCCAACTGAACAGTCCGCTCTCCTCCTTTTTGGGTGCCAGCTGACGTCGTTTGAAACGTTCCTTCAGCGAGACATGGCCTTGGGGGTCGACAAAATCCTCCAAATAAAGCAATTTTTGGGGCAGCAAATTGGAGCGTAACAAATGCATCAGCAAATCCAAAACATTCTTCCATCCCTGAAAAATATAACAAATGAATGGCGTATAATTAAATTATACATATATTATATTTAATTTACTGGAAAACATTGAAAATGCCGAAAAATACATAAAGCCTAATTATACGTATAACGGTTTAAGAAGGTTTAGTCTTACATCTACAAACCATATATCATTTTATGCAATTAGTCAAGAAGAGATGCATTAAAAAATGGTATTTAATTTGATCATGGTTTTTGGTCAAAACAAAATTAAAGGCTAATAAGGGATATTAAACGGTTTAAACCAATTTTGGTTTTTAAAATTGGTCAAACCTATAAGCAAAATCACAAACCATTGGATGCGTTTTATTAGTGAGATATATTGATTGAATATGATGATTGCTCTTAAGGTTGAAAAGTAGGTGGTTCATAGTTTAGAGTGGCACGCTCTAATTCCAAAATATGTTTTTGTCGAGTAATTTTGTCATCTAAACATGAATATATGACCCTATTTGTCATTGCTTATTTGGCCATCAAGGCGGTAAGGGACAATGCCAACATTCATTTGCCAAATGTGACCTATTCCCAATGGTAAATGTTGGCATTGGGTTTACCCAAAATTTGGCATAAATTACATGGACATTGGACAAAATTGGGGTCAACATTCATGCGTATTAGCATTCAATATTCAAATTAAACCAATAGATAAAACTGCACAATTTCTTATATCGGATTTTTGTTTTATTGTTGGAAAAGCAAACCTCGCGTAAATTGTCACCAAATTGATGGACCAACTCGAACATTGCCCTCGCCGCCATTTGTGCTTTCCTATTCTCGCCAAATGCGATCGCCATTGCTTCCGGTGTGCCATAATTGACGACAGTGGGGGCAGCTAAAAATGAGAATTTGTTTTTAATATTATAAATTAATTCAAACCGCTAAGCACGGGAAGCGATGGAGTTTTGATTTTCATTTCCGTCATAAATTGTTCGGCAGAATCTCGTGTTTGACTGTGGGTGATCATGTTGTTTACTTTTTGATCAAATTGCATCTAAAAAATATGGCTAATTAATATTTTGATCATAGTGATATTATTTAAATTATTTAGTATCATGATTCGACATAAAAATGATTGGGATTGGAACTTAAAAGAATTTACATCCACAATTTGCGCAAAAGTGAAGGGAAGACGATCTTTATTAGTTTTGCAGCTTAGATCTTATAATTAAGCTTTAGATTAAGGCTAGGTTTTAGAGTTGGCCATGGCCATAATAAGATTTCATCGAAAAAGTTTTCCAAAAATCCAAGGTACCCATTCACTTGTGCAAATTGCGGATAAGCGTAAACTCTTAAAGTTCCAAAATCCAAACCACGTAATAAAATAAATAAATCAGCAGGAAAATCGTTTCAACTCAACTAGATCCGCGAAAATTGTGTTAGCCCAAAATCCCTATACCCCAAAATCTCGCTATAAGCAGAATCTCTACACAGAAAATAGGTTTTCTTTTATTGTAAGGTTGGGATACGGATAAAGCATAAACTTATAGCAAGAACTTAATTAGAATTAGGTATGGACTATAGAGTTTAGTGAAAAGAGGTGGTTTAGAAGGTAGTAGTGAGTGGTTTGATGGAGATGAATTTGTGAAAATACTCTGTTTTTTTTGTGAATACATTTTACTTAAACAAATTTAAACTTTTCCCAAAGTTTTTTATCAATTTTATTTCAAAAAATTGTAAAAATAAAAATTTATGGTTTTAAAAATTTCAAACACGAAAAAGGCCTAGATCTTTAAGACATTTTATCAAATCCAGTTTTCATCAATTTCTTTCACGAATTAAATTAAACCCAAAAAACCAATGAGGTTTTTCGGATTTAGGGTATTGAAAAACCCTTAAAATCAGTTTCGATACATGACTTAATGAATTTAACATGTTTTTTTTATAAACTGAGCATTCACGAAAAATTATTTAACCATTTAGAAGGCAAATTTTATTATGAATTTTCATCATTTTCATTCATCATTGATTAATGATTAGATTACTTAAGTATTAATTTCAGGAAATTAACATCTATTGTTCTAGTGAAATTGATAAAAATGTCTGATGAAATTTTCGAATTGCGCAACGAAAACATCGAGCTGAGGGAAATGGTTAGAAAATTAGAAGCAAAAAATGCGGAATTGATGGAGAATAATGACAAATTGGAAGGAAAAAATGCAGAATTGACCGAGAAAAATGACAAATTGGAAGGGGAAATTGAATCATTGAAGGCTGGAAATTCTCAGGTTTTTTACCTAAATTCAAAATAAATGCAAAATATTAAATTAATTATTACATTCTGCAGTTAAAAAACGTGCCAGAATCAAATGTTGCCATTCAAACTTCGCAAGCAATGGAAGGATCAAGCAATTTTGCCACAATCACTGATAAACCCAAAAGGTTAAAACCCAAAGAATATTTATTTCATCAAAAAAATTAATTTAGATTTTTCAAAAATTGGTTGTTATTCGACACTTTGCCCTGGATTGATCGCAAGGAATTGACCAATTCGTCATTGAGCACCGCAAGTGAAGCATTCCGACAACTTTGTTATCCAAAACTCCATCAAAATGTGAAGCCGCATAAAATTAAATATCTGAAAATTTCTGCAGCCCACTATGAATTGGGAAATTTTCGAGCCCAAGTGCATCCGATCTTCCAAAGTGACGAAATTATTCCAATTGCTTCGATTCCACCACTGGATTATATTATGGGCATCGACAAGATTCAAATAAAGTTAGTTAATTTTAATGCTTCATATATAAATTCAATTAATTTTTTAGCTTTGTTAATGACGAAGTTGTGAATTTCTTCAAAAGTATTGAAAACTTGCTCCACGATTGCAAATTTTTTGAAATGACAATTCTGAACAAAAAGCACATTTCTTCTTCAATGAGGGCTTTGGGATTGTTTGGCCAACAAAATATATTACTTATTTATTGGAAGGCAGGAAAATCAACTCCATTTGAATGATTTCAATAAATTTTTCCCTGGATTTATCGACAATATTCAATTTATTCAATTTTCCGATATTCCGAACATTGATCAAATTGATGCAATTTTGAATTGGCTGGCAACACAATCAAATGATGGAAAACAAAAGCTTATTGAATTCGGTAGACATGATGAAAAATTTATGTCAATCTTTAGCACTCGAATGAAGGAGGTTATTCACAAATATTAATTATTTGGCAATCATAAAGAATCCAGCTACAAAATAAAAATTTTTAAAACACATTTTCTTGGGTTACATTACCAGGTAAAATCACCCATCATTCGTCCCGAAATTAAATGGTACCGTTAAAGTTCGCCCAATTGCGTCGATTTATTAAGCTATAATACTTATGAACAAATAAAAATATTTTTAGAAATTGGCCTTGGTCCCCCTTTGCTTTTTCATGGTATTAGTTAACATTATCTTTCCAAGACGGCAAAATATGACAGAAAGGATGCCACAGATTTGAATTATGCATCAATTTTTACCCTAGAAAATGTGTTTTTAAAAAGCTCTTGATTTTGTACCGGATTCTTTACGATTGACAATTTTTTATTGAATATTTTAGGAATTTTCCAATTCAAATTCACCATCCAAATTTCTTATTTGATTTCGATTGTGCATACAACTACCACAATTTTCAAGGATTTACGCTGGAGAATGTTCGAACCAACGAAATTTTGGCATTATACCGCGAATGTTACTATGCCAGGGGCGATTACAATTACTACCTTGCTCGCTATCGGAAAGGAGGAGAATATTGGAAGAAAGAAGGGGAGAATAAAATTCGAGAATATCGAAAGGCGAATTCTTCATCCATCTCAATAAATATCGCATAAAAACACATTGATGATGCATACATTTTTTCCTATTATAAAATTTCATTTACAAAATCGATTTTACTCAAGAAAAATTTATATTTCCTGTCCATGTTTAAATAAGTTATTGGGATTGGCTAATTTTGGCATATACATGCTTGGAAAATTTATTACCTAATTCAAGAATCAAGAGGTTTTTCCATTACAATAAATGGAAAATTTGATCTTTATCTTTGTATTACCAAACAAACATTTTAAATCGGGATGAGGAGGAACCTGCTATATCATTAGAAAGAATTGCCTTATTATTATTTTAGAAAAAGTTTTTACCTAGAGATTTGAGTTCTTTTGCCGAGAAATCGTTTTTTGATTATAACTTTTTTTAGTGATAATTCTAGACCCCCAAATGTTATACCCATTTTATAGAGCTCATCGAGATGTATCGATTGATGTGTAATTTGTCACGGTTTGGCCAAAATTCAAAGTCTTGAACCGTTTAAACCATATATTTTGGTTTTTGGTTTAACTCTTTTAGTTTTGAACCAAACCCAGATAAACTATACATCAATCGACGCGTCTCGATGACCTCTATGAAATGGCTAAGGTTTGGGAGTCTAGGATCAATACTAATAATTTTTAATTATTTATGAAATGATAAAATTGGTTTTTTTTTCCCATATTTTTGATATTTTCTTAAGTTTCTCATCAGTCATCATACTAAATTTATTTTATGATTTTTAAAATGTAAAAAATGATTTTCATATTTTTAAGCAAGCAAAATGTTCCATATTCGTCCATTTTATTATCGATTATTCCGTGCTTATAATAAAGTGAGCAGCAGCGCACTCTCAAATTGGAACAAGAGCAATTCAACCACATTGTATGGTCAACAATTTGCAAAAATCCAGAATGATTATAATGGCTTCCAACATCATTGGAATATCCAATTCAAGAATCAAGAGGTTTTCCATTTACAATAAATGAATTCATTAATTGTCAATTTCAAAAATGCTGGTATTAATCATATTAAGGAGAAATGTGATTTTTAAATCTTAAAATAGTAGGAGAAATTTTTAAAACCGTTTGACTTACACTCTTCGTTACGCCACAGCTAGGCGACGGCGCTTGTAGCTCATTAAAAATTAACCAATATTGATGATTTTGGTATCAAATTAAAGAGTGCACTTCTGGCTATCGCTTGATATAAAGTTTATTTGGTTTGTTTCAGAATTAGCAGAGTTGTATTTAAAAAACCATTAAATAAGACTCCTGTTATAAATTTGCGAATTTTTTAGTGTTTTCTGGACAAATTCCCCCAAATTTTAACCAAACCAAATAAATTTTATATCAATCGATAGCCAGAAGTGCACTCTTTAATTTGATATCAAATTCATGAATATCGTTTTAGCCCTTAATGAGCTATAAGCGCCGTCGCCCAGCAGCTGTGCGTGTCCCACACTCTTTCCCTATGCTCCGAGGCCATACTCTAGGGAATAACATAAATATTTTTATTGTTATGATTTTGGATTGCCCCCTTAAATAGTTCTAATTGGAAGCATTCGCTTATATGAATTGGATTAGCAAATTATCAATCAAAAAAAACTATTCACTTTAAATATATTTAATTTTGTTTTCAGTTTTGCCAGCGCTCTCAATTTTATAGTGGAAATAACTTTATTTACATCGATGATAAAGATGCAAATTCTTCTTCAAGAGATGAAATATATTACCGCCGGTATCTTCGGCTGTGCAGGTCCCCATCATGGACACTTCTAAAACTGCAGTATAAAAAAGGCCTAGGCAAAAATGGCCAAAAATACTTCAAACTCTGGGTGGGGATTGGAATAAATATGAAAAAATAATTATTCCCTCATTCTTCCAAAATTGAAGTTTATTCCATGCGATACCCACAAATCAGTGAATTTTGTCAATATTCCAGTCCCCCAGGATGCCTATACCTTCGTACGCGGTTTGGATGCGCTCATCGGGGAATTGGCGAAGGAAAATTTTGATAAAAAATTTATTTCTAAAGGTTTGTTTTTGTGTATTGTAGAAAATAGAGAAAATTTATCAAAAATTAAATTCCGTTTTTGAATTATCGAAAAAGTTGTTTAAAAACAATCATATTTTTGATATGTTTTGATACTGGTTTTGGGGGTTTCTCACATACTGAACCCGAAAATATCATTGGTTTTTCGATTTAATCCCTCTCTAAATAGTTGAAAACAAATTTGGACATTTAAACGAGCTTTTCCTTTGAAATGTCCAAACACCCATAATTAAAAAAATTAACTTCGGTTAATTCAACAATAAAATTCGAAAACAACCGAAAAACATCCCCAACATCTTTTTTGAAGAAAGACAAGGAGGGAAAAGCGATGGATCATTAATAATACGCAAATCGGACAATCCCCTTTTGGTGGCCGCCATTGAATATCGGGAGCAGAAACATTGTCGAGCCGCAATGGAATATTGGCAAAAGCTGCAGCAAAAACATTTGCGCGAACAGCCCCAACAACACAATTTGCTGCAGAATATACAGGAGGAGAAGACGACGGGCACCAATATTACATTGCCAAATTCAGCAGGTAAAATCATCAAAAGTGGTTACACCTCAAAATCAGTGTTGTCCAAATGTTAAATTTCTCGTCATTCGTCTCGTCAATCGTCTCGACCTTTTTTACCTCTCGTCATTCGTCTCGTCTCTCGTTTTGGCCTTTTTTACCCCTCGTCATTCGTCTCGTCAATCGTCTTGACCTTTTTACCCCCTCGTCATTCGTCTCGTCTTTTGTCTTTTTTTTTAAGACGAGACGAATGACGAGGACGTTTGGACAACACTGCTCAAAATCCTTATACCATGTTATACTTTTTTGGTGAAAAACGTTTATCAAACAGGGACACCCAATTGGGCGACGTGCCAACTGTTGGACTCCGTCGCTTGTAGCTCATTAAGGGCTAAACCGATATTTATGATTTTGGTATCAAATTAAAGAGCGCACTTCTGACTATCGATTGATATAAATTTTTTTTAGTTTTGTTAAGAATTAGCAGAGTTATACTAAAAAAACCTTTAAATAAGACTACTATTATTAATTTGCGAATTTTTATTTTTTGAATACACTTCCACCAAATCTTAACAAATCCAAATAAATTTTATATCTATCGATAGCTAGAAGTAAGCTCTTTAATTTGATATCAAATTCATGAATATCGGTTAGCCCCATACGTCGGCATGGGGTGGGACTGTCCTGGGGGAGGAGCGCGCGCAAAATGGGTGGTTTTGGGGTAGGGGGGCGCAAAATCGGGGGGAGAAAGAGGAAAAGAGAGAGAATTTACACTAAAAACCAAAAAAAATTTTGCGCTCGCGCCTGTCGGCGCTCGCATTAATTTTTGACTGTTTTTTTTTGAAAACCTCATAATTTTTCAAAATTTCCGGTCTTTAGGCCTAAAAATTGATACAAAAATTTCGCTCGCTCCTTTCGGCGCTCGAAAAATGACCATTTTTTTGAATAAAATTTTTCGCTGCCGCGGGCAAAATTTTTAGGGGAGCGCAAAATGTTGGTTGTCCCACCCCCCTTGCCGACGTATGGTTAGCTCTTAATTAGCTACAAGTGCCGTTGCCCAGTTGGCCCATCGCCCAGTTGTACGTGCCCCTTTTGAACGAACTTCCTTAAAAATGAATGAGAAATTAGACATACAGTGCATAATTCTCCATCATATTTACAATTTATTATAGATAATGTCCAAACGATTGATGATGGCCTCCAAATAAAATGTGAATTTAAATTAAGGAGTGTGGAATTGATTGGCCAACGTCATAAATTCAAACTGGAATTGTTTTACTTCCCGAATATGGACACATGGGATGACCAAAAACAATCATTGTTTATTTTCAATCGTTCAAACAGAAGATCAACCACCCATGATAAAATATACCGAATAATATTGCCATTGAAAGCATTGTATTGGTTGCGTGAACAAATGGTCGAAGTGTTGGTGCGATATGATGGTACAGAGCCGATTGAGATGGAAGCACCCGCCAAAATACCCAAACAAATCCAATATTATACTAATAAAATATCAAAAGAGCTTGATGAATGAATAAATGCAATGAAACAATTTTTTTGAAAAATGTATTAATTATATTTATAAAATTACAAAAATTGAAGAATAAAAATGAATTTTAACCATGAAAAATGCAATTTCGACGCCAAGGCGAAATATTTTGTTCACATATTCATGATATTTACTAAAATTATTCATCATACTAAATTTATGATTTAATAATTTGAGCAAGCCAAAAAAGTTCGACGAGACTGCTGGTGACTCCATGTCGGAGGAGGCAACCCGCCGAAAGCGAATCACCGGTTTCAATCGAAATGAACATGGGCGGAATAGACGACAAGAAAAAGGGGAGGTGGGCATTGAGGAAGCAACCACAATCGAGAAGGAGGCCCGAATGGAAAGAGAGGTCGCCAAACAAGCCGAATTGGAGGCAAAATACGGAAAATGGAATCGGGGAATGGCCCAGCGGAAGGAACGCGAAGAACGGCTGGAGGAGATGGAAAAAACGCTGGCTGAAGGGTTCACAAGGTAGGAGGGTGAAAGCATTTTTTTTGTTTTTTGTTGAAGTTTATTTAATTTGGATAAATTAGAAAGAAGGAAAACTATTTTTTTAAACCCTTCAGTAAATTCTGTGGGGGGTGCGGCACATCTCGAATTTTATCTCAATGCGCAACCATACGATTGGGCTGAAATTTTGCCCAAAGATTCTTGGACATGTGCGCAACAATTTAAACAGAAAGATTTTTCACGGCACCGTTACGACCTCTCCTTGAAATTTTCAAAAACGGTTTAAAACCCATATTTTTTGAGGTTTTTCGACCATAACTCGGTGCGCTTTCAGCGCGCTAACGTGCGCCCGACATATATTGTGCAGTTTTGAAAGGCGCGTCGAATGAGCTATCGATCTCGAAATTTGGACAACATGCCACAGAGTTGTGCCGGTCTCGAAAGTTCGGCACAAAGTGCCAAAATCGAGATTTTTCGAATGGAACATTTTTATATGTCATGTGATATACCATTCGAAAGCCCATGAAAAACTGAGTAAAATGATGATGATTGGGCTCGCTTAGCTCGCGCTGCAAGCGCGCGCGCAGCGCGCGAATACCAAAAAATGACTAAAATGAGGGGCGAAGCACCAAAAATGACTCAGAGGTGGGAAAAACTAATAAATATGAACAAAATTATAATGTTGGGTAAAGTGAGCGAGCGAAGCGAGCTATGGGGGCGCGCGAAGCGCGCCGGCTGTTCGTGGGTGGGGGTGTGGGGGGTTTCAGGGGGGAGGGGGAGGGGGTAGCGAAGCGAGGCCGAGGCTCCCGGAGCGAGGGAGGCCCGCGGAGCGGGCCGACCGAGCGGAGGGAGCCGAGGCCGAGCGTAGCGGACCCCTCCCCCTAACCCCCCTGACCAACGAGAAAGTACAAACCGAAAAAAAATAAATAATTATGAAGTATAAGTTTTATATTATTAAAAGTGTATTTTTATATCTAATCTATAAAGAATGAAAATATTTCTTAAAAATTTTTATTAAATTCCGCAAAGTTCTGTAGAAAAATTTTGATGTAATAGAATAATATAAGTAAAAATATCTTAAATCCAAATTTTTGGGATTTTTTTAAAGTTGCGCAAAAAAGTTGCTAAGCACAATTTTGTTGCCATGCAACTTTATAAAAAAAATAATATTAAATTCAGAATTTACATCCTTCATTGATATATATTATTAATTTATTTCATGAATAAGTCGCGCTCGCTTAGCTCGCGCCTAAAGGGGGCGGAGCCCCTAAACCCTCCAAAAGGGGGGCGAAGCCCCCCTAAACAACAAAAAATGTACAACTCTAGGAAAAGGTTTTTAAATACTGAACAAACATAATCACCACCACACTACATGATGGCTGTTAAAAATAACTAGACCCGGGGCTTGCCCCCGGGTCTAGTTATTAAACCCTTCAGTAAATTCTGTGGGGGGTGCGGCACATCTCGAATTTTATCTCAATGCGCAACCATACGATTGGGCTGAAATTTTGCCCAAAGATTCTTGGACATGTGCGCAACAATTTAAACAGAAAGATTTTTCACGGCACCGTTACGACCTCTCCTTGAAATTTTCAAAAACGGTTTAAAACCCATATTTTTTGAGGTTTTTCGACCATAACTCGGTGCGCTTTCAGCGCGCTAACGTGCGCCCGACATATATTGTGCAGTTTTGAAAGGCGCGTCGAATGAGCTATCGATCTCGAAATTTGGACAACATGCCACAGAGTTGTGCCGGTCTCGAAAGTTCGGCACAAAGTGCCAAAATCGAGATTTTTCGAATGGAACATTTTTATATGTCATGTGATATACCATTCGAAAGCCCATGAAAAACTGAGTAAAATGATGATGATTGGGCTCGCTTAGCTCGCGCTGCAAGCGCGCGCGCAGCGCGCGAATACCAAAAAATGACTAAAATGAGGGGCGAAGCACCAAAAATGACTCAGAGGTGGGAAAAACTAATAAATATGAACAAAATTATAATGTTGGGTAAAGTGAGCGAGCGAAGCGAGCTATGGGGGCGCGCGAAGCGCGCCGGCTGTTCGTGGGTGGGGGTGTGGGGGGTTTCAGGGGGGAGGGGGAGGGGGTAGCGAAGCGAGGCCGAGGCTCCCGGAGCGAGGGAGGCCCGCGGAGCGGGCCGACCGAGCGGAGGGAGCCGAGGCCGAGCGTAGCGGACCCCTCCCCCTAACCCCCCTGACCAACGAGAAAGTACAAACCGAAAAAAAATAAATAATTATGAAGTATAAGTTTTATATTATTAAAAGTGTATTTTTATATCTAATCTATAAAGAATGAAAATATTTCTTAAAAATTTTTATTAAATTCCGCAAAGTTCTGTAGAAAAATTTTGATGTAATAGAATAATATAAGTAAAAATATCTTAAATCCAAATTTTTGGGATTTTTTTAAAGTTGCGCAAAAAAGTTGCTAAGCACAATTTTGTTGCCATGCAACTTTATAAAAAAAATAATATTAAATTCAGAATTTACATCCTTCATTGATATATATTATTAATTTATTTCATGAATAAGTCGCGCTCGCTTAGCTCGCGCCTAAAGGGGGCGGAGCCCCTAAACCCTCCAAAAGGGGGGCGAAGCCCCCCTAAACAACAAAAAATGTACAACTCTAGGAAAAGGTTTTTAAATACTGAACAAACATAATCACCACCACACTACATGATGGCTGTTAAAAATAACTAGACCCGGGGCTTGCCCCCGGGTCTAGTTATTTAAACCCTTCAGTAAATTCTGTGGGGGGTGCGGCACATCTCGAATTTTATCTCAATGCGCAACCATACGATTGGGCTGAAATTTTGCCCAAAGATTCTTGGACATGTGCGCAACAATTTAAACAGAAAGATTTTTCACGGCACCGTTACGACCTCTCCTTGAAATTTTCAAAAACGGTTTAAAACCCATATTTTTTGAGGTTTTTCGACCATAACTCGGTGCGCTTTCAGCGCGCTAACGTGCGCCCGACATATATTGTGCAGTTTTGAAAGGCGCGTCGAATGAGCTATCGATCTCGAAATTTGGACAACATGCCACAGAGTTGTGCCGGTCTCGAAAGTTCGGCACAAAGTGCCAAAATCGAGATTTTTCGAATGGAACATTTTTATATGTCATGTGATATACCATTCGAAAGCCCATGAAAAACTGAGTAAAATGATGATGATTGGGCTCGCTTAGCTCGCGCTGCAAGCGCGCGCGCAGCGCGCGAATACCAAAAAATGACTAAAATGAGGGGCGAAGCACCAAAAATGACTCAGAGGTGGGAAAAACTAATAAATATGAACAAAATTATAATGTTGGGTAAAGTGAGCGAGCGAAGCGAGCTATGGGGGCGCGCGAAGCGCGCCGGCTGTTCGTGGGTGGGGGTGTGGGGGGTTTCAGGGGGGAGGGGGAGGGGGTAGCGAAGCGAGGCCGAGGCTCCCGGAGCGAGGGAGGCCCGCGGAGCGGGCCGACCGAGCGGAGGGAGCCGAGGCCGAGCGTAGCGGACCCCTCCCCCTAACCCCCCTGACCAACGAGAAAGTACAAACCGAAAAAAAATAAATAATTATGAAGTATAAGTTTTATATTATTAAAAGTGTATTTTTATATCTAATCTATAAAGAATGAAAATATTTCTTAAAAATTTTTATTAAATTCCGCAAAGTTCTGTAGAAAAATTTTGATGTAATAGAATAATATAAGTAAAAATATCTTAAATCCAAATTTTTGGGATTTTTTTAAAGTTGCGCAAAAAAGTTGCTAAGCACAATTTTGTTGCCATGCAACTTTATAAAAAAAATAATATTAAATTCAGAATTTACATCCTTCATTGATATATATTATTAATTTATTTCATGAATAAGTCGCGCTCGCTTAGCTCGCGCCTAAAGGGGGCGGAGCCCCTAAACCCTCCAAAAGGGGGGCGAAGCCCCCCTAAACAACAAAAAATGTACAACTCTAGGAAAAGGTTTTTAAATACTGAACAAACATAATCACCACCACACTACATGATGGCTGTTAAAAATAACTAGACCCGGGGCTTGCCCCCGGGTCTAGTTATTTAAACCCTTCAGTAAATTCTGTGGGGGGTGCGGCACATCTCGAATTTTATCTCAATGCGCAACCATACGATTGGGCTGAAATTTTGCCCAAAGATTCTTGGACATGTGCGCAACAATTTAAACAGAAAGATTTTTCACGGCACCGTTACGACCTCTCCTTGAAATTTTCAAAAACGGTTTAAAACCCATATTTTTTGAGGTTTTTCGACCATAACTCGGTGCGCTTTCAGCGCGCTAACGTGCGCCCGACATATATTGTGCAGTTTTGAAAGGCGCGTCGAATGAGCTATCGATCTCGAAATTTGGACAACATGCCACAGAGTTGTGCCGGTCTCGAAAGTTCGGCACAAAGTGCCAAAATCGAGATTTTTCGAATGGAACATTTTTATATGTCATGTGATATACCATTCGAAAGCCCATGAAAAACTGAGTAAAATGATGATGATTGGGCTCGCTTAGCTCGCGCTGCAAGCGCGCGCGCAGCGCGCGAATACCAAAAAATGACTAAAATGAGGGGCGAAGCACCAAAAATGACTCAGAGGTGGGAAAAACTAATAAATATGAACAAAATTATAATGTTGGGTAAAGTGAGCGAGCGAAGCGAGCTATGGGGGCGCGCGAAGCGCGCCGGCTGTTCGTGGGTGGGGGTGTGGGGGGTTTCAGGGGGGAGGGGGAGGGGGTAGCGAAGCGAGGCCGAGGCTCCCGGAGCGAGGGAGGCCCGCGGAGCGGGCCGACCGAGCGGAGGGAGCCGAGGCCGAGCGTAGCGGACCCCTCCCCCTAACCCCCCTGACCAACGAGAAAGTACAAACCGAAAAAAAATAAATAATTATGAAGTATAAGTTTTATATTATTAAAAGTGTATTTTTATATCTAATCTATAAAGAATGAAAATATTTCTTAAAAATTTTTATTAAATTCCGCAAAGTTCTGTAGAAAAATTTTGATGTAATAGAATAATATAAGTAAAAATATCTTAAATCCAAATTTTTGGGATTTTTTTAAAGTTGCGCAAAAAAGTTGCTAAGCACAATTTTGTTGCCATGCAACTTTATAAAAAAAATAATATTAAATTCAGAATTTACATCCTTCATTGATATATATTATTAATTTATTTCATGAATAAGTCGCGCTCGCTTAGCTCGCGCCTAAAGGGGGCGGAGCCCCTAAACCCTCCAAAAGGGGGGCGAAGCCCCCCTAAACAACAAAAAATGTACAACTCTAGGAAAAGGTTTTTAAATACTGAACAAACATAATCACCACCACACTACATGATGGCTGTTAAAAATAACTAGACCCGGGGCTTGCCCCCGGGTCTAGTTTTAAACCCTTCAGTAAATTCTGTGGGGGGTGCGGCACATCTCGAATTTTATCTCAATGCGCAACCATACGATTGGGCTGAAATTTTGCCCAAAGATTCTTGGACATGTGCGCAACAATTTAAACAGAAAGATTTTTCACGGCACCGTTACGACCTCTCCTTGAAATTTTCAAAAACGGTTTAAAACCCATATTTTTTGAGGTTTTTCGACCATAACTCGGTGCGCTTTCAGCGCGCTAACGTGCGCCCGACATATATTGTGCAGTTTTGAAAGGCGCGTCGAATGAGCTATCGATCTCGAAATTTGGACAACATGCCACAGAGTTGTGCCGGTCTCGAAAGTTCGGCACAAAGTGCCAAAATCGAGATTTTTCGAATGGAACATTTTTATATGTCATGTGATATACCATTCGAAAGCCCATGAAAAACTGAGTAAAATGATGATGATTGGGCTCGCTTAGCTCGCGCTGCAAGCGCGCGCGCAGCGCGCGAATACCAAAAAATGACTAAAATGAGGGGCGAAGCACCAAAAATGACTCAGAGGTGGGAAAAACTAATAAATATGAACAAAATTATAATGTTGGGTAAAGTGAGCGAGCGAAGCGAGCTATGGGGGCGCGCGAAGCGCGCCGGCTGTTCGTGGGTGGGGGTGTGGGGGGTTTCAGGGGGGAGGGGGAGGGGGTAGCGAAGCGAGGCCGAGGCTCCCGGAGCGAGGGAGGCCCGCGGAGCGGGCCGACCGAGCGGAGGGAGCCGAGGCCGAGCGTAGCGGACCCCTCCCCCTAACCCCCCTGACCAACGAGAAAGTACAAACCGAAAAAAAATAAATAATTATGAAGTATAAGTTTTATATTATTAAAAGTGTATTTTTATATCTAATCTATAAAGAATGAAAATATTTCTTAAAAATTTTTATTAAATTCCGCAAAGTTCTGTAGAAAAATTTTGATGTAATAGAATAATATAAGTAAAAATATCTTAAATCCAAATTTTTGGGATTTTTTTAAAGTTGCGCAAAAAAGTTGCTAAGCACAATTTTGTTGCCATGCAACTTTATAAAAAAAATAATATTAAATTCAGAATTTACATCCTTCATTGATATATATTATTAATTTATTTCATGAATAAGTCGCGCTCGCTTAGCTCGCGCCTAAAGGGGGCGGAGCCCCTAAACCCTCCAAAAGGGGGGCGAAGCCCCCCTAAACAACAAAAAATGTACAACTCTAGGAAAAGGTTTTTAAATACTGAACAAACATAATCACCACCACACTACATGATGGCTGTTAAAAATAACTAGACCCGGGGCTTGCCCCCGGGTCTAGTTA